>JAWMAG010000054.1:3302500-3620000 GCA_037013455.1 Ceratitis rosa | reverse complement strand
GTTAGCTACGATCATTGGTTAATTTATTTTTAGTAAGAAATTGTTAAATTTTGTTCCATTTTTTTTTTTTTTTTTTTTATTTCATTGGTATGCACAAATGAATAAAATACTTAAATTTCTTCTCCCTTTACTCAGGGGTACATTTAATTTCTGTTGCAGTTGAGACTGATGTCGAACTAATTTGAAAAATTAGTAATGAAAAACTCATAAAGAAGACAATGGCATGGCCTATCATAAGAGAATATCCATCAGGAACTGAGGCCTGAAACTAATTATAGTCATATAGACCAATCCTTACATAGTGAGAAAATAATATAGTATTGGTAAAATATATATAGAATACATATACGTTCAATAGATATCAGACTTGTGAAGCTGTAGTGCATGGAACCAAACGCAATATGTCCAAAAACTGAAAATTCCCCTAATTTTTTGAACACATGTCGCAGGCAGCTGAAAACCTTTATTATTTAAATATTACCCATGAAATTAACCAATTAGTTACTTCCTGTCGCTTTAAATGTTTTGAAAGTTTCTTTGGCTTGGCTAATAAAATACAGAGTATTCATCAAAATGACAATTCCGCAATTATAAATATCTTAAATTCCGTTAGCAACTCAAATGCGGTTAATTCAATATTTATAGAAATTCCCTTATTTAACATATCAATTAGTTACAGTATTAAGAATATGAAAAAAAAAATTATTTTCGAAATTTAGCGTACTCCAGGGAATGGTAGGGAATGGTGGGAATTTCCACAATTCAAATGAATATGTCATAAAGGCGCCAGAGAGAGAGTAAAAGGGATATAAAACAAAGAAAACGGCAGAGGAAAAAAAAGACAAAAAGATAGAGGCACAGCGAAAAAATACAAATCTTATCTCTGAGTTTCCGTTTAATATACAATGTTCTGGTCTTCGAAATTCACTTTTTTCCAAGGTGTTTTCTATTTTCCCTCCATTGAGTAACATTAATTATACAAACGAACTTAGGCTGACACTAAAAAAATTATTTTTGGCAGGTAGTTAAATATACTCACAACAGCAGGAACTCAAGGAATAATTACAGAGCATGTTTTGTATTCATTTTAAAACGTAAATATTTCATTTTTAACCAATACAAATAAATTGAGTGAATAATAGCAATAGATTTAAATAACGAGACATTTATGTATACCCTTTCGAAGAAAGGAATACTAAAAAAATTAAATAAATCTCAAACTCATGCCAGATGAGTATAGTACAACTGAAAAGACGGAGATAGAGCGAGATAGAGAGTCTGATAGAAGAGCTAGAGAAAGAGAGAGAAAGAGAGAGAGAGAGAAATCTGAACATAGTATGCTGCAATGAAATTTTTTCAAAAAAATATATAAAAGAGAGTCCTGTTTAGCGGATTCATCATTCTAGCTCAAATCACTGAACGATAATCATCTCTCGTCTTGAGCATCGACAAGCTATATAATCTTGCACAATTTTCGCATTAGTATTTTGGAACGTTTTCAATTTTTTTGCAAACAACTTAATTAATATCTACGGAAAAATGGGAGCCTTACCGTCGAAAGCATCACACAGCGAATTCGAATACTTTGCACCAATTCATGGACGCTACACAAAGATAGACGAAGAGCTGACACCAACCTATACTACAGATGCCACGCAAATAGCTAATTCTGCTGGTGTTAGTAACGGATCAGAGTCGCATTTGCATAAACGAACGGAATTGGCAAAGCGAACAAAAGAATCGTCATGCAACAGCTATCCACGACTGAAAGTATATCGCAATTTCACATGGCAAATGATTATCCGCCGACGTCCTTCATATAGAAATGTTCTACGAAAACCCCACTACATAGGAACCGTTCTTCAACAAAAAGCTATCGAAGACAAGAAGATACTAACAAAGGAAGAGAACCGGAGAGTTAAAAATGAAATACCCAGCGAGGTAATCAATATAGAAACACTTATGATAGAACTTAGAACCGCTTATGAGAGCAAGGAATTGAATCTCACGAGAAAGAAACCAGCATTAAACGTATGTTGCCGTTGTTCCAAGTGTCTAGCGCCATTTGAAAAATCTAAATCAACAACGAACGAAGAGTTCACAAAACAACAGGAAATTGTGAAACAATCAACGAATGAAGGCGAGCGTGAAATTGACATAGAGAATTTGATGACTGAACTTAGAACCGCCTATGAATTGAGGAAAAATGTAGTGAAAAATTCAAATAAGATTTTTTTGTAAAAGAAAAGTTAACTTTGAAAATTAAGAAAGAATGAAGCCTAAACCTACTGCAGAGATTAAAAACCAGAATGAGCCAGCGCAAAAACATCAGAAAAAGTCTATCTTGCTAATGGAAATAGAAAGCGAGTTACCCAAATTACGCAAACTGGTGTTGAAAAATTGTTAGATACCAAAAGATCTGGAAAAATCAAGCCTTATTTCGTATCTTGCATACTAGCAACACAGGCGTCATTGAAAGAGGCACTTTTGACGGAACTTAGAGCTAGGACACAACAGAAACTGTGTCAATCATACAAAGAATGGTGAAAACTACACGAGAAAATTACAAAAAATGGTTTCTTTCTCTGCGGTTAGGTATAATCGAAAGTTACAAATAGTTTACGTGCCTAAGTTTTTTATAAAAAATATAGAATTAGATTATGTAGTAGATAGATAGATTAAGATGATTATGATTTTAAAATCTTTGAATGTAAGATTAAATTTATTGCTTTTTTTAATTTAACATATATATTTATAATATTCTGTTATTATTAATAATAACTATTCAGCAAAAAACTCTAAATTATTGGTTTCAATTTTTTGGCCTTGAAGTAAAGCTATTTCTTCCAACTCTTTTTTACTTCTTGACTTCTTAGACACCGATATCAGTTCCACTGAGCTCATCATTTGCTTTATTTTATGGGTTGTATTCTAAATCATCTGCAATGGATGATGAACGAGCCTTGACTTGCTGCTATACATATGTACACCCGAGGAACAGTCACAGTTAGATAAATTAGTTTTGAAACCAGTATATGGCAATGGCAATATTAAATTTGATGGGTCGAAAAATACTGATAGCCTTTTTTGAAAAAAAAAAAAATAAAATAAAAATAAAAAACTTCCCCTAAATCGTGCTAATAGCAGTCACTGAAATTTTAATTCACCAAAAATGAATTAGTTATGTGAATGTTAACTAAATATCAGCTTGTAATTTCTGCTACTATGATATTCTCGATAGATTTGAGTTAGTTAAAAATTGAATGAGTCAATCGTGAATTGAAAGCTGTGAGTAAATTTCAAATTTCCGGCAAACATGCGACAATAACGGAAATAAAAATCTCAAAACGAAAAGGAAAACAACGCATTGCACCAGGAACTCACCCGCGCACTCACCCAAGTGCACATGTATATATATATATGTATAAATTGATGGAACATAGCAATAGTTGCAGTTTCAATTTCACTGACTCATGTGGCATGTTGTTATTTTCGTTCGTGTCACGGCCTGTTGAGTTTCGTTGAAAATCAATTTTTCATGCTAATAAAAGTGCACAACATGGCAGTTTGATGGAAAAAAATGGAGTAAACAAAAAAAATGCGGGGGTAGCAAATATGTGCATGTGCGCTTTGTTGCTATTTTATTGTCGTAGTTGAAACTTGCTGTGGAATTCAAACGGGATGTGACATTTCCTGTTAAAAATGCGCAATGAAAAATTGCAAAGTGTGAATTAAATGCAATACAAATGAATAATTTTTTTATATAAATAAAGCTTATTGCATTTAAATTTGTACGAATGTGGGTGTTTCATTGAATGGACAACGAAATATTATTGTAAATTCAAATCAAAAGTCAGTATCGTGCATTTCCGGTTACAAGTACTCCCACGTTATATAGCAAAAAAAATAATAATCAGAGAATGAAGTATCATTACGGGTTCATTGAATTTTTCATATAAAAAATGCAAAAAAAGAAAAATAATAATAATAATAATAATTTTCAGAATTATATAAATATATCGATACCGGCAACGCAGTCAAAAACCTTATAATTAAGAGATCCTTAAGCGACATGGCTTCAAATAAGTTTGTTTTGAAATTGATTTTTATGTTAAGTGAAAGATTTCTCGGAATGCTGACAGACATGTCTGAAATTTATTAGCAGAAAAATTTAGCCAAGTTCAAAAATCTCCCACATATGTATGAATATATCTGATAGTTCATTGTTGAAGAACTGTTGCTATGTTGTCGGTATCTCGTAGAGGCTTTCTATATGAAGGATGTATATTTCTCTCTCTCTTTCTCTCTTCCCTCCTACTCTCTATATCGCTTTCTCACTCATTCTCCACCTCATCCTGTTTCTTATAGGTACACATATTTTGTTTAACTATCTAACAATTTACTTCACTACTGATATCTCAGTTTGAAATAACAATACATATTGAGAATTATAAGAAAATAAATAACAGTGACATTGAGACGGATATAAGAAAGAATCTTTCATAGCTTTTTATTTTTTAGCCAAAAAACAAATTTTCGGAAAAGCAAAAATAAAAAAATTTGGTATTTAAAAAGTCTTGTTTAATTATTTAGCAGAAACTCAAAGATTAGAAGCGCCTTTTTTGCACTCGACATGATTTTGTTGAACTACAGAAATTCTCGCTAAATTTTTAAAACAATTTTTTAAAAATATTTAGTACTGTAATTTACTGCTATTTTAATTAAGGGAATTTCCATAAATATTGACTTAACCGCATTTAAGTTGATAACGGATTTTAAATTATTTATAGTTGCGGAATTCCGATTTCAATGAAATTTCCGTATTTTCGTATCTAAGTCAATTAAACCTTCGAAAAATTTAAAGCGTCAGGAAACTAAAAAAATGTATTTTTAATATTATTATTAAATAAACTTTTTTTAGCTGCGGGAAAATGTTCTTCATTTTTTTAACAATACATATGTTATGAGGTGGTTCAAGATATGTCTTTGTTCATAATGCGTTTGTTTCGAACAATACAACTACACAAATCGGAGAGCAAGTGAAAATGACTTCTGCAACCCTTACATACTCGGCCTTACAACAATGTAAGGATTGGTCTGTTGGCTCTAGCTTCTACCAAATAATTTCTTACAAATGGCCTGTCTTTAAGAGTTTTTCGTTGTGCATTTTTCAGTTCAGTCTGATAGCAATCTCAGCACTCAGATATTTTGCCGTGAGAACACAGAAATATGTATATGTTAATTTTATTTATTTTTTTTACTTAATTTTTTTTTTACTTAATTTCGTTTTATTTTACTTTTTGGTATTTTTTTTTTGTTTTAATTAAGTTTTTTATTTTATAATTTTCAACCAATTTATTGTATACTATTTTATTATATTTGGTTTACTTTATTTAATTTAGTTTAATATTATGCATATGTGTGTTTCATTTTATTTTATTTTAGTTTTCTTTTATTTAATTTTTTTTAAATTTCTTTTATTTTTAATGTCCTTTATTTTAGTTTATTTTATCTTATTTTACATTATTTTGTTTTACTTTATTTTATTTTGTAATATTTTATTTTACATTATTTTAGTTAACTATACTTTATTTTTGTTATTTTATTTTATTTTGTTTTATTTTCTTTTCTCTTATTTTCTTTTGTTTTATTTGATTTTATTTGAATCTATTTTATTTTATTTTATGTTATTTTATTTTATGTTATTTTATTTTAGTTTATTTTATTTTATTTCATTTTATTTTATTTTATTTTATTTTATTTTTTTATTTGATTTGATTTGATTTTATTTTATTTTATTTTGTTTTATTTTATTTTATTTTATTTTATTTTATTTTATTTTATTTTATTTTATTTTATTTTATTTTATTTTATTTTATTTTATTTTATTTTATTTTATTTTATTTTATTTTATTTTATTTTATTTTATTTTGTTTTATTTTATTTTATTCTATTTTATTTTATTTTATTTTATTTTATTTTATTTTATTTTATTTTATTTTATTTTTTTATTTGATTTGATTTGATTTTATTTTATTTTGTTTTATTTTATTTTACTTTATTTATTTTGTGTTTTATTTACGGTATTTCATTTTATTATCTGCAATGACACAAACACCTGCATTTGCCGATATATAGTTGTATTTGATGATGAGATTTGCTGCAAAATCATTATGACATAATAACACCCTTGCATAATTTCACGTATTAACACTCTCTCAAAACGGCGAAGGAATGTGTAATATTTTGCAAAGCTTGGGAATGCTGCAGCATATAAAGGAATGAAAAGAAAACATTATAGAACATATATGCATTTATATGCAATAATTTAATGATTTATTTTTCTTTAATTTTTGATTTCGCCAATAGAAACTTCAGCACCTAACAACAATAAAAAACAATAACTGCAATTTGTGGTTGAAGGCACATACATGTGAACGTACATTTGTAAGCACATTATGATTGTTTAGACACGTTTTTGTACGCATATATGTATGTATTTGAGTTTGTGTTGGTATTTGTGTTAGAAAAACACTTCAATAAATGTTTGTTATTATTTTTGTAATATTAATAGCTATATTGCTAAATATTATGGTTTTGCAGTAAATATGAATTACAAATGTTTGTTGGCATGTATATGTAATTTTGTTGTAAATTCGTGCTGTTCTTGTTTTGATTCAGTTATTGCTTTGGTTATAGAGCCAATAGAGTAAAACGTGACTGCAATAGTAAAATCGAATGTTGCGCTTACGCCAGGGACTGTTCATAGACAGAACTTTTTGCTGAAATGCACAATGGTGCTTGTATGAGTAGGTATACACTGCATACATAGTATCGCATATACCATACATATTTTTATGAGCTGTGGCAGAATTTGTGGTTTTAGCTATTTACATATGTTTGAATGTGTGTATCTGTTTTTGTTTTTTTTTTGTTGTTTTTCAGTTATTGCAGTTTCAACTGGTTAACCTAACAACCCTTTTGGGGTTTATAAACATTTGTGCACATGTGAGCATATATATTTCCATGGTTACTAGGCAATTTTACACAATTTACAGATTATCCTCATTTATAATAAAATCTATATAAATCATGCTTATGCGGCAAAAGCTAATTCTTTTTATTTATTTATGCTTTCATTAGGATTTTATTCTATTTTCCAGCCACTTCGAGGCATGTGTTAGATAGAAAAAAAAAAAAACTTGGGAATATATTTTTCAATCGACAATTGGCAAGTGGTTTAGCAAAAAAAAAAAAAAATTATGAGGAATATAAAAACTACTGCATTGCAAGTGCTAGCTGCGTGTAAAGGAAGTAAATCGGATATTGTTATTATGTGTTGATTTATATGGGGCTGAAAGCTTAGCGGTTTTTCTTGAGATTTATGCGGTTTTATGTAGACACATACATGTCCTGATACATATATAATGTTCCTGTGTTTATTTGGAATATTTAAATTGATTTTTCTGCCATTTTAAAGGAACGTGAAATGAATTTAAACTACATAAAACTTCTGCGATTACCATATTAATGTAGTCAACCTCGCTCAAAGCAACGTTTTGAAGCGCCACCCACCGCATAGTGCTGTTTTGGCACCGAGTACATTTTTCAATACCCGAAGAGACGGTTTTTGTTAATATTTGTTTTCGTTCTATGATCCCGAAATATACCATTGTGTGAAATTTCTTACAAGTGTAAATTTTTATATTTGATGAGATATTTTTTCCTTTTAATTCTCATTGCGGTCGCCCCTCGGGAGGGAATGTCAACCTCTTCGATCCCTCCCTTTGTCAAACATCAAGACATTTACCAAAAATTGTAGAAGGAGCTTGGTAGAAAATCGCTTCAGCTGTTAAAAAGCGCGAATTATATATTTTTTATTACTTTAGCATTTAGGTAAGATATAAATGCGGATACCAGTTTTTTTCTTGCTTTTCTTTTTTAATGTTTTTTTTGTATCGATTAAATTTATACTGTATATATCTTTTGCAGGTAATAAAATGCATTCACATTGGCATGTATATGCAACAGGTTGCTTAGTATTTAACGCCACATTTTCAAGGCAAGCGTGATAAGAAAAAGGGTTACTAAAGTAGTGTTCTTAACAGTCATTATTGTTTTTCTTGTTATTTTCCTCAAGTTCGTTTTACATTAGCCGAGGTCACGTATCTCTAACCCACGTTAAGTAACTTAGTAAGAAACTTAAGTTTTATTGCCTACTCACATGCCAATGTCGCGCTTTAGGAAATTGCCACAATTCAAAAGGTATCAATTGGAATGTGCAGGTCGGGAACACGATGAGAAGAAGTATGTACAAATTTACGAGCGCAAATTCCCCTTTTTATTATTTTCATGTACATGAAATGATATATGCACAGATGCTTTTAAATATATATACCACCACTTAGCTCAAGTACACATATTTTTTGAGAGCATGATATTTGGTATTACACATTCCGAACCGAAGAGATATTAGGTCAAGTAAGCAGTTCGTTCGATTTTATCTAAGAGATGGCGTTATTGTCCATAGAACTACCCTACGTGTCACACCATGTCATACTAAAGATGTTTATTCGCGTTTTTCGATTGATTGACTCAGTACTTTCGATCAAGGCGAAAAAGCGGCTGAAAAAATTTATTTAGTTTATGAGCCCGATACTGTAAACCAACGTGTAGCACAAAAGTGGTTTGCTAAGTTCCGTTCCGGTAATTTCGATGTCAAAGATGCACTACGCGTCGGGAGGCCTGTCGTCGAAAATTGCGATAAAATCATGGAAATAGTTGAAACAGGCCGCAACGTGAACACTTATTTAACTGTTGAGGAACTAAAGATAAGCCGGAACACCGTTTGGAACCATTTGCTTAACCTTGGATTCAAAAAGAAGCTCGATGTTTGGCGCCACACGAACTAACGCAAAAGAACATGAGGGACCAAATTTCCATCTGCGAATCGCTGCTGAATCGCAACAAAATCGACCTATTTCTGAAGCATTTGGTGACGGGCGATGAAAAGTGGATCACTTACAACAACGTCAAACGAAATCGGTCTTGGTGGAAACGCGGTGAGCCGGAAGAAACGGTGGTTAAGCCAGGATAGACGGCCAGGAAGGTTTTGCTGTGTGTTTGGTGGGATTGGCAAGGAATCATCTATTAAGAGCTGCTCACCTATGGCCAAACCCTCAATTCGACCCTCTACTGCCAACAACTGGACCGCTTGAACGCAGCACTCATCCAGAAGAGGCCATCTTTGATCAACATATGCCGAATTGTGTTCTATCAGGACAACTACAGGCCACACTCGTCTTTGGTTACGCGCCAGAAGCTCCAGGAGCTCGAATGGGAGGTCCTAATGCACCCACCTTATAGTCCGGACCTGGCCCCAAGGGATTAGCATCTTTTTCTGTCCATGGCGAACGCGTTTAAGAGTGAGAAGTTGACCTCAAGAGAGTCCTGTGAAAATTGACTCTCCGAGTTTTTTGCCAATAGGGACGCAGCCTCCTACGAGAGGGGCATAATGAAGTTAACAACAAGTTTACGAACAAAACGGCGCATATTTCACTTAAATCGGACTAATGTGCACAAAGTTATCATATTTTGAAAAATCAATAAAAAAACCCGAAAGAACCAATAAATTTTTTAATTTCTTACAAACTTTTTTATGACTTATAAAGATTTAATTTTCAAAAATGAGAATATTATACATACGTATGTTTTAATAGCATATCGTATATTAAAAATTTGAATTAGAGATATATTTGAGATATTAAGATTTAAACTTATCTTTATTCAAAAAATATTCGAGTCCTGCTTCAATTAGTTATACAAATATTTAGTTTCCATAAGCGAACGAAAGCGATTACATGATGAAAATCTCAAACTCGACGCTTTAAATCTATTTTTAGAGTATAGACAAATAGAAAAAGAAGAGATTCCCAATAAAAATAGTCCACTCTTGAGACCTGCCAAGGCGATAACACAATCCTTATTTCAACACCAGAATACAACAAATAGAAAAAAGTTATGGCTGTATCGAATTTAAGGCCATGTCTATTTTGTTAAATTTGTATCATTTCAAAATTTATATTACTATTTTGATATTGTTTGAATTTTATTTATTTAGAAAATATATTCTTCTTTATTAGTATAGACATCGCTTAAGTGTTTTAAGCCGAGTCAAAAATAGCGCGCCAGTCATTTCTATTCTTCGCCGTTCGGGGCCAAATTCAGATACCGTCTTTTTCTTCCGACGAGAAAAGAAAAGTAAATCTCCCTTTAATTCAAATTCTGGCAAGACGCGACGGTTCAGTCTCTCTTTCATAAATTTTACACCAAGATTTCCCTGCTTTTATATGAGTGCTGTGTAAATGTCAAAGGGCCCTACTCGCTTGTGTGCTTGATCCATTCATTTCGGCGGTGGTGTCACTTTTGTATAGAATCTTGTATGTTGGAATAAGATAAACAGTATTTAAAATTGAAGAACAGCATGATGGTTTGATTATCATACAATTAATTGAACAAAATACAATAAGAGAAATCTTCTTCCAAATATTTATGAAGGGGAAAAGAAGAAGAAAGGAATGATATCTTTAAACCTTTCATGAACTTATAAAATTTATTGAAAAATACAAGAATCGATTTTGATGAATTTCAATACCAATATACATATAATTCATTCCATATGTGTAGCGTACAAAATATCAGCTCTTAGACGCTTTTTTGATGTTGTTATGACCTAAAACCTCAACTCGAAACAAATCAAAAATTTGTGGAGAAAAAGAGCCTGAAAATCAATGAATAACTAAATTTAAGTTTTGATTTGAGTTTTGAACTACAAAGGATTTTCTATAGTTCCTGGGGCCATGAAAAATAATTCATGCTTTTAACATTTTTGCAGAATATTTTTCATTGTAAATGCCAATTTTCTTTCCCACTTGGCCAGCCAATGGTGAAATGCTAATTTTCTAGCTTTTCACATTCAAATTTTTCCGTTTCATTTTCTTCACTAAAGAATTTTGTTTTCTTTCATATATTCAGCTCAGTACGTTCACTTCCTGCGCTTCTGAGGACGCGATGTAGTTACTCATCACTATCCATCGATGGCTAACAAGCTGTCAATGTCAATTTGCCCAAGCGTTGATTCAATTCCCTTTTAGAAAGGCATACAGTATATTGGCCTTGAAATAAATTTATTTTACTGTGATTTATTCAAAAGCTTTGACAAGCGAATTGTTTTTGAAAAGAGTATAAACTGGTGATGCTAAGCGAGGCCTATAATTTTCCCATTACAGACCTCAATAGCAGCTGAGAGTCTTGCCTTTGAATATTGGCTTAAATTTTTAACAATTTTCCTTCAAGCCGAATAATTGGCCTAGATACTGTAGTTCTTTCTCTACCATCAAACAAAGTTATGTTCAGCACGGGTATTCATTTCGAATGTATGAGTATATGCAAGTATGCAACTTCGATGCTGCTGGCTCGTACCGACTACGGCCAGTCCCTCGCCACTGGTTATGCGTAGTTTAACTTTACGCTTTCTACACTTGTAGATCCTTCTGCATTGATTCCACTGCACCGACGAAGGCGTTGGTAGCATTATCGCGCTCGCCAAGGAAATTGAGAAGGCGTCTTGTTTTTCTTCAATATTGCCTGCAAATTTTTTCACTGTCATTGCCATCACGTAACGGTGACGGGTCATTGGTGAGAAGCAATTGAATAATTCTTGAATAAAAAATAAAAATAAAATAAAAATAAAAAATTAAAAAAAAATGGCGAAAATATAGAAGAAAATATTTTCAAAGTAGTAAAGGGTCAAAGTTTTTAAACTGATTCCAATATTTTTCTGCACTCAATTGCAAGACGCTCTTCTTTTATGCATTCTGTTCCTCGTCCTTGCAATAACACTTCACCACACTTCAAGTACGCCAATCATCATCATTGGAAATTATGTATAAATTTTATAAGAGACACTCCTTGCCACTTTTTACTACCATAGTTCTTGCAAATTATTTTTTTTTACACCCTGGCGAGCTAACATTATTGCCTTTTCGTTATGCAAACGCCCTTTGGGGTCAATATTTATGCTTTTGCAGTTTTAACCGGAAGTCTTATGGAACGAACTTATCTCTGTATTAGTCTGCATGTTCTTGTATGTGTGTGTGTGTGTATATAGATGAATAAATTGTTGCAGAAAAAATCCATAATTCGCTACTGTAGTAAATCTCTTGGTTCGAATACGCCCTCTTCTCTCTTACGGCGCTTCTGCTCTCCGTTCAACTGGCATTTGATCCAAGTTGACTTTGTTAGCCGCCGCCGGCTATTTGTTGTATCAAAGTATTTATAAGCAAGCATAAGCAACGGATATCAAAGCATGGCGATGAAGCGCCCATACACATGCGAACGTACATAAATACATGCACAGCCTCATGCGGACAGCTAGATAAATAGCAAATAGCACAAGTTGGCGTTCTCCCGTTGCTGGTAGTCTGTTTGGTCGCCTGCCAGCATTGACATTTGCCACACAATGTTGAATTAATGTGACAACTTGTCAACTTCTATACGCAAACATGAACAACACTGTCTGCTTATATTGTAGAACAACTCAGCTGGTCTTCAGCGTTCTCCCTAAGCTGCAACTCTAATTGGCCATGGTTATTGCGCTTATTCATATTGTTGTGTATGTACTCTATTCTCCAATGCTTTGAACATTCCTTTGGTATTATGCTGATATCTTTCAACTAACGGTATTTGGTTTTTAACTTTTCCCTTGATATACGTTTACTTTAGCTTTGCCACATCAATTCACTTGCTGATGCTGCTGTTGCTGTTTTTTTTTTGTTTTTCCTTGCCCAGTGGCAAAAATTTTACTTAGCTACAGCTAACTGTAAACGTTAAACTTATATAACTTCCTTAAAAACAACTTTTATTACTTTGTTTTATTTAAATTTTCTTTTTTTTTATTTTTTTATTTTTTTTTTTTGTGACTTCCTTTCTTCCAGAATAATGTTGCCATGCCAACTCCCTGTTGTGTAATTGTGTAAGAGCAAATGGCAAGAGATTATTATTATAAATGCATACTTCACGGTGTATCAATGAAAAAACAGCAGCAACAACAACATAGACACCAATAAAAGTGTATATGTAAATACAGTAATAAAGTTAAGAAGTTGAAGTTTGTTTGTAATGAAAAAATTATGCAAAACGGTTGGAGGCATGGAGATGAGATATGGTAGATATAGAGATTTTGAATGGAAAGAGATTGATGTAAATTCTTTCAGGTAGGGATATTTAAATTATTGTTTGGATTTAAGTTTTAGGCTAGAAGAAAAGTCATTACTGTGGGCATTTAGAAAAATACGAACTGGACTAGTAGCTGTTGTTGTGTTTGAGTATGCGTCCGAGATATTTATTGCATCAAAGCAGTGTACACGCATTACTAAGTTACCTTTAAAAGAGCTTTATCAAAAAAAAATTTTTTTCAGTGGCGACTTTTGACACTAGGTGCTTATTGGCATTTGTCAGGCAATAAAGCTTAAGTGTATACTATATATAATGATTGGCACTACTTGAAAAAAAACTTGAGCTAACAAGAAAAATCCTCATAGACTGAATTTCCATATCGGAATCCCTGCTGAGTAGTAATAAAATCGACCCATTTCTGAAGCGGATGATGACAGCTAATGAAAATTGGATCATTCACAGCAGTCATGTTCAATGGGCTTTGAGCCGGCACAAGCGATCTCCAAGCCAGGATTGACGGCCGTGGACGTTTTTGTGTGTGTTTGGTGAGATTGGCACCCATCCACTATGAACTGCTCCTCTGCAGTAAAATTTTTGATTCGGATCTTTAATGTTGAACCATTGAAGGCGACAATCGCCAAGAAACATCCATCTTTGGCCAACAAAGGGGAATTGAGTTTCATCACCAAAACGCCATGCCACACTCATCGATGGTGACTCGCCAGAAGCTCTGAGAGCTTGGTTAGGAGCCTCTTACGCATCCATCTTATAAACCGGACCTCGTACCAATTGATTACCATCAGCTTATGTCTATAGCAAATGATTTGGTTGCTGAAGTGTAGGCCTCCAGAGAAGCCTGTGAAAACCGATTGTACCAATTTTTTTCCAGAGAGAGATTTCTATGAAAGAGGCATAATAGAATTACTCTAAAGATAGTAAAAAGTTATAGAGCAAAATGGTGCATATTTGGCATAAATCGGATAATTCTAGCTGCGGAAAATAAAACCTTCAATTTATGTAAATTGCCTAATGTTACTGGATACTGTATTAAGTATTAAGCTTTTCCGAATTCAAAGAATAATTAAATACTTTATTTTCCCATGATATAATAGTATATAACTTATTCGACACTAATTAAAATTTATTAAGACGCAATAAATTATTCTCATTATAAAACACGCAAAATAATTTTTTTAGTTACTCATACGCAGTGGTCGTCAGAAGAGGAATGAGTGCACAGCAGTGCAGGTGTAGGCATTATTGACGTTAATTATTTTATTTTTGCTTGAATTTCTACACAATAATAAATATCAGTTAATCAGGCAGTTAATCATTTCATAGTAATAGAGTGGCACCTGTGCCAGCTAACCCACGCAATGTAAGACTTGTAAGCGATAAATTCAGAGATAATTATTGAAAGGAAATTAGTATTATTTTATAATTACATAATTTTTGTGATAAGATGAAGATTACAGAAAACCTTACAAGCATGTTCTTAATTAAATTATTTGTTGTGAGATAGCTGACAGTTGGAAAATTCTACACCTATGGAGAGGATTGGGTAGAGAAATGCAACGCAATATTTTATTAACCTATGAACTATCCTTCTTCAGCCCTGATAATCATCGCTATAGTGACTGCATTTGAAAAATAACAATAAAAATCGTCAAGCGGAAATAATTGATTTCAAAGTGGCAACATTGTCACGTCGCCACGCCAGTAAGAGTGAACAACATACAGAAAACTAACAAGTATCAGTATTATGGAGGACAACAAAATTAAACTTGAAGCAAAAATAATAGTAACAATGTCTGTTGAAGGCAGTCAACCAAACAATCAAGCAGTCAGCAAACAGTTACTGAGTGAAGGAGCCAAGAGCTGAGCGCAGAAAACAACTTCACACACAAACAGCAGCTACTGTGCTATATATGTGCTGTGTGTGGGAAGCAAAGTGCATAACACAATATATCAATAGCCTTTTGACCTGCCGCAGCCAGCCAAGTCAAGCCAAGCCAACATAACTCACGAATCGCTCCACTCAAGCCCTCACCTTGTTCTCTCTCTCTCTCGCTCTTTCTATAAATACAATATGTATGTACAAGCATGGTATGTGTTACAATATCAGCACATTGCTCGCATTTTCTTCTTAGCGATGTCTGCTAACATTTTTGTTGTGCTCTCCCTCTTTCTCCCTCTCTCTCTCTCTCTCTTTGGACACTATTTTTGATTTTTGTGGAGCACATACAACCAGACAAACTCTTACATTATGTGTGTGTGTTTGTGTGTGCGACCGCGTGTGCCAACGTCAAGTTGTTAAGTGTTTGTCGGTTAGTATGTACCAAATAATGAGCAGTTGGCTAAGGGCAGTTATTTTCTGTAGCACAGCTATAATAGCATCAGTAGCGCAGCCATAATAGCATCAGTAGCACAGCCATAATAGCAACAACAAATATAACAGCAACGAAATGAACATGAAAAAGGACCACGTTATGCCCTAATGGCTTTATTATTGATGTTGCATGAATTATGAATGCGTCGGCTGAATGGGTTAAGGCATAGCGTCCAGGCAAGCCATGTTGTTGTTGCTTTTTATTTAATTCATTTCACTTTTTACTTTACACTGCACACAAATATTGACACGGTAAATCTGTTGGAATAATTTGTTCACTTACAGTAGGGTTTAGGGCATTTGTGAGGAAGATAAAATACTTATATATAAAATATATTGAAAATACCTTAAAATTAATTTAAAATCAAAGTTTTTTTTAAATATTTAATATGAGAGAGCTAAGCAATCACAGAGAAAATGGCTAACTGTGTCTAGGCAGCTGATTTGATGGCTGACAAATTTTGGATACTTGCTATCCAAGGTTTATACACACTTTTCCTGTACCCCTTTAATTTGTTCTTTATTTTAGTTATTTCGTAGTATGTCGTTATGTCGTTATACAAAATTAGTATAAAGATTTCAATATATTCTAATGGAGCTTTTTTTTACCTTGACTCCATTTTGGGTGCGTCAAACGACAATCGACTTAATCAAATCGTCAGCTTGTCTGTTATCAAAAAATTTTCCTATGACCGGACACCCAGAATAAGAGAATGTGGAGCAATCTGGCGAACTTGAACGATATGTAGTTGCCTTCTTTTGCCTCATAAAGTTGTTCGGTAAAGCTCTAAATGTCTTTTTTACATGGTACTTCCGCTTGGAAGATGCTAGTTGAGTTTGATTGACAAATTCAAAGGAGCATTTTAGGACCTCCGCACCTCCTACGAAGCCTCTTTTCCAGTCTCGCCTAGAAAGAAAGCTTAAATGAACGCTACTATTGAAATTCAATCTTGGTAGACATAGGTACTGATGTCTCAGAATAAGAACATAAATTAAAAAAAAAAATGTTAAGAGAGTGGATAGTAATATGATCACTACTTCGAACTGTGACCATCAAATAGGCTTAATATGATGACTAATTGGTTGGTTGAGTGCTGAAGTTGAAGCGTATAAACGAAATTTGCTTGATTGAGAGAAATATATTTTTCCTTCCCTCATTTCCGTAAGCCGGCGAATGAAATTTGAACCGGTTTTCTAGCCAGACGGGCACTCGATATTGGTAGCCAATTTAATATAACTTAGATTTTGGTTTATTGCTTCAGTAATAGAAACATTATCAAAAGACCTACCGGAATACCAAATTATCTTCTGCCTGCGGCAGTAATCCTTTGATTTCTCTTCAGCCTACCTTGCTTCACAGTAATTAAGCCACACAAAGTTGTTCTTCAAAGTCCAAAGTGTCACTTTATCCACCTACACCTTTTCATTATCTTCTACATTCGTGTTACCTGAGACTTCAGTAAAGAATACTATGAGTTTCTAGGGTTATTGGGCTCATTTTGATATTAAAGCAACTTCTGATCTTATGTCTCGCTATGTATTTAGTTATTTGATTTCTAAAAAAAATTGCGTTTATTGATTGATAGCATGCAAACCGTCGCCTAGTTAATGAAAAATTCTAAACTTTATCATTCTTAATTTACGCTTGTGAAATATATTTCGAATGAATTTACTAAATCTGCTGTGGGTTATAAAATATTTTTTTTTGAATATTACTAAGCTAAATCAAGTGTTTATATAAGAACTATTCTTAATTTATTTCAAAATTAAGAAGTTATTCTACTAAAACTAAAACATAAATTTGTTCAAAAGTTTCAGAATTTTGCAAAACTTTAAGCATCGTTTATACTATGCAGAAATGCTAGTTATAATTTTAGTATATATTCAAAATTCAAAATTTATCTTCAAACGTGTTACTCAGTTCGCATAAAGATTCAATCTTTAATAGATATACATACATATATATTTATAAATGCGTGTATGTAAGTGACACAATTAGTGATGCAACCCGCATACGAATTTTATGACCTCGAGTCATATTTTAACACCTTTTCTTAATTACTTCCAAAAAGTTTTCCACAACTTTTTGGGCCAATTAAATGTGCAAGAAAGGAGTTGACGACAAATTGGCTATGGCTAAAAGTTCGGACGTAGAAATGTTTGGACAATTTTCAAAAGGAGTGTGGTAAAATATGGTGTGTGGTAGGTAAAACGTTGGAAAGTTTTCGTTACAAAATTACGATTTACTAAATTTAAGAAAAATATAAGAAAATTTAATAAAGAAATTGACATTTTGAGCTTTAATTGGTGTGCTATTATGTGTTTAAAAAAGTTGTTTAGCTTCTGATAAAAGGTGAAAAAAACATTTTATTATTTTTTTGCAAATAAAAATATTTTAATTTTGAGCTACAAGAAACTCAATAAATTTCTGAAAGTGCCGCCAGTGATATGGATTATATCATCTTTTCAAAAAACAGCGGGACCAACGACTGATCACTCATCACTGAGGATCTTCACCCTTAACCGTCAATGTCTTCTGTAGCTCCAATTATCGTCAGCCGTTTACTTTCTTGATCTAACCCTACCAATTAATAAAATATATACATACTTGGAGAAATCAGCACAACCAACGTGAATAGTTAGAATGACAAGGAAATCATGAGCCAAGATACAAGTTTACGTTTCAGAAACTGACTAAAGGAGCTCTCGAAGACTGCCGAAGCATGTTTTGATTTGGAAGAGAAACGAAATAGTATCGTGACCGTGGCATCAAAATCTGACTCCATGGGATATTTATCTTCACGGTAGGAAATGCGATTTATAATAGTTTTACGATGATTGGTCTTGAGCTGTCACCAAGAGTTTCTTGGAATCACATAAAAAGTGAGAAATGCAATCCATGTCCCACTCACAAAAAATATAAAAAACTTCATATTGCGACAAGATTGTTCATCAAATAAAGTTTAATGATTTTCAGTCTTGATATGTTACAGGCTATACAGACATTGTTGATATGGAACCTAAGAGACAACCTGGTGTACGTTCCATCAGAAAACAAAACAAAAATTAAATTTAAATCTCCAGGAACAGATGTTATTTCTCTAGTTTTGAAAGTATCAGCACTTCCAGTTGATACCACAATACCATTTGATAATTTAATTTATCTTTTGCTGAGATACGTGGATTGGTTTCACATGGAGAGCAGTTAAAGGAAGTCCTCTATATACGAGCGAATGACAACAATAAATCTGACCTTATACGAAGAGTACACAACGGAGCTTCGCTTACTATATCTAATTACAGAAAGAGCTCTTTTGCATAAGGAATACAATCCGAGCATTTTTCTGGACATTAGTGCACCACTAAACAATGTCTTCAGTAAAGCAATAGTGAACAGTCTGTAAGCAGTCAGTAACAGAAACTGTTGTTCTGCTATAGATAACAGAACAGAAAAAAGTTAAAGTGTAACGAAGCAAGAGGCGTTAGAACACCTATACTGTTTTTGTACACTCTTATCTAAAACTAGAGACTAAAACATCTAGGAACTTCAAAGTTTATAGTACTAGTGTAAAGGTCAAGGCTGGGTATTAAAGCGCTCTAGAACTTCGTAAAAGGTGTTGACATCTTAGTGGATTAGCACTTAACATCGAAGTAAACAGAACTTCCACCTGTCAATAGAAAATATCGAAACGTCAAAGACGTGGCAGGCGAACTTTTGACCTTTGCAAAAATTTACATGTTAGGATTTCCTTATTCACTATATGGATTATAGAAATAAAATAAAAAAACACCTCGGAACGAGAGAAAAATGGCGTTCGTAATAAACAAACTCGAACGTACAGTGGAGCAAAACAGAGTTATCAATTTCCGGACATTTTGGGAATTTTACTTTAGAAATTTATCTTGTATTTTTTTTTTTTTAATGAATAATTTCAAATTTTCCATTTCTCACATTTAAATATATGATTTTCATATCTTGTGCAATAGAGTAACCTTATGTACAGTAAAGTAGCTTATAAAATAAATGCAGCATATATATTTGAAGGCATTTTGTAACACATTTTATTTTAAAATTTTTCTTGAATATTTTTCGGCAAGGAAATAAATGTTCTTTTTTTTCATTTAATGAAATATTTTTTGACTTCCAGGAATGATTTGAAGCATAAAAATCATTTTATCATAATAACCAACATTGCCCAGGACTAGCTAAAAATTTTTTTTATAAATTAATAATTTTTTTATATTATTTATTTTTATATTTTCATTGTTTAGATCGGCCGAAACATCCGTGTGGTTAGCATTGTATACTGCCATTTCAGTTACAAAGCGGCATTTATATAATAGGTACATATATCTATGTATATATGTAATTAAATACACGTAATACTCAGCCAGTTCATGTTTCCATTCAAATCTACTACATATTTTTCACCATTTTAGCGCCGAATTTCATTTAAAATTTATTTGTTTTTGTTGTGACAATCGAAGCGAAAATTCAAAAGCAAAGTTTTTGCCACTTGAAAGAGATTTGCATAGCACAAGATCCAAATACGCTTGACCCACTTCAAATGCGACAACAACATTTCGGATTTGGGAAAAACAAATCCATGTTGCGTGTAAAAGCTTAAACAGTTGTATGAACACGTATATACATACACATATATAATATACATATATATGAAATTATAACTATAGCAAGGTATGTAACATTATGCATAATTCCGCAGGTGTACGCCGGAGGTTTCTCTGCTCGAAAGGATACGGCATAAAATTGAAATACAAAATCATGCTTTTACATACATGCATATATGCATACATTTGTAAGTTTACACTAAAATGACATATATTTTTGGCATTAGTTTTAGAAGAAGTATAAATTTAGAGCAGAAAACTAAATGAATATGCAAGTTACTGCCACTTCAAATATACACATATTTGTACCATAAGTAAATAAAAATATATATATTTGGTTATATAGTTTATATAACTACTAGTATTTACATACACACATACAAATACTCTACTAACTGTAGTTTCTGTTGTATTTCGCTTTTATCAGGGAATCTCAGTTGATTGCTTATTTGCTTCAGTGCATTCAATTTGTAACATTGACTCGGTTTCTGGTTTGCCTGAGGAAAATACACACACACTGAGATTTCACCTGATACATGAAAAATAATTTAAATACATAAATAAGTGCGAGGGAGTAAAATTACACAACTCCACTACATACGTATAAATAGGTAAACATCAAAATGGTTGTAAAATTGTGACCCAAAGCGGAAAAGGTTACACAAAAGTCTCCACATGAGCCGACAGCATCACCTGCGGGTTACTTTAAGCACTTCTTATATATACAACAACAGCAACACAACACGATATACTCATACATAAATATTTTGCACTATATGACATACGTGTACATTTGTATTCAAATTTGAGGTAACCAAAACCAACTAAAACCAAAAGCAAATGATTAATTTAGGACAAATATGACATTAGCATTGAAAAGGAGTTTACCCGAGTATTTGGAGAAAAGGTTAAAGTTACATGCCCTGAGGGTATTGTTTGCTGCCTCAGCTACAGTGCATTGATTATGTAGTTTGCAGGAATGAAAGGTAGTAAACGCCGATATGCAAGGGCGAAAAAGGGTCAGTAAAGTATTTCTTTCAACAAAATTAGTAGTTCTGTAATTAATAGTTGAAATATGTATACCCTTCTTTGAGCAACGCCTGTAGACTTAAGAAAATGTGAACAAATGAGAGAAGCTTCATCATTATATATTTAACGTTTTTAATAACGGTCTGTAAGGGACATGCTATTTTATGCATAAATAACTATTTTTAACTCTTTACGCAATATGTAAAATTTCACATATTTTTCACGAAATTTTAGGTTAGGTTATACTGGCTGGCTATCACGCCTTACATATATAGACCCGATGGTCCTTTGTTTTATCTGATGGAGGTTCAATTTAGTGCGAGCTTATTATTATGTTTGACGTAAAAGATATTTGTGAATTTAAAAGAGCTTTGATATCTAGTTTTGATACTTCATCTAATTCTTTAAACTTTGAAGCTCTCAGATATCTGAAACAAGCTCTAGATAAAGCCGGTTCGTGTGTTATACCAGTAGGTTTTAAACTTTCATTAGTTATTTATTTCATAACCGCTCTACAATCCTTTCGAGACCGCTTGAGCGGACGTAATAACTCAACTCGCTCCACGCGGAAGCACGCTACAATGTAAATACGAGTATACAAGATAGCGGGATGACAGGAAACCTCTTTATATAATCGAGAGATAGTGATAAAAAGTTTTCTAAACATATGAAAAATATTCTTAAGGCAAAATTAAAATTTTCATTTTAGCTCAGACTGCGTCGAATGGCACTAGAGTCACTTTCATCTCAGATAAGGCGGTTGTTGTCTATCCCGAAATCTTTATTTCATAAGTACAAATTAAAATTTTGAACTGGAATTTTAAGCAAAATTTATATAAAACTGCTTCATATGTCTGCCAGTTGATATTGATTCCCTTTTCCTGGAAATTTAATTTATGCTAGAAAAATAGTAAATGATCAGATTTTAAAAATTTTTAACCCGCAACTCTTTATTTAACATTACCACATATCTCAAAAACAAAAAAACACAAAATTCAAAATCAAACCCCAAACTAATTATGAAAATATTTATGTATATATATTTCAAAAATTCTAATTTTAATTTAAAATTATGTATTTTGTTTGTACTTAATGTATTGGCGAAGAAATACATTTCCCAAATACAAATACGCCAATAAAATTTTTAATAATTCTTAGAAATTTTCGAAAAACTGAATTTAGCAAAAAAAAAAAAACGTTCATTAAATCCAGCATTAGGTTTCTTACTTTAAATGCAAAATACTCAATATAAAACTGGTAAAAAATTTATTTTATTTTGCAACTAATAATCTGTTCATTTTTGGTTGTATATCTTGTTTGAAAGAGAGGCATTCGACCGCCGCACGTGAGGTGTGGGAGAGATAGCGAGAGCAGAAAAAAGATGAGAGAGGTGTGGGGACGAAAGCATGAGAAGCTTTCAGGTAGTGTAAGTGCAGGAACCAAAGAGGTGATCTAATGATCGATATCAATAATATGCTGAGTTTATGGTCTCTTCTATAGCTTAGCGCGATAATTTCATCTTAGCAACTCCATCCTTTCCTTTCTAAATTTAAATTCCTTAACCCACTTAACAAAAATTAAATTTTTTCGTAACTATTACACACATAATTTTATTAAATTTCTACAAATAAATAAATGAAAAATTAATCCAACCAAACAAGGACTTTTTGCATGATTTTCATTTATTTTTAATTTTTTTTTTGTATTCAGGAAACACACACGAGTGTAAGTAATTGTGTTAGAAGAGCCAGGGCTCATTACGTTAATGCGCGAAGCAGTTCAAGTTAATTTATGTGCATTGGAAGGCATCAACAGCAAGGAATTTGCAGCAGTTTCAGCAGAGAAATGTGCGCTACTTACTTTTATGTATTTATGTATGAACACATTATTGTAAGAAATTATGCTTACGCCATACAGCAAACTCTGTTAGCTTTTTAAAAAATGTGTTTTTTCAGAAGAAATATAAATAAATAAATAAAAAGAAAAATTTGCTATAAAAGATAAAAGGTCACGGCATATAAAAGGCTAAAGATAATGAGCCAAAAAAGTTGGCCAAAGCAAGGCATAAATAAAAGAAGCGTTAGGGCAAAAAGTAACAATCCTGCTGTGCACTATACCTTAGATATTCAACTTTACAGTTAACATAATCAAGTGTAATTTCACCGGCAAATGGTTAATGGTGCAACAACAATAAGCAGGAAGTTTACATTAAATCAATTTATTACAGATAATTAAGCGCAATAAGGAAAAGTAAATATGTCGCTGTGTAGGCGCTAAAGCTAAAAGTTGAACTTTTATTGCTTACCTTTTGCTTGAAGCTGCTTGCTTTGTTTATTGTTTAATATTAGTATTCGAAAAAGTTCTCATTTAATTTTTCACTTTATTGTGACGGCATAAATATTTTTTGTTTCCTTTTCACACACAGGCATAAGAAATCTGCAAGTAAAAGAGGTAAAAGTTAAACTTTATTAAAAATAGACTTCCCTAAAAAATTTAGTAAGATGTTATAAAGAGAAAAGAGAATGCGGGGCTAAAATAGATAATATAAAAAAGTAGTAAAATTTTCTAACCCATTTTCATAAATTCGGGTTGCTCATCAAAAGAAAATGTATGCCAAAAGTCGGTAAAAAGTGCTTAAAAACTTACAAAAAAATTTAAAATTTTTTATAAGCCACTAAGGCTTTCATTAAGAACGCTTGCATACTACACGTAGAATAATTTCGTTTTCGTTTTCCTTCAAATAATTAAAATGTATTTAAAGAAGCTTCAGGCATTCAAATGTGCAAGCACAGTTTCTTATTTATTTAATTTATTGTATATTTCCACCGAAAAAGCGCAATTCGAATTGCCTTCAAGGCAAGTTAAACAGTTTACAAGTTAACTTAATTAAATTGTATTTGTTTTTGTTTGTATACATACAACAATGATTATTTATTTAGTTCTTCAATTATGTAAGTATGTGAGTATTTTAAAAGCTTTAATTTTAAACTTAATAATATAAGCCATTAAGTGATTTCATTTAAGGCATAATGTGATTTTAGCGTTTGTACCATACGAGTTAACAGTCAAAAAGACCACGTTTCGTCAGATTTTGTATTTGTACATTTATAATAAAATTGTATATATTAGTAATAAAGATGCTATGCAAAAGCAACTCGCAGCGAAATCTTGATTAATTTACTCTCTCTCTCTTTCTCTCTCCTAATATTAATGGCTTTTTCGCAATCAAGTAATCCGAAGGAGTGCCGGCTTTTATTTACATTATTATAAAAAAATAAATTAAATAAATGGTTGTTTCTTATGCATTTAAAATTTTGTGTGTATTTAATTTTTTTTTAATAAAAACAGAGTATTTGCAACATCTAAGCAACTATTAATGTATAATAATTATGTAAAAGGCCAAATTAACAATATTTTGAAAAAAGCTTGTTTATTTGTGAATTCAGCAACTAATTGGGATTTCAATCTGCCTTTCACTGATACATTTCTAGCCATTTTTTTTTTTAGATTCAAAATAATATCGATAATCATTGAAAATTCCACTTTTGGCTGATATATTATATATTAATTTTATTGAATCATGACCACAAAAACTAACAAGCATTCACAATTGCCGAGTGGTTAGCATTGCATACCACCATTTTTATGTCGTCAGCATATGTCGTCTGTTATTACTAATTAACTAAGCTTGGGAATCACAAGCCGTAAATTTTTTATCCTAATTGTTAAGCTTTAATTAAGAAAGTCTAATAAATATTTCTTTTTTTTTTGTAATTTTTAGAAAAAGGTATACTAAATGGAACGTTATTCTTACTTAATATTCTAAAGAAGGTCAGTTCAATTAAACATAAGTTGAGTTTTAATTTTACCTAAAAGAGTTCTTTTTATTAATTTCAATTTTGTTTTCTTCAAAGTATCACCCTTCATATACCAGGTGTACAAGTATGAAATGTTGGTTCGAACATATAGATGTCTCGCAAACGTAAATATTTATCGATTGTCATAAAACTTTGACCTTGTGAAGTGTCAACCTTGACTGTCGAACCACCATAGTTTTGCGCGAATCGAGCGTCATTATCGTTTACTCTCAGTGCAGTCAACATGTCGAGTTTCGTGCCGAATAAAGAGCAAACGCGGACAGTGTTAATTTTCTGTTTTCATTTGAAGAAAACAGCTGCGAAATCGCACCGAATGCTTGTTGAAGCCTTTGGCGAACAAGTACCAACTGTGAAAACGTGTGAACGGTGGTTTCAACGCTTCAAAAGTGGTGATTTTGACGTCGACGACAAAGAGCACGGAAAACCACCAAAAAGGTTCGAAGACGCCGAACTGCAAGCATTATTGGATGAAGACGATGCTCAAACGCAAATACGGCAAGCTACCAACAACAATTGATCAATTTGAACCGTGCGCTTCAGAGAAAACGACCGGAATATCAAAAAAGACAACACAAGGTCATTTTTCTCCATGACAACGCTCCATCACATACGGCAAGAGCGGTTCGCGACACGTTGGAAACACTCAATTGGGAAGTGCTTCCGCATGCGGCTTTTTCACCAGACCTGGCCCCATCCGATTACCACCTATTCGCTTCGATGGGACACGCACTCGCTGAGCAGCGCTTCGATTCTTACGAAAGTGTGAAAAAATGGCTCGATGAATGGTTCGCCGCAAAAGACGATGAGTTCTACTGGCGTGGAATCCACAAATTGCCCGAGAGATGGGAAAAATGTGTAGCTAGCGACGGCAAATACTTTGAATAAATGATTTTTTCTTTTTCCACAAAATTTAACGTGTTTTTTGATTTAAAAAAAAACGACATTTCATACTTGTACACCTGGTAGAGTATGTACTATTTTTACGCCAGCATTTTGACCAGGCCAAAACATTTCGCTTCAGTAGGTCATTGAACTCAATCATGGATTCGGTTTTTATCTTCTCAATCATACCAAGACGTCACGGTCGGTGTTTGTGGGTCATTGTTAGTTTGGCATTTCTTCGTAATTTCTATGATTGTATTACTTTTCTAGTATAAAATTGATGCTATTATGAGAACTAAATCATAAAATTCTATTTCTGAATAATTATTTATATACACCACCCATCTTAATCGGATATCGCTTATTTTTAGAGCCAATATTTCATGTAAGGAAGGTAAGCGTGGTACTAAACTAAGGTTCATGTTTCTCAAGAATCCCATTTCTGCTATATGAGGTAACCGTTGAATCCCACAATCATAGCAAAATGAACTTAGATCGTCGTTCTGATAATATCCATATAAATTTTGATTACTTTGTCCCTACAAACTCACTTTGAACCAAACACAATATATCATTTCATTTAGAAAAACTAATGGGAGTAATTCTGTTGAGGATTTTTACGTCGAATGAAATAAATAAATAAAAACACCAAAATCAAATCAACGTGATGCCGCTAGTTTTCGATTTCAAACACTCCTCTCTCGAATCCCTTCATTCGCTGAACT
The DNA here is from genome assembly GCA_037013455.1 of Ceratitis rosa. Taxonomy (NCBI): domain Eukaryota; kingdom Metazoa; phylum Arthropoda; class Insecta; order Diptera; family Tephritidae; genus Ceratitis; species Ceratitis rosa. The sequence continues at coordinate 3,593,229 of JAWMAG010000054.1, read as the reverse complement.
ATCTCAATATCATCATATGTGCGTTCAGCTCATTGTTCCATCGTCTACGGTATTCACCGTTGCCAATTGCGCAAAGATCCATAAATCGTTCTCTCGAAGATTCATCAGCTGTTGACATCGTCCACCCTTATGTACTAAATTGGCAAGAGTCATTCTGTATTGGATTTCCAGGCTGACATTGTTGTTGTTGTTAATACTGGTTCCAACATGGGCGAAATTGTCTATGACTGTCAATAGTAGCCGAGTAGCGAATGGGATGACTGTTTGTTTGATGACAGGAGATATTTCGTTGTGATCGCCATTTTTGTGGATTGGGCAGAACACATTTAGATTCCAATTATCGGGCATGCTTTTAGCCGACCATATTTGCAAAGAAGTTGATGCATGCACCTCATCAGTTCTTCACCACCGTATTTGAATACAAGAGGTTCTTTATAGTCGTATAACGAAATGTCTTTTCCATCGTCTTCGATTGGAATTTCGGGGTCACCGTTTCCTGGTGTTTCATTGTCACTGCTATTCATCAGGCTGGAGATGTGTTCTCTCCATAAATTCAATATACCCTTCTCATAGAATTCTCGAGCATTACACTTGTCGGCCAGCTCTCGATATCTATCCCACCCCACACGTATTGTGTTCGATCGCAAGGTTGTGAGTTAGGCAGTCTGTTTTCTCTTGGCAGTCCTCATCGTACCATCTGTTTTTGCTACCTTTCCAAAATCTAATAATCTCATTTGAAATTCGGTCTCACAGTTACCGAGTTACTGGTGAGTGCTCTCCACAGAGCAGAAGTGCAAGTCGATTACAGTTTATATGCACTTGTTGAATATCTGAATTCGTCATGTAATACCAATTCTCCTTGCACTTGCTTATATTTCAAATTGAAGGCCTTGAATATTCGAAATATGCTTGCTGAATTATTTCTGTTTTCTAAAACTAAAGAATTTCTTCAAAATATATTTAATCAAAGAGAAGCAAACTTAGAGTACGCTGAAAAAGCTGAGCTATTCTACAGAAAACTGTGTTTTAGTAATCTATGTGGTTTCTATTAAAATATGTTAATGTAAACGAGTCGCAGAGCATGAGACTGAGAAAAAAATTAAAAATCCAGCTTAAAAAAGAGCTTTAGTATTCTAATGAGATTTTGGCGAATTAATATGCTCAAAATATTTCTTACTTTTTTCATTTTTCTGAGAAGAACACACGCCACTTCTGACTTCATAATTAACCGCATTACTTATACGCTCTGTTAATCACGGTAACGCATTTTCTTATTTTCCAATATTTTTTTTTTTTGGTTGTCTTTACATGCGTTGTCAGTTGCAGAAGTATGCAGACTGATGAAAGAATTACAAAAGTTAGAATTTCACCACACGAAATAACTCTCGCCACTTCTTCACCCACAACAGACATTTGAAAATGAGAATTTTTCAATGGAATTCCCTGAAACCGCATGAAATAGAAAGCAAATTCAAGCCACACATAGATAGAATGCAATTTCTGCTACTTTTCTCTACAAATTTTTGTTGAAAAAAATAAGGAAATTATATCTTGGTTTGTAGTGTTCTTTTTTGATTGAAAAAAAAAACTTTTTTTTGTTTATATACATATGTGTAATTTACATACATCCCTGCATTGCATTCTCAGTTTACTGACACCCAATCTAATTTTAGCAGTTCTTTAGCATGGCTTTCGCTACCAAACACTCCGTCATATTATATACAAAGAAGTGTAATGAGTAAAACCACAAGCATACACCCACACTATAGGCATGCATGTATGTATGCATACACATACATGTTTGCGTATAGGAATTTTATGTGTATTTTAGTTCTTTCATTTTAGTCATTGGTGTACCCAGTTTGATGAGCTTGTCAAGCACTTTTGGGTATGCAAAGAAGTGGGTTAAGTGGATTTGCATTCCAACATCTTGCGCTACATTCCTGCAGTGGCTTATATAATTTTATTTTCGCTTTTTTTATTTTTTTTTATTATTATTTTTGTTTCATTTCTTTGTGTCACATTTTACTACAATTTTTGTTTCCTTCGTTATTTATTTTGTTGGGTTTGCCTTATTCTGCTGCGTTAGTTTTTTGTCTTGCTTTTATTCCACATGCTAGCTATCGTTGACGATTTTTTTCAGCATTTTTTTGGTATTCTTCACTTTTCAACTTTGTATTTTTTACTACTTTTTGTTCTTGCCACAGTAATGGCTTAAGTTATTCACTTTTTGGTGCTGGAAAAAAAGAGTGACACACATATTGGCTTGCGCCAAAAGGTAGTTTAAGCCAATATGTAAATTTGTATGTGTATATGCTGTGTTGGCTGTTATTACCCCCATTGCAATTATGGCTTCCATTCCACCGTAACCCAAGCCGAGTTGAGCTTTTAGCTCTTTAAGAAAAATTTATTTACTTTTTTTTAATATTTTTTCCTTTCATTTTTTAAATTTAGTTGATCTACTATTTAAATATTTTTTCCATTGAAAATTTTCTTATAAAAAATATACTAATTTATGTCGCTCATGGTTTCCATTCCTATTATCTACTTGTTTCTACTTTTAACACTTTTTTTATTTTCGACCAGCTTCCATGTATTAATTTTTTTATAGAAAATATTATTTAATATTTCAATTATGTGCTATAACTTTTTTGACGATCTAACAGTCGAATTAGAATTTAATCTTTCTCAGTAATAATTATTTACCATTTCATATTTTATAGTCAGATATATTAACAGAAATCACAACATTAATGCATATATCTCTCTTACATTCTTTGATCTTCTCCCCTACTTACTATAAGTAACCCCCTTTTGTGCTCATTTTGTGGCAATCAGAGTTAGAAAAAAGTCAATAAACTTTGGCATTTAAATTTGCCACACATCATTGGATATTATTGATCATTAATTTGTATTGGCATAAATATCGAAGCTTATAGTCATGTAAAAATAAAAATGCTTGTCATAATTTCTAATTTTGTTGTTAAAACATATGACTTCGTAAGTATAATTGAATTTTTCGGTTTTGATTGTTTTTATTTCGGTTGAGTGTTTTTATAATTTCCACCCTGCAGCTATCTTTGAGTAATTTTTGTAATATTATTTATTTTAATGCTCAGTAAAGACTATTTTTAATTCTTTTGATAAAATTTTTTCAAAGGAAGAAAAAATTAATTAAATGAGCATACGAATTTTTGTCCGCTATGTATTAGTAACATATAATAATTTAGTGTTTTTCGAAATAACTCATAATAAAATTTGTTTTGTAATATTTACATACGTGTATATTAAAATGAAACTGTATTTAGTATATTTAAAGAAAGCAATAAGTATAGTACCATATATTTATTTTTATAATCCTTTATGTGAATGTTTTTAGAAAAATAAAAAAAGCTTTAATCTGTTTTTAGTAAAAAATAGTACTTCATATATCTTTTAAATTTATTTAATTATTTATATTGTATTTTGCAACAAGAACGATTCTATATTAATATTTATATTTTTTTAACAACACATAACTTTTTTTTTCTTTATTATATAATAGTATTTGTCCTAAAAAAATTATAACAGTTCTCGATTAAAAGAATTTGATAAATTACTTATATGCTCATCAAAAATATATTTCATTCATAAATTTTTTATTTCTTAGATTTTTCTCTTTTCATATGTACACCCTTTGAAATTGGTAGATATTTCTTAATTCAATAACATTATTTACTTATAAGACACTGTACAAGTACTACAGAAATAGAAATCAATTATTCGCTTAGAAGTGCAATCATAGAGAAGTGCTGCACGCATGGCCTCAACAGAAAATCAATTAGCATCCTCTTTACTTCTTATCTCTTTCTCTACTAACAATTTATTTGCCAATAGTCTGCCAACAAATTCTACTTACAAATATTGACATTTGAAATTGAAAAATTACCTAATAGAAGAAACGGAATGAATTATTATTTTTTGTTTGGATTTATTTGTTTCGTTTGCTTTATTGCTGATTTCATATTTCTTGCAGTTTACACAATAAACACTTTTTGATTTTGTTTTTATTATTTGCTATTTATTTCACCCAAATCCATCTTGATATTGCAGGGTTTTTCTTGCGTTTGCTTCTTTGGTTTTTGCAGTTTTCTGTTGCTGCAACTGTTTTGTAGAAATTACTTCATTCATCATACTTCATCATGTGGAGTATGGTGTGATTATCATTACTTTCATAGCCAATGTGCAGCAGAAAAGAAATTCAATTGATATTCTGCCAAAAAAAATTTGAGAAACATTATGAAAAATAAAATACGGAAGGAAAAAATTGACAAGCAACTAGAGTAGTTTCGTAATTATTGTACAAATTTTCAGATCTCTAACTTGACTATCTATTCAATTGCTGGCATCTTTCGTTTGCTTGTAAAATATTTTTCTTTTTTTCACTCTCTGATACGATTCGAGGCAAACTTATTGTACAATTGAATTGAAAATGGATACTCAGATATTTTGTATATAAATATAATATGTATAAATCTAAACAAGTTGGCTGCTAAAAATAGTATTCAAAACCATTTTTCTTGGAACGTACAGAAAATATATCATTTATACTCGTATGTTGAATATCTTTGTTGTTATGTGAAGAATTAGAAGTTGATTTCACAGTTTTCACACTTATGTGTAGCAGCAAACGAGCAAAATGAAAAGAAGATTTCCTAATGGATCTATAAGTTTATTTGCTTATAAAAATACTCATATTTCCAATATTTTCCCATTTATTTATTTTTATTTTTTTTTTAATAACTACACTAAAACAATAGGTCTTTTAAAAATTGTGTTTACCGAGCGATTTCAGTGGAAATGGGTAAAAATTTTCTTTTGAAAAATTACAGAATTTTTATACATTTTATTTTGAAAAGTTTTAGTAAAATTAAAATTATTATTCCAAATAAACAAAATTAAAATTAAAATTATACAGTTTTTATTTCTCATAAAAGTATATTTAAAATATTAGTAACTATTTAGCAATAAGTAAATATGTATATGGGAAAATATATTTTTTTTTCTGAAAATCATAAGCTTCTAAATGTATACCAGCTCTCCGGCAGCACTCATTAGCAACTCGATATTGAAGAACTGAGAATTGGCAATTCAAGATCACTACATACCGCCAAGCTGCATTGAGCTGAGGACACGTATTACTGCAATAGACCAAAACGCGAGTGAGGTGGAATAGCGGTAAAGAAATGAAGAAAGAAGGAAGACATATTTGCAAACAAAACAAGAAACAGGTCACGAAGGTAAACCTATCTCGCCTCCAAAATTGTGATCTTATGACTGATAACATGACTGTAATGAATGTAAGGAGGAAACACTTATCCAGCCTTTGAGAAGACAGTGAAAGTACAACACCAGGAGTTAGTTAGCCTGAGCCCGCCTGCTTAAATTTTGACAGAGTGGTGAGGGCAGTTGACTTAGCAACTGAACTGCTGCTGACAAGGTACATGGATCAGCTTCTTTTCGGCCAAAAATATGCCTGACAAGTGGAACATAAATGGGGTCTCAAGAAGCGTATTCTTTGAAAGACCAATTGACCAGATATTCACGATACGTCAATTCATGGTATGTACTTATGAGAGGAAAATCGATTTCAGAGCTGCCTTTGAGAGCTGCATGAAAGAGAGCTAATGCGTAATAAATAACTTTATGTGTTATAAACCAAGAAGGACATCTTATAAGTCTTTCTTTTCGTTGATATAACGATACTTGCACCAAGGACACTCTTAGCTAAGATGTCAAAGTACTCCTGCTGATGGATAAATATTAGATGTAGTAAAAAGCAGTCCATTATTTTTGCATAACATTTAATGGTTTAATTTTTTCTTTTCGTATCCAGCCTATTTCAAGTGGTTCCAAATGGTTTTTTGTGCAATCATTAGCTCTTGGGCAATCGAAACAGTGCTTACATGACCGTCGGACTCAACAATGTCCATGATTTTATCGACATTTTCGAAACCAGAATTGTGCATAACTGACTGTAACATTATCAAGACCATAAACGCTATTCACATTTTCAGCCGCCTGGTTTGCGTTTTCGCCATTATCAAAGAAAACCTGTACAATATATAGCGCATTTTCTCTTTGCAAGTGGCCATCTTTGACGCACGCTCAAACCAAACCAAATAAACCAATCACAAAACTGTCAAAAATGTTTTTTTAGTGCAAAATATCATCTTTCTAACGCCATCTAATGGAACCCGATTGGACTTATACAAAAATAATGGATTTCTCTTTAGTACACCATTACATTAATATAAGGCGTTCATATTTCTCCAGCCTCTGTGGCACGAGAGGTTATTCGAGGTTTAACCCATCATACATTACCGTTAAGAGATATGTGGTTATCAAGTGCAGACATTACTGGATTTGTCTAAAAGAAGCCGAAACAATCCTATAGAGGATTAGGCTACAGAAAGCAGCCATACCTGGAGTTGAGGATTGACAGCTCTTAGAGAAGGACAAGCTTAGCAAAGCTAACAGACTTAGTTAAGCTGTCACGTTCAAGGCATCTATAGAGACCCTATTGAAAAATAATCATTATCCGCAAAGCCAGCTAATAATAGAAAAAGACAGAAGGTCATATGAAAAAGGTAAATGGTCATTTAGGAAGCACAAATTAGAAATGGGTCTCACAAAAGCTGTTATCGAAATAGAATATAGAAATAAGAAAATATGGGTCTATTTTCTCTATAAAGTGCCCAACTCTCTCACAAATTCAAAAGAAGACATTTTCAAGAACGATTATACTACATAATCAAATCGGAGATAAGTGGTTGCATAGGAATTTGTTGAGCGGAGTGAAAAAGGAGGTGGTCAAAATAATTTATTTTTTATTTACTATATATATATTTTTTTTTATTTACTTTTTTTTCTTTTTATCAATTGTCTATGCCTCAGTCTCTTCTTGGTACTTAACCATATCACAACTTTATCATGTTCATAATTAAAGTCAAATAATGTCAAAACCATGCAACAAACTTTATATTATATAATTAATTCTCACATCATAAAATAAATTAAATCATAAGGAGACCCTTAATTATATAAAATACTTCTTCAAAATAAGAGCCTAGTTAAATTATACAAAGGCATTCAAAGAAAGAACTCAAAAACCCAAAAATTTTCTGCAGCTCATAAGCCATTAGCCGTAAGGAACGCACACCTACAAATTGTACTTAGGATGAGAGTATCCTTTAGCATGGCCAATGTCAAAGTACATGCAACATTTTAAATGTAAAACCACAGAAAGGCCAAACGTGTAATTGCTCAACTGTGGCGAAACACTTAACAAATTTACCACAACACATAAACATACACACACACACACATACTTATAAGTACAAGTGCTGTGACTATAACTCTTAGGTATGAGCGATTCATGGGAATTCTAAGCAAGCTTGTTAAAAGTCACACGCATGTAATTGAATGACATACGCATACACTTGCACACACTCATAGGCATAGTATGCATGGTGTATATGTGGGCGCATAAATGAATATATCTCTATCTCTTTCTACGTACTACAGTACAGCTTATGTGTGCTTACTTGACGTAACTAACTTTACCAAATGTCTGTCATTATTGTCACTTGTCTTATAAAAACGGACATGCTGGAGATGTTAGGAAGTAAATGAAAAACCAAAAAAAAAAAGAAAACAAAAATACATTGTCCAAAAACTAAAATACACCAAGCACCTAAGGATAAAAGTCAGCAACAGATATAGAGTAATAAGCAAGCGAGCAAACAGTCTGTCCGACAGCCGACAGCAGCAGCTGGCTTAAGTGAAATACTGACGGGAGAAAGTAAGACATACTTGTGGATTAGACAAAAAACAAGTTAAATAAATAAAACATACATATAAGAAAGAGCCGATCTCGGGTGTAACTGAATATGACAGGTATTATTCTCAGAAAGCAGCCTACAGAAAGTGCATAATAAATGAGCATGTGGGATGTATAAAAATTATTACTTAAATTGGAACACGTCGATCTAGTTTTTTTTTGTCAATCAAGAAAATGGCATATCTATTGCTAATTACAAACAAAAAGACTACATTCTTCTTGGAAGCACATGTAGCGGAATAGCTGAAATCTAAAGACATTGAGAGATCGATATCACTGAACAGGAAAATGCTGGGAATAGCTCTGACTATGGTATTCTTCAGGACAGACAGACATCACGTTTGCACAGCGAATTCTGGAATAATACTAGTTCTTATGCTTCCGCAAGTATTTCCAGTCCGACTTTCGGATTGATTGGGGGATCTTCTTTCATTGACGAAGTTGTTCTTATCTTATGGCTAGTCTAGTCCGACGGGTTAAAACTAGAGAGAAAGAGCTCTGTTAAATGAGTGAGTTTTAGTTGGTTAATGTTGCGCTGGAAGTGATTGCAAGCAGCTCATACGTTAAGTATATCGGACTCGAATCTGGGTAGGTAGGAGTTAAGTTTGTTACAATGTCCATATTTTAATGGTGCCAGTATAACAGCAGCTTGATCTATTCGTTTGTAACGGATGGCGTTTGGATGCCTACAACACCACTCACGGTCAAATAGTTTATGAAGATGTTGACAGAATCGCAGTGAATGATATTTAGCTCATGTCGATGGCTCCTCCTGTCCAGCGGTTATGAGTGCCAACCTCCAGCAGGCGTCTGCAAGAATGATCCCTACTTGGGCAGCTTAACATTAAGCTTATTAACTGGAAACATGAATATTTCACTACGCAAATGCTGTACAGGTAACATCAGTAGGCTTAATCTTGCAGCACTCAATGGTGTTCCACTTCTTCATCCGCATCAAGGGGGACATGTGTGAAATTTTTTACAACTGGTAGTAGATTTTGAGCCATTATATCTCTTTTCCAGTTGCTGTTGTGTAGTAAACTTAGAATTTTGTTGTGGATTTGCATTTTGGAGGCATTAACAGATGTATGCGGATTGAAATTGTCTATGCTGCCGAATATGCTACCAGTAGCTTCGCATTGCGAATGTGACATTCAGGTCGAGTCGGTACTCTTTCTTCTAGCTGGTGAAGGGAGCGCCACGAATTTCGCTGGCTGTAAATGTAAATGTCGTGTAGTGAAGAAGTGGTAAAGGTTGGAAAGGTAGAAATTTACTCTTGAACAAAGGTGATTTGAATGGAATCTTTGCTTAGTGCTTGCATATATTGCCGAAAATTTTTAAAAAAGGGTGTGGATTTTTAGTATGGTTTGAAATGATTGAAAGATGTAATTAACTGAGACTTTTTCCAGACAAAAATTCCAATGCTATGATAACCTCTTTTAGTTATTGAGTTACAAAGTGAGAGGTTTTCAGGACCTCCAGATTGACTCTGCGCGTTTTGTCGAGTTGTTAGTTTGTACGCAAACGTTCGAAAACAAAGTCTATCAGCTTACTATTGATTTTATCCCTAAAACTCAACCTTACCTAGTGAGGCAAGAGGCAATTAGAACCAGATTATTTTAAATTTTTTTAAGAACCTTGACACTAAAGCAAATAAAGTGATTACTAGCAGCTCGAGAGTGATAATAATGAGTACCTAGAGTGTACCCACAGCTTAAGTGTTTCTTAATGCAATTAGCAGTCTCAGGTTTATCTCTGCATAGCTACCAGAACATCTGGACATAGCGAGCCGATAGCTTAAGTCAGTTTTCGTCACCTTCCCTCTTTGCGGTTAGTTTAGGTTAGGTTAAATTTGCTGACCCAACGGATCTCACTTGGACAATATGGTATTTCGCCCATGGTGTTTCCAGATACACTACATAGCACCAAGTTGCATAGGCTTGTGTGTTTCTAGTTTGCCGCTTTTCCTGAAGTAAATATTTAAGCCCTTTACCCAGAACCAGAAGTCTGGACTCAGTTCTCACGATTATGTAGCTTTTAACTCATGCCCATATTATAATCGTTCAGCGAATCAAGATTACTTTTTGCGGTGTTTACCTGAATAAAACTGGTAGGTCCATTATTACGTCTTGTTTTAAAACGACATCCTTCTTAGTCAGCTATCTCATTTCCTTGAACGCCATTATGACTTGTCACCAAGAAAAATGTTATTTTCCTTTGAATGATCAGTCGTTCTGCCGCTGTTGTTATATCAAATATTTGGGCTTAGGAGATTCTACAATAGATTGCCAGCTTAAAGGACTTTATTATCTATAAGTGGGCCGAGGAAACTGAAGCTCCCAATTCTTTATCCATTTTGGAACTTTCGGTAAAAATATAAAAAGCTTCGTTTGCATATTTCACACCTTTGCATCAGACATTCGTCTATATTGTAGCTGACAACAGCTTCCCACAAGTTAAGCGCGGTATTACAGGGTTAGCGCTATATTACTGTGCCCGTAAGTTCTGATTCAACTGCCTAAAACTATATTCGCGGTGGGTAGAAATGCCTTGTATTTAGCTACTAGATTTGTTGGTGGAATACTCAAAATCGTATGTGGCGCTACAGATAGGATTTCTTTGAGTACCCCGGTGATGCTAATTATTAAATATCTAAAGATCCTCTACATCATAACTAGATAGTTTCTCTGCCCACGTACTTCCATCATTCTTAAGCATAGTAGAAATGTAGTGGCTCAACGAGAGAGCGGCCTGGAATGGGGCAGAGCGGAGGAGAGCTTCAACGTCCAACTCAACTCAAGTCAATATTCTTTCACATGTATAAAGTGCCGCCTATACATTCTTCACTTGCTCTTCTAATTGAGTCCCATGGCAACTTGCTTTTCAACACAATCCCCAAGTTCTTAGTGCTAGGTTTCAGCTGCAGACTGGGCTCTCCCAGCTTTAAGCTCCGTAGCACGTCGAGGTGCCGATAGTTAGCTTTATTAACAGATCGTGTTTTTATTTGTAGATTTCTATTGTTTATATTAAGCAAGACTTCTTCGAGATCAACCATATATATACAATAGAATAATTGAAATTATTTTATTTATTTATTTTTAGAAGGTTTTCTTTATTTTTAACAAGTTTCCATTGTCTTAAAGGGCACACTTCAACCTTATTTCCAAAACCCAATAGGTGTTCATGTTTCCAACGCCTCGCAACAAAATAAAATTGAAAAGCTAACATAGAACGATGCAAAGAATCTAAAAGTAATTTTTCATCATTAAATTTATGGATTTTTCTCACAATATTTTTTTGATATAAATAAAAAGATATATTATTCCTAAATAATTTGTAAGGTAATACAAAAGAGATGTAGTATTTTAAAAGACAATCTGCGCTCTCATTAAGTCCATGGAATTCTTCGTGAGCACTTAGTTGAGAATGCTTCATTGGGTAGCAATAAGTCGCTAGTTAGCGTCAAGAAAGTCCTTGTGGCTGGTAGGGGTTTAATTTCTCAATTAATTAGTCTCTACTGCTAACATTTTTATTTTTATTTTTTTTTTCCAAAATAACCGTTAAGTGAACAGGCGTAAAATTACTAGATTGGCAGTGTACACACGCCAGTAACAAGATAAATAAATAAAAGTAGTGGCAAAGTGTAAAAGCATAAACTGTGAGATGCAGTAAACTTTATTTTGTGCGGGTGTGTGCATGTGTTAGTTTAGTTCTTATAAAGGGTGGTTAAATTTTCAAGGGCCGATGTTGATTTTGAATAAAACACAAACTATTTAGGTAATTATTGAAATTTTATTTTATTATGATATATTGGTATTACTCAATTATGTATGTAACAAAATATCGGCAAATGAGCGCCGCGACCTCGGCGGCACACCTCCATACGATGGTCCAAATTTTCGATGACGCTGAGGCATAATGGAGTTTCTATGCCGTTAATGTGCCGAATTATCTCATCCTTTAGCTCTTGAATTGTTGCTGGCTTATCGACGTACACCTTTTCTTTCAAATAACCTCAGAGAAAAAAGTCCAACGGTGTCAAATCACATGATCTTGGGGGCCAATTGACATCGCCATTACGTGAGATAACACGGCCATTGAATTTGTTGCGCAAAAGAGCCATTGTTTCGTTAGCTGTGTGGCAAGTGGCACCGTCCTGCTGAAACCACATATCGTCCACATCCATATCTTCCAATTGTGGCCATAAAAAATTCGTTATCATCTCACGATAGCGAACACCATTCACAGTAACTGCCTGACCGGCCTCATTTTGGAAAAAATACGGCCCGATGATGCCGCCAGCCCATAAACCGCACCAAACAGTCACTCTTTGTGGGTGCATTGGTTTTTCGACAATCACTCTTGGATTCTCATTCGCCCAAATGCGACAATTCTGTTTATTGACGAATCCACTGAGGTGAAAATGTGCCTCATCACTGAAGATGATTTTCTTCGAAAATTTTCATAATAAGTCTGGATAACTTTAACACGTTGTTGGATTGTGTATCTCTCCATGATTCAAATTGAGTAAGTCTGAAATAGAGAAATGTCAAATTAAATTCGGAAAAAAACTTGGCGTTTAGGTGTGGTTCACATTCAACATCGGCCCTTACAATTTAACCACCCTTTATATGACTTGAGAAAACTTAAAGTTGTGAGTGTCAGGAGAATATTCACACGGTTTATGATGCAAGTAAGAAAACGAGAGGAATAAGAAGAGAAGGATAGAAGATTAGTTGTTAAACAATAGTTGAAATTACATAGACACAAACACATGTAGGTATGTGTAATTGTGCGCCGAGAGTTGCAATGGCTATCTACAAAAATAAAAATAACAACAATGACAACCAGCATACACACAATGTTGGAAGTGGTAAAAAAAAGTAACTGTAAAAGAACTTGGACACTTCCATGAACATACCAGCATAGGAGTTAATACTCACGCACATATACATACGCATGTGTGCATGTGTTAGTTAATGTGAGTGAATATGTTACACGAGCAAGTACAGAGCAATGCAATTAGTGAAGGTAATGAAATCGGGTTGGATGCTGTTAAGTAAAAACTTCTAAAGCAAAGTAAAGTGAGGCAACAAAAACTATTTGTGCATCACATACATACGAGTATATCTACTGACTGCTATAAAGAAGCATGCTGTACATACGATTACGAATATAAGAGAGCATATATTGGTAAGGTGGCGGAGTGTTTCGTATGGTCCACTGATGTGCTGAAGGCCAGGGTTCGAGTCCTGCTGTGACCAAACATCCAAAACGATAGAAAATATTTTTTTTTGTCTGGCAATTGCGGTCGCCCCTCGGCAGGAAATATCAAAACATTTGAGTGTCTTTCTGGCATGAAATAAAATGCTCCACATTAGAATGCTTCGTTTGCTTGAAGGCAGCTAAGAATAAGTTGTAAGTCTGTCCATTTGTTGGAAGCACATCAAAACGCATACCGCAAATTGGAGGGAGAGCTCGGCCGAAAATTGTTACAGCGATAACATTGGCGCTTTGTTATGAAATATATATGTATTTGTCTACATTGATAGAGGTAAACTATTGCCCATTTAACAGATGCAAGCACTCAAATTGCTCAACCCGTTCTTGTTATGCGAGCAAACGCACGCACACACTACACACACAGAACGACATTTGAGTTTTCAAGAATGAAAAAAAAGTGAAAGTAAAAAAAATATGAAGAAGAAGAAGAAGATGAGTTGTAGTACAAATTGCAAATAACAACAAAAACTATAATAACAATAAGAAGTCAAAAGAGTTTGCACAAAGTATTCAGTGATTTTGTAGCAAAAACTTTGAAGGACAACATCAAAATATCTCTATGTACCATATGTATGTATCTCTATGCGGCACATATGCACATGCATGCCGTTAAATTTACGAACTAAGTTGTTATGCTGCTCATGAAACTTTTAATGAAATATATATTAGTTGTAAAAATTTTCGTTACACTGTACTCTTGTAATATAATTAAATTAATTTAAATTTGTAAAGGTACATTAATTTGTTTGAAAAACTTTTGAAGTGGTAGTTTTCATTAGGAGAATATTTCGTTAGCTTGCTAGTGAAACAGTAAAATTTATTTAATATTTCCTAAACTTTTTTTTTTTTTGCCATACCTTAGTGAGTGTCCTCGGATTTCCCTTCACAAGGCATCTATGGGCAAAATACCGAAGTTGGAAGTGAGCGACCGTGTATTTAGGCGAAGGATGACGGCCAGGGTACACCTGACCTTCGAATTGTTGGGCGGTGGCAAAATTGACAGCTGACCAATGATTAGCCAATACCTTTTAATGGAACTATTGAGTTGCCCCAAAAGAAGCGGCGATTTTTCATACAGACAGCTTGGACTACCATATTTTTGACAGTTGACAGTTTTGAGATGTCACTTTTAGCTTGCTTTTTAAAAAAAAGTACGCGTAATTTTGTTTATATTTGTTTGTTTGGCGTCAATTTTAATATGGAGCCCACAAAATAAAATTTTCGCCATATTTTACTTTATTATTTGCTTAAAGGAAAAAAATGTAGCGTAGGTTGCTAAAGAGTTGCATAATTTGTATGGTGGCAAGGCCTTAAAGAAACACAGTGTGGAAGTTGGTTTGTCGAACTCCGTACGGGAGATTTTTCACTCAAAGTTAAGTCACGTTCAGGTCAGCCAAGTAAAGTTGATGATGACGATATCAAGGCTTTAACCGAATCGGATGTGAGATTGGAGAGAAGTTAAGTGTACCAAAATCAACCGTTCATAATTATATACGACGTCTTAGACTGGTAAGAAAACTTAATATTTGTGTACCACATAAATTGAAAGAAATTCATTCACTCATAAACACAATGAAAATGACCCATTGTTGAAGCAAATCATAACTAGAGTTGAAAAAAGGACTGTTTATAATAACATCAATCAAAAACAGTGATGATTCAAACATATTGAAGCGCCAAAAACCACATCACAGGCTGATATTCCCCAAAAGAAAATTATGCTGTTAGTTTTGTGGGATTGGAAGGGTGTAGAATATTCTGAGCTGCTTCCCAGGAACCAAAAGGTTAATGCACACATCTACTGTGAACAACTGGACAAGTTGAATACATCCATCAACGAGAAGCGACCAAAATTGGTCAATCATAAAGGTTTCATATTCCAACCACACACAACTTTTGTCACTCGCCAAAAACTGAGAGAGCTTAACTAGGAACTGTTGATGCATTCACCATATAGCCCTGACCTTGCACCGTCAGACTACCATTTCTTTCGATCTTTGCAGAACTCATTAAATGGTAAAACTTTCAAAAATCGAAATCGGTCAGTTTTTTACAGATAAAGGCCAGAAATTCTATGAGCGTGGAATAATGATGTTGCCGGGAAGATGGCGAAAGGTCATCAAACAAAATAGAAATTACATAATTGAATGTATTTACTTTATTTTAAAAAATCGCCGGTTTCTGTTGGGACAACCAATACCATATATGTGGCATGACGGAAAGTTTTAGAAAAAAGATTTAACTGAAAGCTCTGGAATTGTTTGATCAGTATCCTAAAACAACTGGATATTGAAGGCCTGCAAAAAAGAAGAAAACGTCTAATATACACGGAAAATTATGCTTGGCACCACCTGAACTCTCGTAACTATTCTCTAATGTTAAATCTTCAGAAGGCTGTAGACAAAATGAAATGTGTGGTTAACCTCGAAATGGTATTTAGACTTTTGATTTTTACTTTTCTACCTTTCGGAAAACCATTTGACAGCTACAATAAGCACAGAAGGCATTGCAAAGCAATCAAGTTTGCAGATAAACATATGAATTTTTACAAATGAATTTAATATGGCCGCGGAGTAGAATTACAGTTTACTTTTCTAGCAAAAAAATTAAGTCATTCAAACTACCAAATCATAGCAGTATCTTTCAAGTCAATATATTTTTCTTAAAAATTCAAAAAGGGCTGCTACCCTAAAAGTTGAATACATACCTATATAGATACCGGCTGAAAAGGCTTACATTCGTTAAATTATACTTGGAAGCGGCTGGGCAAAAAACTGGAACTGAACATAAATATATTATTATTTTTAACTTCCTGATTCAAGAAACTACAATCAATAAACGTAAGGCTAATAGACCTTGCGACCGAGCGAAAGGCTACACAAAAATAAAAAAGTTTGATGCAGAACTCACTACTAACTACTAACAACAAAGAGGTCAGACCCACAGCTATTACGAGCCCTGACCACTATTAATTCGCACGGCTGGTGTTTTTACGCATATGCAATGTTTAGCACACAATATATGTGAAGATAATGCAGATAACACATACAAACATATATTTTTCTGAAAGATAATTTTATTCTCTATTTGATAGAAAAAAAATTTTTGTTGTTGTTTAGCGTACAACAACAACAGCATTTATATACATACACTATTCTTATTATTGTTTACAAACACTTGACCACTTGAATTTAGATTCATCGCTAAATATGATGGTGTTCCATTGCCTTTGAGTCCAAGACTAAGCTGAGAATATCTTGGACTCAAAGGCAATGGAATACCATCATATTTAGCGATGAACCCGATCGGACTTATACAACCCGAGATACAGATAAAGAACGCTATCTATTTGGGAGAATAATGGATTACTTTTTGCTACACCTAATATTTGAGCTTCGTTGTAAT
This sequence comes from Ceratitis rosa, assembly GCA_037013455.1. Taxonomy (NCBI): domain Eukaryota; kingdom Metazoa; phylum Arthropoda; class Insecta; order Diptera; family Tephritidae; genus Ceratitis; species Ceratitis rosa. Next base: position 3,576,659 of record JAWMAG010000054.1, on the reverse strand, counting down.
GAAATTTTCCCCATATCTTTTTACAAAAATAAATATTTTCCACATACCCATTTTGCTAATTTATTAGTTGAATAGAAATATTGTTTACTGCTGGAGCTAATTTAGAGTTAACTCACACCCAAGAGACGAAGGTTAAACGCAGAAAATATTACTCATACGCAGTAGCCACCATATATTCAAGTATGATATTTAACATAGTACACGAAATTTGTTAGTATTTGTGTGTGTGTGGCATCAGCAAACGTTTTACTGTCGTACTATCGTAAATCTTGTTCATAACATAAATAAATAACGTACGTACACGTTGTTAATGCCACGCACATATATTCTACGCAAATACTATACACATGTGCGGCAAGTGCCATATACTATATAGCTATTGTAGATAGAAATGCGTATATAAGAGTGATATAGCAAAAGTTTGAAGTTCATAATCAAAAACTTTTTGCACACGTGTAAATCAAAAGTTTATGAAACACATTTTTCTGGCCGCTGAATATTTTCTGGGTCAAAGGGATGGTGTTAAATGGGCGTGTGCATACTTAGGCAATCTAATGTACGATTAGTATAAAGAGTAAAAATTGTAATTCGGTACAATATAAAAAACCAAGTTTTACAACTACAGAATATCTAAGCACTTGATCGTGGATATGTAGGTAAGAGGGAAAAAAGTGAAAACCAACAATAAGTGAAATGGGCACACATGTAGCTTAATGGGATACCCATTGGCTCATGCTGTGGGCATCACAAGTTCGAATCCAATTCGAACAAAGGTGTCTGGAAAAAGAAGTCTGATGAGGAAACGAAATAGCAGCTATACCTTCTACCGTACAAAACTGTTGTTGAAATTTTTTCATTATTTCCAAAAAATATATGGTCTGATACAGTTCCATAAAACTAAAAACCCAAAAAACAATTCAACAGAAAAAACATCTATAAATTAATTTATGTTTTAAAAATTAATACTAAATTAAAAATAATTATTGGCAAAAGTTCATCAATTCATTTTCGTAAAATATCTTCTTTCTTATGTATTTTATTTTATTTTTTCAGATAAATTTTTATATACTGCCCACCGTTTTAATTCCCCGGCTCTTGGCCTATTTTCTGGTAACTTATGTGTATTAAGAGTAATGTGACTGCCGGTCACGTGCTGAAATTACGTTTTATGTATATATTCATATTTCTATGTATACATACTTCCACAGCAGGTGTTGACTTTGCGTATAGTATAAGGATTTCAAAAAAGGAAAAATATATTGTATGTGTTTATACATATGTGTATCCAATTGTGTTTTCACGTATAACAATAAAACATAATTTTGGAAGAGAAAGTTAGCTTCAAAAGTTTTTTTCTGCACATGTCGTGTCCCTATAGATTGTTTGTTGTTGTTATCACGGTCATTGCTGCTGCTAAAAATAAATTGACATCGGTAATATTTCGCTTGTGCTGGCGAGTACTAAATCAGCTATGTCAATAAGTCTTATAATCAAGTGCTTATATACAATAAATCAGTATATATATATATGTATGTACATGCATATAATTTGTATGATACAGTGTCTTTACATATACTCAGTTTTTGATATTTGTTATGCTTCTTATATACATCTATTAAATTCTATGCACAGTCATGGCAGCAAAACTTTTCGTCTGCATAGTTTTCTTTACTTTTTCAATAATATGTAGACTACAAGTCAATTCTTGATAAGTATTGATGTGAAGCATAAAATAAATTTCTCAGTGGATTGTTTGCAATATACGATAGGATTAAAAAAGTTCGGTCAGTTGTTGACTTTCAATACATTTTTGTTGAATCGAAAAATACCAAGTACTGGGCAATTACTTTATTAGTCTTCCTTTTAAAATTTAGAACGGTCGGTAGAAAAATAATTTTTTTCTGGTCAACTTACCTAACTATTCTTAATCCCTTCGTATATAAGATATTATTATAAATAAAATAATTTTAGATTTATAAGCTAGAAACCTTAGAGTATAAGTCTCTTTTTTCTTTGAGCACACATAAAATTCAGAAACTCTGGAGAGCTTCATATCAAAGGTCAGATTCTCCTCGTTTGACAGGTCTAACAGGTTTCCATATTTAGAAACTTCTCTATTTTTTAATGCCAGGAAGGGTACTTGTAAGAAAGTCACTTATTAATACGAGATTTTAATGAGATACTCAGACTTCACTGTACATAGTTTTCACTGAAGAGATTTTGTTAATAAGACTGCGCATTCCATATATCAAGGGCATAAAAGTGAAACTGGAAAGGCCCGGAGTGAACCAAAGCGTTACAAAACCTAACAGTCTTAACGCTTATAACCTACGAAATGACTGGGAATTGTATTGGATAAGTTGTAGTACGTGTAGATGAGCGAATGATGAAATCAGCAGCAACCCGAAATGAGTGCAAAAGGATATTGGGCTTCAAAATGAGTATTTCCTTAACCCTCACATTCTCTTCTACATTGATCTGGAACGGTAAAGAGCTGCAGTAAAAAAGCTACACCCATCCAATAATCGTCACACTTTCAAAACTTAACACCAGCATTATAAATATATATAAAGAGGGAAAAAGAAATAATGGTGCGTTCCTGATAATTTCCTTTGCTCAATTCTTTTCAACAAAATTAGCTCCGAAACATCACATAAAAAGAAAGGAAAGTGCGATACTTTACCAAGCACACAAATATGCGATTAAGAGTCAGTTTAGACTAAGCAGCCTCCGAACGGCTGATGGGTTTTTATGAGGATCCTTTACTTCGTGTCAGAAATACACTCAGAAAGCTTGACATTCCCTGCCGAGGGTTGACCGTAAGTGGAAAAATTTAGCTTATTCTTTACTTACATTATCTTTTAAAGGACACAAGAAATCAAAATACTGACATAGATATTCATTTTCACCTATAAACATAAGTTGAGCAATATCATATGTTGGCTTTCGTCATCAACTTCAAATAAAGCAATATATATAGATAAATGTATAATCAGCCACTTGAAGCTAATATTTCTTAGCCAGGTTGTTCCGCGGCCACAATTAATTCTGTTGGCCTAATTGGTCGCCAGCGTCAGACAGCAGTTAAACATCAAGCATCCAAATATAAGTATATATAGCTATATATATATATATACATATAAACTTATATATATTATATTCCAAATGCGTACAACCCACAAAACCACTCGGAGTAATTTGTCTTCGACGCACCAAGGCATCTTCTTCAGTCACTCACTCACTCATTCTCACACTCAGCAGCTAATTTTTCATTCACTCACTCTGTGAGTCGTTTTAATTTGCTATTTTATGCTTTTATACCATACTTCTTTTACACACTCAGCCGCCATTTACGCTGCTTGACATCTTTCATTAACATAAATTTTATGAAAGTCGCAACAAAATGCTCGCCTTCATTGCCGGCGCTATTGGTGTTCATTGGTGTTGGTGCTGCTGCTAAGACGCGCTAACTTTTCAAATATGCTGATGTGGACTATTAATGGTCTAGCGTAGAAACAGTAACAGCAACAACAGTAATAGCTACACTCTCTAGCTAATAGCTAAAGCTATGAAAATGTCCGAAAAGTCGGCGTCATTTGAGTTCAACACAATCGTAGAAACAATGGCAGCGAAGGCAAAAGTTTATGGCCAATATTCTTAAAAGCTGAAGACAAGGCAAATGCTAAGGCAACAGCGGCAATAGTAAAAAGAAAAATGAAACAAAGAACAATAGTCGCTTTTGGTGATTAATGAATGCAATGGTAATTGTTAAATTGCTCTCGAAGCCGCCTAGTCGTGCTCCATAAAATGTGCCAGCACATACCATATATACAGACATATTTAAATACATACAGATAAATACTATTTTAGTATATATGATTGTATACATATTTTATATATGTATATAATGGCATATATTTAGAAAGCAAAACATAAATAAAACTTCTCTTCTTCTTCTCATTTGATGTCTTTTGCTTACAACTTCACAAAATTCATCCTTCTAAGCATTTTACTACTTGAGAAAGTAGGCGAGTACGACAAGAAAACGAAAGAAACAACTTTATACAGTGCACAGAACTCTTCGGCAAAACAAATAAGAAGAACAAGACTCATGTGAATAAGCATAAAATTTAGCCTACTTTGTGGCGCTTGCTGGGCGCATGCACCGATATTAATTAACAATTTCACTTATCAGCATATTATTTATTTTTGGTTTGTTTTCCTTTTTCATTCCGAATGAGTTTTGTATTCGTATTTTCATTTAATATAGAGCAACAATATTCCTCAACTCTACCCAACTTATATTCAACATATTTATATATCATTTGGCAACCTAATTAAACTATAATTTATATGCAATGCTACTTTGTTGAGCTATGATTCATGATAAGTGCTAAATAATTTATATATGCTCATTTTGATATGCATCTTACATATTTACTTCGAAGATGAGTAGGTAGTTAAATGGCAGAGGCATTATATTTTCATGTTAATTTTTTCGAAATTGCTACTTGAAATTGCATAAATATTATTTATTTGATTTTGAATTCTGGACAAAATGTGCTAATAGCTGGCATTATTTCTTATTTCCCATAAATTTTTCCCGCCTTAAAGTAGAGTAGAAATTAATATTTATTTTTTTTAGTTAGAGGCATTTAGAATTTTTTGATTTGAAAGACTCTTTGCAACACATTCCTTGTTTTGTGTTTATTGTTTGAAATGTCTTAGCTTGAGTGTCAGCGACAATTCGCCATTTATTATTGAAAACACTTTTCTGAGTAGTCTAAATAAAAAACACTCCGAAAAAGATTATAAGGAGGCAGCGTAAATAAGACGTTGAGATATGGATATATAGTGGATGCATGCGAAAAAAAAATGTAAAATGGTTTGAAAAGGTTTTTCAGTAACCAACAGTGAAAGAATATCTAAAGTACGATTAAAATAATTTTTCTTTAATTCAAATTTTTCCTGTTGTACAATATAATATTTATTTTTCTTCCTGGCCAGCGATTTTCCCAACTCAAAAGTCAGTTTAGGAAATAGTCTCGGAGGTCTTGACAATTCCTGCCGAGGAGCGACTGCAATTAAGAAAGTTACCTTATTTTTATATTTGGATTTAATTTTGGATATTGGTCGCGCTAGGAGTCGAACGTACCACATGATAGTACGCATTATATCTCCGGAACTGTTTTCGGGAACCGCTGCATCATAAGTTTTAGTCAGATTTGGCTATACACTCTTCAATTGCGAGTAAATAGTAAAAGCATTTAAGATACCAAAAACAGGATAAAAAAATATAGATCTATAGCGGCCATTGTTTTCATAAATCTCAATCCGTTGAATAGTATCAAAAGCGTACTTACTCCATTAGCCGTTTTGTTTCTTAGTTTTAAATTTAACTTTTTTATGCGTTTTGTTTCGCTTCATAATAAATGTTTCTCATGCGAAACATTGAGATTTTTATTTTTACATTACAAAATAATTGAGGTAAGATGTAAACATATTAATGGAAAAGGTACAATATAAACCCAGAAATATATGAAATACAAAATAATGAGATAAATCGAATAATAGCAGTAGCTTCTTTAATGTTTTAATAACTCTTGAAGTATAGATAATTTTGTATAAAATCTTTTAGAAGTGGAAAAAGTTATAATATATACAATTATTTTGTTTTTGAAATAAAAAAATTTGATAACCTACCTGCACACGCCTCAACTGCCAAAATTTCAAAGCTTTTAACCCCACAAAGTTTTGAAGAAAGCAATTTTGTACGCAGAAAAATACTTTTACTTAAACGCTTACTTTTCGCCGCTTGCACTCTTTTGCGAATAGGACTGTATATGCCTAACATATGTGTATGTGATGATAGAGTAAAATCATACCAAAATCTATTAAAGTGAAACAGTTAAAAAACTATCGTGACAGCTGTTTCCAGATAAATCACAAAAAAAAGTTAAGTTCACACGTGTTTTCAATACATTTTAAAATTTACTTTCTAATATACCCTGCAGTAAATATAAATACTAATACATATATGTATAAGGATTTTAGCACTCAATTAGTACTTAAAATATGAAATCAAATCAGTTTGATACTTATTGTTCAGCTCTATATTTAAAGTTCCAATCTCACCGTATGCAAAAATTTTTATTCACATTTCTTGAAATTATTAATTCAGGAGTCATAAATAAACTAGTATATAACTAGTCAAAATAGTCCCAAAAACCAATATTTGACAGGACACTTTTATGTTGAAATTGCGGTCGTAAATGAAAATAATTAAATCGAAACCATCAAAGCCAATTTCCTTCCCTGCGGGGCAATAACTAAACACATTTTGTATGACTCATATTTTAGTGTACATATTATTATCCACAAGCAAGTTTTTCGTTTTACATGAGATTTACGAGTTTATCCACAAAGAAAAACCGACAAAATATCCTTTATGATAATAGCCGTTGCTTGTTACCAACCAAGAAAAATAACAAAATGTGTGTAAAAGCTCTAAAAAATCATACTAAATTCTAAGAATTTCAGACGCTACTCGCTTTTCACTTGCATAGTTGTTTACATTGATACAAAAAATTTTGGAGAATGTATGCATACGGATTTATTTAGATATGTTTTATAAGTATGGGGGTAAAATGAGTATATGCATGAAAATAAGGATACAGCTGTTACATTTAGGTTTTCTACGTAACACTTTATGTTAACACGCACATTTGAGTACCAAGAGCATTCTTCATTCATATATTTATACGTAACCGTATATCTAAATATTTGTACATAAATGTGTTGTATGAAAATTCTGTATTCACATATGTTTTATATTTAAATTTATGTATGTAAATATGTACATACATATATCCTGCGCAACTATTCACATCACCAAAGCAACATATTGAAATGCCGTGATAGATTTTTAAGTAAGTGGCACACGAGTTTCTTATTGATATTTCATGACATATTCGATTTGTTTTGGCGTTAGGAGAAAATCCTGTGGCTAAAAAAGTTGTATTCACATAAGATTATTATTTAGGTGATCCCAGTATGAAGGTCTTCGTCTCGCAGAAGTGATACAGGACATCACCTTGTGATATATTCGACAGAGCTCATATAAAAGAACGTAAATTTGACGTTGGATTTGTAGTAGGAGAGAGTTTCCATCGATTCATCATGGCTACAAACATGGTTATTTTTGATACTAGATTCCAGCATTAGAGACTTAAAAAATGTCCATAACTCTTTTCTGATCAAAAATCAGTTTTTCATGCTGATATACAATTAGCATTCGTAATAGCACCATCGACTCAGAATTTTTTGTTTTTGTGAAGTCTAAATGCGTAACCGCCTCTCCGCAGCAAAGAACTACCGCAAACATAAAGAAGGTTGGACGTAGGGAAACTGTAATCATAAAATTCTAAAAAAGGGTTTTCTGCTTGAGTAGGAAAAACTGGCTGGTATGGCGTTTTCTTTGAATATTCTAAGAGAAAATGGAAGAGGTTTAAAGACCGATCAAACTCCTGTCGGTTTCGGAGGGAAAATATGTCGGCCTATGTCAACAGCATACTGAAGGGAATGCTTCTCTCTTCTGCTGATTTAAAGAGTATGTGATGTAGATGAAGGTAACAAATTGGGTGTTGCTACTTCTCCGTGATTTACTTTATTTTGAGGAGGGCTTGATGATGCAATTGTGCGACAGATAGATATTAGCATATTTCAAATAACTAAGACAACGAGCAAAAGTTTCTAATTTTCACTTGAGGGAAAGGATAACATTAGAGGGACCTGGCTGCAATCTTCGATTATTTATGTTCAGAAATTAAGCAGGAAAGAAAACGAAGAATGTGAATGTGGAATCTCATTTTCTCATTTTGAATTGCAACAAAAGAAAATAACTGCTTATAAATATAAAACTTTACTTTTTTAATTAGGTGCATAATAACTGTATAAGACAGGAGAGTTAAAAACTAATAAACTATCGAGCTATATAGGTAAATATATTTATATATATGCATAAATATATTTTAATTACTTTATTTAGTAACATAATACTTAATCGCTTCATTGCACTCACCTGAAACTGTTCAAAAGAATTTAATGTACATATGTATATATAAATGCATATTAATACAGATATATATTTTAAGCCCCACATAACATATTTTTGTATGTCCTTGAATATGTGTAAATACACATCTGTGTGAAAAGTGACCCTTTTCAATTTTAATTAACTTCTGCCTTTTACACGCATGCATTTTAATTTATATGTGCTCAAAGTAGTGTGAGTTGAAGCAGTCGAGGCGTGAAATAAAAAATAAACAGCTGTTATAGGACCACCACAGTATAATGTTTACGGCTGGTGATCTCAGAAAAAACTTATAAAACCTACACATAGCATGTTCAGAGTTTTGCTTTACAAATAAAATACTTTGCTATGAATGATAGCAGTAAAATACAGACTGTTCTTGGAAAATCTTCATATACGTTTCTCATAATATAGCTTTAACTTTTTTTTTGAATTTCATACACATTTTTGAACACTTAGTTATATAGAATGTCATAAAAGTGTTTTAACTGTGTGAAGTTTTATACGAAATTGATTAATATTGAAATAAAATTCACATTGCGATTTTATTAATTAAAATAATAATAAATTAAACCCTGCCAGAAGTAGTCTGATATGGAGATGTGCTGTTCTCCGAAACAATTGTCACCTCTACAATTTTTCTAATTTCGACAAAAAAACTTTGCAATTCGTTTAAACAAATTGGCTTTTCACTAGCTTATAACAATAAAAAATTATTTTTTTTTTTTTGTAGTTTTATTATTACATTTTTTGTCTGCTATATACTGTTTCTCGGCTGTCCACCACGCAATATTACTTTTAAATTGTTACTCATACGCCACGTCACCACACGAATGCTAGAAGTAATAATTAATTTATCACTCCTACATTTTATGTACAAATATCAAATAGTAGGTCAAGAATCAAAGCATTTTGTTGAAATTTTCTTCAACGCCAGTTAATTATACAGACACATAGAAGTATAGAAGTTTTTTCCTTTGTAGAAACTCGCCACTCATACATTTATATCATATAATTAAACTTGACTTAAATAATGAAGGCCATTAATGCACATCCTTTCATATACATATTTCTATCAAAAAATCTGTTAACCAACTTTTTCCACTCACTTCCAATGAAATTTCTTAATTAACTGCCAAGCACAAATACAAGTTGGCAATGAAAACCCTTTTGAAGTAATCAAAAAAAAAACACAGATGAAATTATATACAAAAGTAAAAGTTTGTAAAAAAAATGGTATCTTCGTATGTTTACACATTTATATAATATGAAAATTCACACACTTTGAAGCCAAACATGAGGAATAAATAAATAATTTAAGCGCAAAGTTAACACACAATTCTTCATATCCGATTCACGTACATGCCTGCTCATATGTGAATACATTCTATAAATACATATGTACACATATACAAACTAGTATAAATATATGGATGTACATACACGTATATCAGATAATGTTTGTGCAAAAGTGTACACGCTTGAATGAATGAGCGCAATGTCAAGAACAGACACATATTACAGGTGAATGCTTTTGCAATATATATAGAGTTGTATATAATTATAATATATATACATATATAATTTTATATCTGTATATATTTACATTTATAAAGTATAAGTTTGCAAAGTTAAGTAGCTCAGCATTTTTTTGTGGTTTCACTTATGTATGTGAGCACACGCTTCTAAAAGCATTTCTTTATTTTTCAGCTACTTTGATGTATGTAAGTATAAGTGACTGTAGATATGTATTCGCATACACATTTACTTATATGTAACAATCTAGGTTAAATATTTATTGTATTTACTTTTTCTTGTTATCTCGCTTAGTATGCTGGCCACATCAATAGTTAGCGATACGGACATTCAGTTAATCTTATTTAACTGCGTGCCACATCTTTAACATTTTTTACTAAACTCTCATACCTCAGATTGAGAACATCAATTAAAAAGCTATCAGCATGTATTTAGGGTTTATTATTTTACATATGCAAAATTCTTGGTTTGTTGCTACAGTCCAATAAAAATCATTGTACAAAACTTTAATAATTGATTAAATTTTTCACAATAAATTGTATTATTTTCACAAAGAGCTTCGAAAATATCATATTGTGAAGAAAAATAATATACTTACTTCTAAAGAACTAAAATTTTCAAACTAAATCGTGGTGTTTTTCAGTCATACATTCAACCTAAATTGATTTCTCAAAACAAGTGGTTTCTATATAAAGAAATTAATTGTCATTTTTATTTGAGAGAAACACCAAAAACAGGTACTTCAACATACGTGTATGTTGCTCTAAATAAGTTTGATTTCAACTTTATATTCAAGTGTTGAGCTGCTGAATACCAATTAATCTACATATTCGGATCTCAATCAATTCCGACTAATTGCGGTTTTTTTAGTCCTACTAAGAGATGTGTCCCCAACATTTTTTTAAATGCTAAACTATGCTGGTACTGTCAGTGTATTCAATGATTCTTCACAAAAGTTCAAAAAATAAGATAAAAACTAGTGAATTTATTTTTTTTTAATTTTTGTTTTTAATTTCGAAACTTTGAAAGTGGGGTTTGGTGAGTTCGCTCCGAGTCAAGAAAATGTTTATTCCAAATGTCAAGAAAATGAAAAATTACAACACTAGCTACGCAAGTATCAAAAGAATTCATAAAAATGGTGGTGAGTGAACAAATTTCTATTTTTTAAAGTCACTGAGAATTTTGGTGTATCAATATAATTTTTTCTAATTTTTCCCCCTCATTTTATATAAATTATTAGTTTTATTAATAAAAGTTGTTATTGCATTAGAATCCCCAAGAAAAATCTGAAAGTATTATACACTATACTTTTAGTTTCCCAAAGTCAATTATTCGAGAGACTATTATTTTTTCAGATATTACATCAATGTTTTGTTTATATCGATGGCCAATGTCGCAGAGAAAAATTATAGTACCTTAAAATGACATAAACTAAGGCCAAGATATGATACCTCCAAATTCTGTCTTAAATTTATAAATATGTTCGAAATATGCAATCCCACATACAAAAATATTTTTAACCTTTTCTCTTTATGATATTCACTGAATTGTGCAACAAATAATTGCTCGTTTCAAAATATAAGCCGCTAAAAAATTTAGATTTGGAAACTTCAAATTGATTTAGATTTTTAATTTCAAATTTCTTACTATAAAAATCGATGTCTGCTTCTTTTTTCCTTTAGCGTATAAATATAGAACCAATCTTTCAATAAGATCCTGGTACTACGCAGTTGATATGCTAGAAACTATTTTTAGGAATTAAATTGCGGCATCCTAATTCGTACCTACCTCTTTTTTAATTTGTCTCCTCAATTACCTGTAAGTAAACCAAAAAAAAATTTAAATAGATTATTTGTAAAATAATATTCAAAGTACTGTTTTTGAAAATATTTTTATAAAATCTACAAAAATTTCAAGTATTCTGGAAAAGCCCAAAATTTGTATTTTGCCAGACACCTATTTTGGTTGGAAGAGTTTTATCTCACCCGAAATAGGTTTCAGATAATATCTGTACATATACATTTATAAATTTTATTCGTTTTTGAAGATCCTCAAGCCTCCGAAATTTACCGACTGATTGAATAGAAATCTTATTAAATTATTTCTATGGATTCAATAGTTTCATACGAAAAATTTTTCGGCTCATGAGTTTATAGGTGGCTTTTTGCTAAGATTAACAAAATTATTACCCATCTCTGTTAAATGGTCCATGGACTGACCTATTCGGACAGGCAAACTGTTTCTCATTAGGCTGGCTCTGGTACAACTCTGTTACAAATCACTACCCGATAGAAGGACCACCCATTCCTTTCAGAAGTTGTTGTGCAATGTTTACAAAGCATCTGCTATGTAAATAGTATTACGAAATTGCAAACAAAAAGTCAATTGAAATGCTTAAAAAAACAACCAACCATTTGGCAAAGCAGTAATATTGCTGGCAGAAGATTTTAAACATACACTGCTTGTGTTTTGCTGACTGAATAAATATCCAACTTAATCCTTTAAATTACTAAAGTGCGTAATATTTAAAATATCTCTAAATACTTGAAACTAATTGAATGAATAAAAATAACAGATATTTCAAACATTTCCACATAAAATCGAGTGTTCTAAAAATTTGGATGTGGCATATCTAGCTTCTGTAGTAACCTGTTATTCCTCGATCAACACCAGCGGACGAGATCAATGTTTGTTTGAAATACTCAACGTTGTGGTGACATGTACGAATCCATCAATGAACCACCAATATGCATATAGGTAAACTGGCAAATTGATCTATTGGCCAAGGAATTTTTATACCAGTTACTGGAAATTGACATCGGCAAGTACCAATTGATCGCACTTTCGGACGGATTACATAACCCATTAACTTCTGTAATTTAGTAACATCGAAAGCAGAATAAATTCACGGCTGCAATAAAGTATGATGTTTATAATCTGAGCCACATTATTAAGGGGGGACATCTGAGTAAAATTTTGAAAAAATCAAAAAATTTTTTTTTCGTTTAAAAGATGCCTTAGGATCTTAAAAATAATATACCACAAGATAGAATCCGGCAAAAGTGTCTAAATGTCCAAATTTTCCATTCTGCGGCAATGCCTCATAGGCATATTCCGACCGCGACTTATAACTTTAAACGCGTTTTTCTCGAAACCACTTTTTTTTAGACGGCCGGAAACATAACTCGAGCAAATCTAAACCGATCGATCTGAAATTTTTACAGTATATTCAAAATTCCTTCCTCTATCGACACACGTATAATTTTTTTTTTATATTGCTTACTTTTTTTTTATAAACAATTTTTGGACTTTTTTTCCTCGTGAAAATTTGAACTTTTTTTTCGATCACGCACCATTTTGCGAAAAATCAATCTATCGTGTGTCGATAGCTGTTGATGTATAGAAACTAACAAAACTTTATTTTTTGTTCCAGATCAAAAATTAAGGACGTTAGCTTTCCGGCCATGGACCCCCTTCCCAAAAATAGGGCCTACGAAGAAATGCTGCACAGCCGCCATTTTGTTTTCGATTTCTTTCAAAAAATCATATTTTGTACATCGGATCGCATATTATAAAACCTATTTTACAAAATTTCGATTGGCTCTTTCGTTTGGTCAAAAAAAATTCCAGAATATCCGCTTATTTTTTTTGAGTTACTCAGATGTCCCCCCTTAAGTCCAGCATTGTGGAAACAGATGGATGAGGCAGTCAACTATTCAAAAGATTTACATATCAAGGAAGTTTATTTGTGAATCTGCTCAATTTAAGCCTAACAAAAAGTTTTAGAATCTTAGTAACTAATAAATTACTGCTTTAGTCCATTAATAGCAATGTACTAGGGGATTTGGATGACTTTTCAGTTTCGACAGATATTTTGCCAGGTATTTGTCACTTCTGGGTCTACTATTGGTTTTTCAAGGTCTCTTTGTATTTTTTCGTTGCGCATATATTAAGATGTGCATGTGAGTTATCTTAGCGTTTTTGATTGGAATTGATGTATTTGATGACTTTATGACAGAATTATATAGAAAGATTTTATGATCCAAGCATATTTTAAATTTGAAAATGAGTGCACCTATTCTAAAGGTACGTAATAGTAATTAGTCGGCTCACATCTTGCAGTCAAAAAATTACAGAGGAACGTTATAGAAGCAACAATTATTTCGTCGAATTCCTATCATTCCGTCCGATACATGCTTTCTATTAAAGCGGCCACAGTTCAGTCTTTGGATTGCTTTGCTCATGGACAATGGCATTTTTCATGTTCGGGGGTCGGAAGATCAGATAGCCTTTTTACATATGTGGCCTATTGCAAAACCAAACGTATTGTACATTGAGTAACTAAAATTATGAAAATATATCCAAAGTTTCATTTTTCATACACTCTAATCACTTGAGGGAAACTAAATAGTACTTCTAAATTTACTACAAGTTACAAATTATCCAAATATTCCTTGAAGTACTGACTGCATTGGGCTTCATTCGAAGGAAGCATTTTTAAGTAGAACAATACCGTTACCACAAAATAGTGCAGTATACAAATAAACACTAAAATTACAAAGGCATTATTCGAATCCTCTACCAAATTTCTGAAATTTTGCCAATAAATACGAAATTCTGGCATAATTTCATTATCCTAAATACTAATTGATAACTAGGATATGTGCATACCAGTTGCCTTTTTCATGGCAGTATATGTACATATGTATGCATATAAGTATACACGTATGCAGTATAAGTATATATTTGTCAGTGAAGCTAGACCTTAAATACAAAGATGTTTTGAGACCATTACTTTATTGTCTACAATTCCGATACTCGTATATGGTCATCTATCAAGATTATCAGTCAAACAGTAAATGTGTAAGTAAGTTATGTGCACACATAACAACAACACATATCCATTTATGCTAACAAACATTGCTGACACATCATTTGCCCAAAAAACTGGGTGTTGCCCAATTGGAAGTACTAAATCATGGAAACTGAATATTTTTTGCTATTAAAAGGAAAAAGGAAATGGACAACCGAAAGGGTTGATTAATTACACAACTGAAGTAGTAGACATATGAATAGAGAAGTTTATAAGAGAAAAAATAGAAGGAAAATAGATTTCGGAAAAAATTATGTATCAAATTAGAGATTTTGTTGCAGAGATAACCATATACTGTATTAATTAAAGTGCAATAAAGGAAAAAACGGAAAAAAGGATTCCAAAAATAGGATTGTAATCAATATTAGGCATCTCGAAAAGTTACCAACCAATTGACCAGCAATATCGTCAGATTATTTCTATGGTTCCAGGAAAGGTTTTAAATGAATTGAATCAATTTACTTGAACTTCGGTACATAAGGAGGTGGACTACTCCTCTTTTATCTTTCTTTGCAATACCAATTAGAACAAAATACAGAAAGCCACAACAACTGTAGAGGAGGTATTGTAAAATATTTATTTTTTAATTATGTGACACATAAAAATAGCATTATTATAGAAGAATTGCAAATACGAAAACCAAATTTGCTGGAAAATGTAATTTCCGTACAACACTTGAACTTTTCTTTACGACTTTAATAACGTATTGGTACTGCTTATCAAGGAATTTACATATGAACAAGCCAAGTTAAGGTGGAGTGATACTACAACCTGCCAAAAATCCTGGCACATTCGACCAAAATGGGATAAGAAGAGATAAGAAAATATGTTTTCCTTAAAAAGAGGGGAATATCCCAAGTAATAGGAGTTCTGACAGGCCACTGCCTGATACGACGACAAGCGGAAAGTCTAGGGACTCTCTGTGGAAAATGCGGCAGAAACTGCAAAAAGGATTTAAGAAAATGATACGATCACCCATCTCTTATTCGACTGTTTTGCTTGACCAGAGCCAGGCTTCGGAACTTAATTTTCACATTGAGAAGAATGAATATTCGAGAGGTAATTTGTAATTGTAGGAGAAGAACCTGCAGAAAGGAGTTGGTCAGCTGAAAATCTCAATATGAATATGGAGGATTTGGTTATCTAGGCAGTAATAACAAAATTTTGAAAAATATGTGTGCTTGACAAAGCCCTGATGCTGCATTTTGCCAACAGAAAAATACTCTAAAAAAATTTTTTTTATTTCAAATTTTTTGGAAGTAAGATGGGAGCCCTATGGATTTCATCAAATGGTTTACATATATAGAAAACTATTAAAAAATAATGTGCTTTTTTCCTCTAAAAAATATTTTGTAATTAATTTATATAGTTTTTCCATCAAAGTAGTCTCTCTCAGGTATAACAACTTCGTCAAGGCTTCTAACTTTTTCAACGTTTCATAGAGGTAAGATAGAGAATTTTTTCAATTGTGACAAAAGACAGTAAATTAACCTTAAGACAAGAACTTCTGACACAATATGTGAAAAAAAATTTAAGAAAACAGTGAACAAAACAATTGCATAAATTCGAAGTTAATGTAAATTTTTCGGTTTTGGTTGTATTTGGCTCTTTTATTGAGACAATTAGTATAAGATTTTATTAGTATATACTCCTTAGCAAAATTCAAAAACTATTATATGTGGTGCTGACTGTATTAAATTTCCAGACTGATCTATGGTTTCAAATTTTTACTTAAGCTCATATAGACGTATATATCTGCATTTGTGGAAAAACAGCATATTTTATAAAGATGCTAAAAAAGGCTATATATTCCCAGAAACACACACACTTCAGAGTGGCATTGAATAACAGCAGTGCTTGCTAAGCACAATACTACTTTGTTGTTAGGATCCAATAGAACAGATTGAAAAAACAAAATCAAGTAAAACTGGAACGAGCAAAAAATAAGCATAAAGCAAAACTACAGCAGACTAAGCGCTTTCTTGGTCAGTGCCAAAAATGGCAGCCGTACAAAAACTATGAGAAAAACTTGGTAAAAAAAAGTGTCCCAATTTTTTTTTTTTTTTTTTTGCCAATTGAGTAAAACCAAAAGAATTGGCCAACAACCCGACCAATGACGAAAACAAAAACACCAAAGAAAATTTCAGTTGAACTTTACACATACACGTATGTATGTGTGTGCGTATCGTCTGACTAAACGTTTGTCTGGTCAAACGTTTAAAGGCGTTCACACACATGCGGATACACACACACATTGGCACCAAGAGAAAATAGAATAAGCCATTTCTAAAGATAGAAACCAGACATACATATGTATGTACTGATGTACGAGTATTGCTGAAGGCAAGTAAAAAACCTGACTGCTAAAGGCACTGCAAAGTGCCTGCAAATCGGTTAAATGCCAGATTTGTCTGTGATGCCAAGATGTCGAGTTGGTGATGTCTATCAGTTTGTGCCACATACGCTCAAACGCTCATACACACATATATACACGTATGTTATCTCAGACGCACATACACTCCAATATGGACGCTGCAACATCAAAGCGTTGCGGGCACTTTGGTCATGTCACTCATTTAGTGGCTGCTTTTGGTTGTACTTACTGATGGCGCAGCAGGGATTTTCTTTGAATCGAAGATTACTCTTTTTTTTAGTAATTGACGGAGAGTGGCAATACAAAAGCAAAAAGAAAAACATTTCTACGTAATTTTTCTATTAGTCGCCATGAACCTTTAAGCAACAGAAAGTCAAAGACAAATAAGTTATGCAAATAAGCTTTGAGTGGGTTAAATTTAGTATCATATCTATTTAAGTGATTCAAAATTGGGTAGATATTTATTCGGAAATATTTCTATTTATTTGAAGTGTGCAATTGAGACGTAGAATAATTAAATGAAATTATTGACTAAATTTCTAACCTTTTTCTCAAGTGCCTCCTTGTTTGCACATAATCAAGTAGTTACATAAGTAGTCGGCTGATGAAACCTATTTCACATTAAGTATTGTTATTTAGTTATTGTTCAGCTACCAAATGCGTGCAGTGGAAAGATTAACACAGACCGTCTTAGAAAAATTATTCTTTCATTGACAGGACTTACCGGCATTACATATTTATATATCTTGCTTTCTTTGAAGATCAAATTATGCACTTGAACGCGACACCTCAAAATATAATCAATCTACGAATAAATACTCCAAAAATCCATTAATGGAGTTGACATTTGGTTATAAAGGGTGCTTTCATTGGGCATGTGACTTTGCCATGACCAATATTTAGCTTTGATATAAAGATAACGGTTTGCCATTATGTTCTTATAGGATTTCGGGATCGTGATCATGTCAGTCTTTAGTTTGTCTGAGGATATCAACCAGCTGGGCAGCGGCATCTTCCCAATTAAGGGACAGGACATTTCAGGTGCATGCCCTCAAATCGTGATCCCTAATTCGTTTGCGGGGGTCGTCAACAGAAAGGAAGAGGAAGTTTTTTTATTGGAGCTGGCTTCTACGTGGCGGGTCCCAAACCCAGCGCATAACTTCGCTAGTCGAGTGAGTTTAACGTTTGCGCACATTTCTGTAGCGAGCCGCTTGCTTCAAGACAGACACCCGCTCGTAGCCGCACCTTTGGCGAACAGACGCTACAATAACTTCAGCAGACCCTTAAGCCGAGTAAGTTTGCTTCCTCTCGCATTATCCGTGACCCAAGGCTCCACATGGGTTGGTTACGGCATCTTGCATAAGGGTTGCTCACGTTTTCAGGGTGCGCGATGTGGGCGCAAGAGTAGGAATTGAGTATACCCTTGTAACTGTAACAGCATACCCAGAAGCTTGACTACACTCCCATATGATTGTAATGTGGACTGTAAAAAGGATTAACGGTTCCAACATTCCAATATGTATGCATAGCTGCATTGTACATAAATAAAGCTATGAATATATTTACCTGTATATACTTGTGTACATACATCTGTTATGCTCATATATAAATATTCAAAATTATAATACCGTTTCGCTCAAAAACAAACAAACACACAGCTCTATTTTGACATCGTTGCAAGAGCAGGTCTCTCAGGTGCCTTCTTAGCGGTCTTTCCTCTTCCATCGGGACGCAGATAAGCAGTATCCTGAAGAACATCGTTCATCCTCCGAAGTGAATGCCAGTATTTGGAAACTGAGTCCAACTCCCACCATATATCTCACACTAAATTTGACCTTTTTTTAGGACCGGTGTAATAGATTTCACAAGGTCCCTTCATCTTTCTTCCTTAAAACAGCCATCGCAGCCCTTAGTCTATAAACTGATATGTGCCTCTTTCGATAAAAAAGGAAATGAGATTTGAGGTATGGGTTCATAAAATACTATTTGAAAAAACTAGTCCCATCCGAAACTACTGTCACGACGTATAAGTCCAAATCCCTTTCATCACCTCTTTTTAATCGAACTGAATATTCAAGGGATTGAACGATTTCATCTGTTTTAACAATACATTAAGTGGAAAATCTTCAGCAGTACCTAAGGGGTTAATCAAGTTTTACTAGGCTAGTTCAAGAAAAGTTAAGTAAAAGTGGTTGATTCCACATAGACACATAAAGTTCGCTGTGATACCATAAAGAGTAAAAATATACTTACCATCAGACTACTTCTCATTTAGTAAATAGCAATATAGTAACATTGGTTAAAAAGTGTACTAGTAATTATACTGATTACATTGGACTAGTATGAAATTAGAAAGGTTTTACTTTTCTGCTCCTTTAGAATCAATTCATTGTTTTATATATATACGTTTCACTACAGGATATTCACATGCCAACCAAAAGTACTTCACTTCATTCCACACGAGTGCACTATTAAACGTAAGCCAAGTAATATATGTATATGTATGAATGTATGTATGTATGTATGTATTTGTATGTCTGTCTGTTTGTATACCATATATGTTTATGGTAGAGATATCACAATGACGTTGATGATGTAAATGCTGATGGTTGCGGTCACGTTTGAGTACGTGAATAACTCTGACGTCGACATTAGCAACAACAATAGCATTAATAACAACAGCTGCACAAAAACAAGAACAACAGCAATGGCAACATCAACACATAATAGAATGAACGTATTTGCAGAACAATCAGCGTACGCTAGAAAATTTGCTGCAATCAAAAACGACCAAAGCAGTATGAAGAGCAACTGCTGCAGTAGAAAGTAACAGTAAACAACACAAACAGTGCACAGACATGTGAGTGGGAGTGCGCGTGCACTTAAGCTCATTTCAAAAAGCGAGCTCTGACAGTTTCAACGAAATAACAAATAATCATGGAAAAATGGAAACGCGAATGTGTAGGCGTTGAGCAAATGAAGTATCACTCCATAGGAATGATAAGCTACCATAACAACTATGGACGTGACGGCTGAAAGTGTATTCTTCTAAAGTATGGGTGTCTACATATGTGTATGTATGTATGTTTTAAATGCAAATGCATTATACTTGTATATATATACATACTGGTAGATAAGTACATACGTGTATGTGAGAAATGTACAAATAGAAGAGAGCGAATGAGAGAGTTGGTAGATCCTAATCTGGTTTGAACCATGCAAATATGTTAGATACCAAATTCAGATTGCATTTCACGAATATATTTAGATGGACTCACTTCTATGCTCAAAAGCATATGTATGAGGGGATTAACAAAAGTTCGGTAAGTTGACCAGAAATAAAATCCATTTTGTATTTATTTGTAATCTTTGTCCTTTTAATATTCTCTACAGTCTCTGGCTTTTTATTAATTATCTTCTCGTTATTAAGGACGTTTGCTCTTAATTTTTTTTTTAATATCTGTTCGATCCCACAGATCGCCATAAAAGTAGCGCCGCAAATACTCTTTCTTCCTCTTTCCAACAAATTTTTGAAAACTATTGGTAAGCACTCTTCGGTGTACCGTTTTGTAGTTACCGTCCGACCCTTAACCAGTGGAATAGCAGCTACGATTTTAGATCGGTTGTAGTAAACTGAGATCATTACTTCCGCTGCTGATTTTTGTTGCTTAGTTTTTACAGATGGGTTTGTTCCTGATGGGATCCGTACCATGGACTGGTGTTTGGTTTCTGGATCGTACTTATAGAACCAAGATTCGTCGCTAGTAACGACTTTCCAAATGTTTCCTTTTTCCCTGATTCTTGACTAATAATATGAGAAATTATTCCAAATCCAGGTAGAATTAAAATATAAACTTCAGGGTGGCCAAAAAATCAAAATAAGTGTTGGTATAATATAGGATCTCCTCCTCCTGCTGGGTCAAAGAATGAAGTATTCATGTTTCGATCTGTTAATAGTATGGTAATTTGGGCCTCATTTAAAATTCGTGGTACCCATCGAGCAGATTTCTTCGTGTGTGATTACTTAATATTCCCTAAACAGCCATGGCATTCAAGCCCAATTTATTAGCAATCGTTTCTTGTGTCAATTTTGAACTTCACCAGGGCTACGGTGACGTCATCAGTGGAAGATTTTGGGCGACCTTCTCGGGGCTCGTCCTTTGCGGAAAAATAACTGGTCTGGAATTTTCGGAACCACTTAGAAATAGTCTTTAAAGAAAGGGCAATCGTTCCATATGCAATTTGGAATTCACTGAATATTTTTACTGGCTGTAAATTATGTCGAAACCCGAAGAGAGTCACATGGCGAATTTCTGTTTGCATTGGTGGTGGAGTTTCGTCTGCTTATCCTCAGCTATATTGGGTTTTCTTGTCTGCATTTTAGCCGATCGTTCTAAAATTTAAAAGGAAGACTAATAAGGTGCAACGGATCAAGTATTTATTTTTAGATTTAACAAAAACAAATTGAAAATCACCAACTAACCGAACTTTTGTTAATCCTCTCGTACGTTCAACAAAAATATCAAAACAGACATGTATACATATTCAGACAGAAGCATAGATTTCGTAAAACCTGAACATGCAATTTAACTCGCAATTCGAATGTGACCTCAGTTTTGCCGATTTTTTTCTCAGATAACAAAATTTGGCACGCATATCGACGTACATATAGCGATATGTATCTATTCATTTGCTGGTAATTATGTACATAAGCAGTATATGTATATGTATATGTGTTTGGCGGCAGCGGTAGCCGAGTGGTTAGAAGTACCTGCTCCCATTCGGAAAGATCGGGTTCAAATCCTGTTGTCGTAATAACATCCAAAAAGTTATAGAAAATTAAATTAAATAAAAAATTAAGTTAAATTTTCTAATTGCGGTTACCCCTCGGCAGGGAATGTCCATCCCTCTGAGTGTATTTCGGACATGAAATAAAGCTACTCATAAAAAAAATTATCAGCCGTTCGGATGCGACTTAGTATGAACTGTAGGTTACTCTATTTGGTGGAAAAAAATCAAGACGTAAAACCCAAATTAGAGGAAGAGCTCGGCCGAAAATTTCTTTAGCGGTTACAAAGCGCCAATTATATTATATATATGTATGTTATTATTTCCTTTTCAAAATGTTCCGCATTCAAGAGCTAAATACTGCAACGAATAGTAGCATATCACCAAATGTGTTGACACATGCAAACCTTCGAGCGGGTAGTCATCAAAATAAATGTTTAGTAGCAGGTGTGGTGTTGAACATATGGTTATTTGAGGCACATTAGTATGTATATGAGTGTTTAGATACAGTGGTAAACAGATGGATTAATTTTATTTATTTTTTTTAATTATTAATAAGTTTTACTCGAAAATGCTTAAATAATATATGTAAAAGATCCGAAAGAACGACTGATTTTTTTTATGAGGATCTTTAACACTACAAGTACTTTATTAAAAACAAAATATACTTCAATATCTACTACTGAATCTACTACTAAATTTACTACTTATTCTACTACTTTTCTACTTGGGCTACTACTTTTTTCATACACCTCTTTTTCCTATTATGATTATCGCCAGCACAACTAGCGTCATTTAACTACTACTAATATTAATGTTACTACTACTTTTTTCTATCTCAGGAGTAATTATTCAGTCGAATAAATTTTTTTATATCAGTTTGATCTGCTTAAAAGATCTGAAAGGTAAAGCTTGAAAATCACGTTAACAGTTTGGAGCTTTCAGGCATGCGAAAGTAGTTTTTCTTTAATTACATTTACAAATTGAAAATCCGAAGTATGAAAGTACTTGAATTATAAGAGACAAACTGTTCTCTTGTACACAGGTAGTCCCATAATTTTTGAGTCATTCCAATCTTATATTTTAAATTAACTACTAACCAAAAGTAATTTAAAAGTTATGAAACTCCCAGAAAGCCTACTGTGCCAGCTTTTGTGTGCCTTTGAGTGTGAAATGTGATAGTGACACAAATTCTCTTATTTACATTACACTCACATTGGCTCTTTTGTGAATTTCGGTTAAATTTAGATTACATTGACATCGAAGCCATAGCCACAGCAGCGTTGAAGTACTCATGTTAAAATATACCCCTTTTGAATTATTTTTTTAAGCACCTAAATACTGTGCATTTTTGTGCCCACTTGGCCCTCAAAAAATTTAATTTTCCATTTTAGTAATTCAAATATTTTTACGTAATTGCAGTACGGGTGAACTGAACTATCCGCGCATTGCAACACCACCTACCGCCACACCCACTCACTCATTCACTTACATACATAATGTATGTATGTATTTCCACGACGTGTGAGCATAAAACTAAAGTGGTTAGGTGCGTGTGTGAGTTCGTATATCTGTGAACGTGAAGTGAGTGTGTGTGTGTGTACTCCGGAATGTTTAAAAACGAAATAGTTGGTACTTAGCAAATGCTTACTCGTATAAACAGCAACTGTGACCGTTTGCATGAGTGGGTAATTCGCTAATGCTGCTGTCAACATAACCCCAGCGCATACATGCATGCGTGTGTCCGTAAGTGTGCGTTCACACAAAAGCGAAATGATTATAGTATGCTTTCAAGTGCATGCCACTCGAATAAAATTTGTGCATTTCGGCTTTTTCTTATATGCTTGTTCTTGTTTTTCCTTGCTCTTCTGTAATTTTTGCTTGAGCTCAGACGTTTTTGTGAATACACGCATGTGAACTGTTTGTGTGTCAGTGCATTTAAATGTACTGCATTTAAATTATTCACATTTGCTAATGTAGCTAACCAAGCGCACTTGAAGGAAAATACTCCACAAAGCAGTAGAAAAACAGTTAGATGGTTTCAAGAAGACTGAATTAGTTTTCTTGCTATTCTCAGCTGGAAAATAGTAAGTTCAAACAGCTTACAAAAAATTTAAAAGATTCGAAATGGAGCTTCATCAAGAAAATTGGACACATTTTTTCTTAAATCTTAATTACTTTATGTCGTTTTTTTTGATTGGCTTTTTTATTTTATTTTATTTTTTTTTTTTTGTGAAGAAGACTTTTTCATATCTGAAATCTCATTGGCCATTTCATTCAAGTATATTAGCAACATCTTGTAGAGTAAATTTTGTTTGCGTGAATGCGCACACACATATACCAACCTATCTATACATAGAGTATTTATTCATAGACATGCATGCCATAAGAGTATATAAGTATGTGTATGTATGTCATGGGTCAAGGATATTGCGTTCACACTAATACACTTTGTTTTCAATATGAATTCATATGATATGTGACATAGTTTTCACTTGAGTGGATTTTTCATATTTTATAAACTTTTAACTGGTGATGCGAAAGCAATCTTGGCGCCTAACTAAATACTATCATAAGAGCTAATAGAGCAATTGGGTAGTAAATGGTGTCCTTAAGTTAACATTTATGTCTACATAATTACGCTGAAGAAAAATATTTAAAGGATGAAGAGAGTATATGAAAAAATGGCTAAATAAGAAATACTGCGAGGATACATAATCCGGAGTCTGATCTTATATTCTTACTTAAAAAAATAAGCTTATGACGTCCTCGGGAAAGGAATACTTGAAATTAATTACAACCCTCCGCAAATCCATTTTTCAAAATTTTAGACAAGTTCTTGAAAATAGGTCTACAATGTTTTAGTTATGCTTAAATTTTAGGGTCCTAACATTGGTCTGAAATACTATATTGTTACAGCCGGCATATGGGCTCGCCGGTGTGCAGTTAAGAACCCTCGTCAGAAAACACAAGAAAAATTGTATGCCAAAAAGCTGCAAATATAACAGATAGAAAAATGATTTGTTGCTTGAATTTTGGACGTACTCTTTGAGAGGACTCATCAGGACTTCAGTATAAAATAAATGCGTGAAATATTTCAAGTTGGCTATGTGAAGCCATTATTCGTCTCGACATGGACAAAAGAAAAAGTACCCTGTTGCGTATTGCCATGCTGCATCAGACCACAACGCACTGTGTGAGGAGATATCAAGAGGGAGCGAGACGCATTTGCAGAAAAAGGGTGAGCCCGGAATGCCTGAGGGGAAAGAGAAGCTGGCTAGCTAATGGTAGAAATAAAGGACGTAATATAGTGACCCTTGACTCTTCAAAAAATCCGGTGGATCGGCTTTGGTACATTTTGATAGAAAAAACTTGGATCCTAAGGTTTTCAGTGGCTCTTCAGTGCGCCTATTTTTTTATCATCGAGAAAGTTTTGTAGAGACCGAAACAAATATTAGACAAGATTTGCCTGGTACTTATGACACGCAACACATTTTCAATTGATTAACTGGTTGAATGTTGACAATATAGCTAAAAACTCATTTTTCCGCCATATTGTTCCAGTTTTCAAATTTACCAGGGATGTTAGTTGAAATTTGCCGGTTTTTTCGATAAAGAAAACACTTAATTTTCAGAGGAATCTCAAAAATTTTTTATTCAAACGACCATTGGTTTCTACACATTTCGCCCATCTCTCAGGCAAATTATGGATACCATTCCAAAAAAACTTTTTCTCTTTCGAGGCAAACCATTCGACGAGCCATTTTTTGACTTCTTCAAAATTAGCGAAGCACTGCTCTGCAAGGGAGTGTCCCATTGATACGAAAAGCTGATAATCGGACGGGGCAAGGTCTGGAGAGTACCGCGAGTGCGATAATATTTCCCAATTAAGTGTTTTTAATGTGTCTTTCACCAGTTTAGCGGTATGAGACGGCGCGTTGTCTTGTTGCAAGATAACTTTGCCATGTTTTCGGGCCCGTTCCGACCGTTTTTCGATCAACGCATGATTCAAATTGATCATTTGTTGTCGGTAGCGATTCGTGTTCACCGTTTCACCAGGTTTTAACAACTCGTAGTACACCACACCACACTAGTCCCACCAAACACAGAGCATTGTCTTACGGCCAAAGCGATTTGGCCTTGCAGTCGATGGGCCAGCTTCACCAGGGGAAAGCCATGATTTTTTTCGCTTCGGGTTCTCAAAATAAATACATTTTTCATCCCCCGTTACAATTCTATGCAGAAAAGATTTCCTTTCGAATCGTTGAAGCAGCATTTCAAAAACGGTTTTTCGATTTTCCATTTGTCTATCGTTCAGCTGGTGTGGCACCCATTTTCCATATTTCTGGATATTTCCCATGGCTTAGGAGAGTAATCGGAAAGTTTTCATATAAGCAAATAAAAATTTAAGGTTTTTCAAAGAGGCAAGTAAAAACTAAAAATTTTCTTTCTTTTTTTTTTAATAAATATGGCGGAGTACTCTTTTCAAAGTCCCTAATAATTTTTTTTTATAAACGAACCCCAAATGAATTTATTTAAAATACTTTTATGTTTACATACGAAAATATCTCGATATATTTTAATTTAAACATAAATCCGCACGGAACAAAGAGCTGTACACATTTCGCATTTTTTTTTCTTTTGTATTAACATACAACCTTGTGCCACTACGCACTTGCTACATACTATACACTTACTTGAAGTTATTTATTTATATACATTTATGTATGAAAGTGCATTTCAGTTACTGACACAAAGTCAAAGGTTGCCAGTAACAAAACAAAGGTCACACTCTTTGCACTATAGTGATCCGAGCAGAGTTTTTTGTGCGACCACAGTAAAGTGCTGCACTCTACAATTGTGGTTATGAAAACTGAAACTGAAACATTGCACTATTATTACTATTTTTCAGCATAAAAGGACATACATATTTTACCATGCTTGCGGCGGCTGAGGGTTGAAACTCAACTCTAGAGAGTGACAAAGGTGAAGTTCAGAGGTTGACGCTGCCGATGACTGGTGAATAGTACCTGCTGACTTCTAGTGAAGGGTTACCGCAGACAAAGAGTAAATTGTCTGATATTGACACATAATAAAATACAATATACTTATGTAAATAAATATACATTTATGTGTATGATTTTTGTCTTATATAGAAAAAAAGAGTTTTCCCACGAATTCAACCGCATGGAATTTTCAGATGGTTTTAATAAGACGAATTAAGTTTATCATATTATTAATTTTATTCGAACGAACAGTCTTTTGCACTTATTTTTGGAAGATTATCCCTTTTAAATATTGGCTACGTCTCAGATGGTCCATCCGTTGTGCGGCTGGCCGTGGTCTATTCGGTCGAATATTATTCAACAATAAATGCTGGGTCTCAAGATAGATTATGGTGTTGCGAATATCTGAAGTTGAACGAAGCACGCGAAACACATTCCTTACATAATGTGAATTTTTTTAATCAATTTGAACGAGTTGTAAACGTTGTTCAGGTAAGTCTCTCTGTCTGATGAAATGCCAAACAAGACTGAACAAAGATAACATTTATTAGGAAGTCATATACTTATATATGCCACATTATTATATTTTTGAAAATAATATTAAATTATTAATTTCTAATTTTCTCGATATTTTCCTCAAAATAATCATTTAAAGTGAGTTGATTCATACACTTCACCTCACTAGCGACATACGGGTATAGATTTGGTAAATGTTAAATTGCACTTGAAATAAAAACTCGATACCAGAGCAAATACCATAGATCATCATGCTTCGTCCGCGAGCAATCATTTGCCAAACGCAATGCTGAATATGTTGCTGAAATGTGCCGAAGCCTATCGCAATCACTCCGTAATTCACGCAAAGAGCGAGGCAAATGCCTCAAAAATGTTGCGAATGGTTTTGCGAAAGAGGATTGCAAATATTTTCCGATCGTCAAGTTTAACAGTATTTTTTTTTGCTTAAACAAATAAGAATAAAAGTGGGTGGAAGATTCCGGAAATACAGTTAAAAAATTATTTGGTTCACCACTCTTTTTTAATATTTTTCACCATCGTAGCTATGTGCGAGTATATGTATATAGGGTAAACGTTATGCGCTCACATTTTCATTTACATATATATTGGTTATTTGCTTTTCATTCAACAGAAAGTTGATGTGCCTGTTGATAGATTTCCATCAGTGGCGATAGCCATTTTCTGTATGTATTTATACTATAAATAGGTATATAGCACGCAATATGGAATGCAAGCAGTATCAATATAATAAATATCATTTACCATATACAATATATGGTTTTATTTAAATAATAATAACAATGTATGTATTTGCGATAGTTTTTTGTTGTCGTGAGGAGTGCGTCCGTTTATAGCTTTCTTCCTTTGGCAAGCTTAAATATGTTATGTGGATATCAATAAATTATATAATAATTTTTTTTATATGTATTTACAATTTGTATTTTGTAAACGCTGAAGCGATTTTCGGCCAAGCTCTACGCATCTTGATGTTTCTCCAACAAATGAAAGGCTTTACAATTTATTCTAGGCCACCTCCAAATGGTCGATGGATCTTTATAAGGAACTTCTACTTCATGTCAGAAATACACTCGAAGAACTCGAAATTCCCTCCCCAGGGTGAGCGCAAAAGAAAACAAAAATAATTTTCCATAATTTTCGGATGTTGGTCAAAGCAGAATTCGAACCCTGGTCTTCAGGATGATAGTACGCAATGCTTAGCACTCGGCTATTACAGGTACTAGAATACATTAAGTACCTAATGAAAAAGTATATAAAAAACAAAGGTTTGTAACAGAAAAAAGTTGTAATTAAAGGCTAAAAAATGTCAATTTCGAGTGAAGTGGAGAAGTAATTATCAACCCGTTATTTATACAATAATTTTTTCAAAGGATTAAGGTACAAGAATTTATTTAGTACTCTTAAAAAGTAATAGATTTATTCCTATATGATCATCTTTATTTAGATATGCACTTGGCTGTCTATGAAGGTGAGACTATCAATAGTGTCATTTCTTCAGGCATGTCTTTTCAGGTATCACAGCTTCTGGCTTTGGTTCTTTTCAAAAATGCTGCTAAATTATTAATGTTGACGTGTACAAGCTTAGATAAATCATGCAGGTCAGTCAAATAAAATGTGAATTTTTTATGCCCAGCTTACTTACAGCTTCTGGAGTATTTGCCCATACGAACTCCTCAGCCATTTGCATGTCAACTTTCAAGCTTGCTTAATGATTTTACTATAGTAGAGTATTTCTACTGTTTCTCAGTGTGTTTCGAAACAATTCGGCTAGGATTACTTAGATATTTAGCAAATCGCAGTGTAAGGCCTCCTCAGGAATAAATTTATAGAGTAGCAGTTCGGATGTATTGGGTGTATGCATTAATTCGTGTGTTTTTTATTCGAAAATTAAAACTTTATTGTGAAAAAATTGTTATACATTTAATGTTCAAAGTATTGCTCATCGGAAGTTACGATGTTTGCCCATCTTTCTGGCGGTTTGTGAATACCATCCCAAAAGAACTTCTCCGGATTGGAGGTCAAGAAAGAATCGAGCTAATTTCTGATACCCTGTTCTGAAGTGAAGCGTACTCCGGTGAGGGCATTCTGCATTGATCTGAACAAGTGGTAAGGCGGGTGAGGTAGAACTTCCCACCCACAGTTTTCCAAATAGTTTTTAACTGGGCTTGCAACATGTGGCCGAGCGTTGTCATGATGAAAAATTGTTGATTCGTGTCTGGTCGCATATTCTGGTCGTTTTTCCGCGATGGCCTTTTTCAAACGAATCAATTGTTTTTGGTAGAGGTCCGCATTGATCGTATGATCCGATTTCAATAGCTCATAATAGAGCACACCTTGTGGTCCCACCAAATACATAGCATGGATATTCGGCTTTGCCGTTTATGTCGATGGTTGGCCGGGCTTCACATACGATCTCTTGCGCTTTGGGTTATCATAATGAATCCATTTTTCATCGCCAGTGACAAGCCGATGCAAAAATGACTTCTTCTGGTGGCGTTGAAGCAACTTTTCCCACAAGCAGAATCGATGTTCGACGTGTCTTGGCTTTAATTCATAAGGCACCCAATTTCCAAGCTTCTGGATGAATCCTAATGATTTTAATCGTCCGGAAACGGTTGATTGATTAACTCCTAATGCTTTTGCAAGTTCTTCTTGCGTCTGGCATGCACCTGTGACGAGCAATGTCTCCAGTTCTACGTCTTGAAATTTTTTTGGCTGTCCGGGTCGTTCTCCGTCATCTAAGCCGAAATTGTCACTTTTAAACCGTGCAAACTACCTTTGGCACATTCGTTCGGCTAAAGCATGGTCACCTTAAACGTCCAGTAAAATACGTTGGCTTTCGGTAGCACTTTTCTTCATATTAAAGTAATGAAGAAGAACTCCCCGCAGAAACACTTTATCTCTGTTTGTGGCAAGCAATCTGTCCGTGATTCTTAGTTTATAGTTTTCGACTTGAAAAACAATCCAATGATATAATATTGAGGTTTCTTCCCAACGGGTTTCTTAGAAATTTATTTGCTTACTTATCTTTCGATGCAAATCTTTTTTTAACAAACTACATCGCAAAAACTATGTTGGCTAAAGTGAACAGCTGTCAGATTTGCCGGTATTTCATATCTCAGTTTCAAATTTTTTGCGAGTTTATGCAGAATACCCACAGATTAGACCAATTTGTTGCGCTTTGAACAGTCCACTACATCAAATCTCACATTGTCCGTGTCAAGTTTTCTTCTATAAGGCAGCGGAATGTCATAGACGCAGGCAACGATTAAGTTAACCACAAGACTGCAGGGCATGAGATAGAAGAAACCCCAATCTGAGGCGTTCATTTATCTACGTAAGTGTATAGCTGATGCATTTCCAGACTCCTCCTTAAAGTCCTACATAGGAGTAATTGATTCATGAAATCCACTAGCTGGGGAAATTTGGGCCGTTACGTATGATTTAACGTCTTTGAGAATGAAATTTTGTTCAGTTTATTTATTTTGTTTTGATTTCAATTTAAAAATAAATTAATATAATTATAATTAAATTCTTTTTAATCCATTGCCTTCCTCCTCATTACAAGTAGATCTTTTTTTCGTCGGACTCTCGTAGCTCATTTTTGTTACCATATATGCATGTATAATATCTTATCTCGTCAGATTCACATGTACTGCTATTATTATATTACTTAAACCAAGATATACCAATGTGACTAATTGCCCTATCTTTTGTTTTGCTTCCATTTTTGTGATTTGTCGAGCTTAACTATTATACTTGTACATGGCATACAAAAAAAAAAATACGTATGCACGAAAAGTGCTTCATCAATAGTATAATTCTTGGTTTTTTCTTTACTTTTTTCTTTGTCTTGTCATTAATTTCTTTTTCGAACTTTTTTTTTTGTGCCTTCGGCATATTTTCATGACATAATTATTATCTGCTGCTGGTTTGCTTTACTCTCCATTGTTTGATATCTTAGCCATTTCATTATACAATATTTTTTCTTAGTATTCTTCTTCTTCTTCTTCTTCATACATATTATTTTCTTACCTTTGTATTTTAAGAGATTATAGCAATTAGTTGACAGTTTGTCAGTGCTTTATTGTGTCTCATAATACCCGAAACTTGTGTGGGTGTGGATATATGTATATGTGTACGTGTGTATACTTAACAGCCGAAGATTTTGGCTCTCTCTTTCTATTGAAATAAAATATGAACAGCAATGTTACATTAATTTTTTTGGTCCATATTTTCATATTCTCTTTTCTTCATTCATTGTCTGCTTTTAACTTTTCTACCTTCTTTTTGCAATAATTGCTCCAACAATGTCTCCGAAATGTTTACCTTAATTGCTATGTTACGCATGTGTGCACCGGTAATATCTTCATCTTCATCTGGCGGGCAAAGTTTTTTTATGTTTTTATTGTTATGTGTTCATATACTCGTATACACAGTTGAATGAATGTACGTCTGTTGGTATATAAAATGGCTGGGCTTTCAATGAAAGCTCTCTTGTGTGACTTTCATACATTTTCGTCGTCTTTAATGGACCTGCATATGCAACAGCTGCCACTAAAGGGCATAGTAAATCAAGAACAGATTGCTTTCGAAGTGTCAGTTTGGGGGATTTTCATAATTCCTTACAATGAAAGTGGTAGGTGGTATTAAGTTGGATAAAAAATACAACGGTGCTAAGCTACATGTAAAACCACATATATAAAGTTATAAAGTGTACAAAAAGACGTAATAATAAAGTCTTCCTTTTACGGAAAGGTCGTCTTTTTAACCCTTCTTTGAGGTAGGCAAACGCTACTTAAGGGATAGAAAGAAATTGGGCATAAAGACTTTCTCGGCATGATCCCTCGTTCAAAAATTTGTCCAGTTATCTAATTGAATATGCAATCACTTGGTTCAAGGTCAGGACTATAAGGTAGATGAGCAGTTCATGGCGAATGATTACATGCCAATCACACTAAACATACAACAAAATTTTACAGCAATTCAATCATGGCTTGGAGACTGTTTTAGCCGCCTCTAGTAATATATTTAGAACAAAATATCATATTTCTAATGCCTTTTACTAGATGTTTCTGTGAAAATTCTTTGCAAGGTGGCATTGTGTTAAGTCACGTATATTTTCTAAACATTTGTCGAGAAGTGGATATTTTATAAAAATCTTTTAGATAATTTTCTAATTTTTGTAATATTAATTTTAAGTTAATATCCGAAAACGGATACAAGAACGTATTTTGAAAAATCTATAAACCTAGCAGATATTTATACTCAGCAGAAGTACAATTTCCTTAAAGTTGAAAATAAACCAAGAGTTTAATTCGCCAAAAGGAGGAGTTTTCAAAAGTTTTGGAGAAAAAATATTTTACTGACTCTCCTTCATCATGAGCATCTTGTCGTAGTGGTTTCAAATTGAGGACTTGAAGGATATCACAGAGTATAGTAAGCTGTAAGTAAGCATCTCAACAAACAAATCGAGCAGATCAATATTAGTTGTCAGAACAGGTCGATACTAGTCGATGGAGTTTCCATTGGCCACTGCAATACGCTGGACTAGGATTAATATCTTCTAAGCTCCCAAAATGGGTAATGAAGGCGTCAGCGTGAAAATTAGCAGACAATACTCCAAAATTGCTAGAGTTAATCTAACAACCCTTATAAAAGATAGGACATTGAACAACATCTTTAGCGAGAAGGCCTGGATCACTAATGCATATGTGTTTTAAATTTAAGCCGAAATTGTGTGGTTCTTTGCTGGGTTCTAATGTGATACTCAGACTTTTTAATGTTTATACATATACATACTTCTGCTCAAATATAAACGAGACTGGCTCAATAAAACAAAAACGGTTAATTATTCTTCAATATTTATTTTATCCCCTTCAAAATAGTCGCCACTAGAGGCGATACACATATGCCACCTTTTTTTCCAATCTTCATAACACTTCTGGTAGGCCGCTTATGGTAAGAAGAAACTGAACTTCGAATTCTCTTCTATGACTTCAATCGACTGAAAATGCTTTCCACGAAGCGGCAATTTGAGTTTAGGGAAAAGAAAAAAGTCACACGGTGCCATGTCGGGTGAATACGGTGCTTGCGGAACAATATTTACGATGTTTTTGGTCAAATAATCGCGTACAAGACGAGACGTATGAGCAACAATTTTGGAACAAGTCGAGCAGACACACGTCTCATGCCCAAAACATCGTGAATAATGCTATGAGCGGATCCATTTGATATGTTGAGCTCACTAGCTATCTCTCTTTCAGTCACACGATGATTTTCCAACACAATTTTCTTTACTTTTTCGAGTTTTCTTCGTCATAGGGCAAGTTCTCCAGCGATGTACGGCCGTCCTTGAACGACTTATACCAATCAAAAATACGTGCACGTGATAGGCAAGACTCTCCATATGCCTTCTGCAACATTTTCATTGCGTCCGTCGCACTTATTCCATTGGAATAACAAAATTTCAAACAAACTCTTTGCTCAACGTTAATTTCCATAATAAAAATCGAAAAACACACTCGAGGTTGACTTGTTTATAGTGCCGTAAAAAAAAAACTATGTGACAGATCGCGCTCAAATTTGACATGTAAACATATAACAGTCCTGCCAACCTAAGCGAAAAAAGGTGGCCATATGTCTTGTCCTTGTCGAGTTATGGATAAAGTCTCGTTTATATTTGAGCAGAGGTATAATATCTAATAATTGGCGCCTTGTAACCACTGAACCGATTTTCCAGCCCCAAATTTTGCAGCAGCCTATATTTCATGTCAGAAATACAGTCGGAGGGGCGAACGTAATTAGAAAATTTAATGTTTTGAAAAAAATATTTTCTTATATAATTCTTTATATTTTCAACAAAGAAAGCTAGTAGATCTCCTTGCCTAAGGCAAAGGTT
Source organism: Ceratitis rosa (assembly GCA_037013455.1). Lineage (NCBI taxonomy): Eukaryota > Metazoa > Arthropoda > Insecta > Diptera > Tephritidae > Ceratitis > Ceratitis rosa. Next base: position 3,542,555 of record JAWMAG010000054.1, on the reverse strand, counting down.
GAAAAACTGATCTCCTAAATAGCAACTTTAACTTTGCATCCAGCAAAATCTTCCTTCTGCTCAAACTCTAATTGTATGTAATATTCGTTCGTTGAGCTCATTTATGACTTTGCGCTAAAATGTGGACAATATTTGTTGATTTTTCTATGGATGTTTATTTGACATATTTTCTATCCGACTTACTTTTGCGCCCACTTAAATTCAAAATCATATGTAAAACAAAAGGTATTTTGCCTTTTTAATGGGCATTTTCTTTATAAATTATAAGTCTTACCTATTATACAAAATACCTACCTATATGTTATGCATTCATCAATTATGTAAAAGCCCAAACGGTAATCAAAATTCTTCGAAAGAGTTGATTGAATTCAGGCAAAACTATGCGAAAGTAATCAAGTATTCATAAGTATTTCCTCTTAAACCCACACTGCGCTTTTTCCACTTGCAGCTCAAACGCAAATCACTATAATAGACGCACTGGGCCACATGAAAGGACAATTATCCCTTTCGAGTGCTACATTATGCATCGTTGGCACGTAACTGACCATCATAGTCATCAATAATAATTTTATTAGCACAAATATTGGTGGAAGGCGGAACAATAGTACACGCAATCAAAACTTGACTGGCAATTCAACAGAGAGAGAGAGAGAGCGAGAGAGAGAGAGACAATCAGGTTGAATTGGCCGTAAGCCAAGTGGAAAAATATTGCTCAGTTCAAGTGCCAGTTGGCTATGCATTTCATTGGCACCTGTATGTGTGTGCATATATATGCCTTGGTGATGCGCGTGAACACTTCAAAATACATTCACCTAAATAAATGCTACCAGAACAATATGCGCGTAATTAATGTAAATTAGTAAATGTAATGAATTGCCTTTAGCATATCTACGCTTGACAAGCAAGGACATTCACACACATTCATATAAAAGCAAAAAACTATGAATTTCAGCAGCAGAGTTCGAGCAAATATGCTCGGTTAATCGGTGTGTACCTTATTGAATAGAGTGCATATGTACTCGTATGTATGTATTTCCAGCAATTACCCAATCAATTTCACTGATTCCATACATTCGGTCATTCGGTGCCAATTGTTGGCATGCCAGTCAATCGGAGCTAAACCGGCGCCGGCAGCACCAACAATGCACGTGCATAAAGCAAGCAACGAAACATAAGACATAATGAAATTTGATGCCATTTCGATTGTCCAATGCAATTCGATGAATTGAATTCTTGCTAGGATCAAATATCTTTTTGTTTGTTTGTAGGTATGCATTTGCCACGAGTTGGTCCTTATTATCCTTCTGTTGGCTCCACGACACTTTGGCTATCAGTTTAACACAGCAGCAGCAGCAGCAGCACACAAGTATTTATTTAATAGACCGCCTGTCATTTGTGCCAACTTGTCTTGGCGTCTGATGCCTTTTATATCTTTGTTTACGCACGCTTTGTCGCCCACACAAATATCTACTGAACAAAACGGCAATGAAAATTTTGCAATGAATCTGCTATATTAAATATTGAAAATGTCAGTAGTGGTAGTTGAATTGTTGGATGGTCGGGTAAGCGGCATTTATACTAAAACTTAAAAATAAATTACAGCAAAAAGGGTAATTGTTTACAGTAAAATGTTTATTATTGTTCTTTGCAAAAGTGTTTTACAACCATAAAAGCTTTAAAAAGCTGTTATCACTTATTCCCACTATTTAATTATATAGAATATAATTTTTCAGTATTTTCTTTCTGTATTAATATATTTTAAAACAAAACTGTTAAAAAAGTAATAGGATTGCCATTTAGTTATTCCTTTTATGTAGAAAGATTTAATTAAAACATAAAAAATAAAGAAAAAATAGAATGATTGCCATTTATACCTCATTGTTTCCTTACTACTTTCTTAACGAGAAAAAAGAATCTATTGAAAAACATAAAATGTAATATTTAAATTAAAATATTTGGCACTTATTCCCAATTATTCGGTCATGGAATTTTTCCTGTAAGGAAATTATTTAAATAAATGAAAAATGGCAATTTACACTCATCTTCGTTCTTATATGTTTTTCATCCAGTAAATAGAAATTGAAATATAAAAATTAAAAAATAAAAATTTTTTTTGTAACAGAAAAATTATAAGAATAATTATTAGTTTATCTCAAAAAAAATATATATAAAACATGAAAATAAAAAATTAAAATGATTGACCCGCAACGTGTTAATTTTAATTCTTTAAAGAGATTACAAAATATTTTTCTTTTAATAAAAATTGTGTAAAATAATAAAAGAGCTGTCATTTATATTTTACAATTTAAGTTATATTATTATTTATTGTTATTATTATTATTATTTTTTTTTTTTTTGTTAAAAAATACGATAAACACAAATGCAAAATAATTATGGTGTTTTTTTTTCACTTTCTGTGACTTAGGGTAGGGTGTTTGTTATTACCAGTCAGATTTTAAGGAACTGAGATCTGTGGTGAGATCAGTAGGTATGTCGTTAGAATTTTCACAACGTATTCCCCCCCTCCCCAATAGAGACTCATCTAGAGCTCCATATCTTAATATGTTTTCATCTCTAATCATCACTACACCTTAAGCTTTTGTTTTATTTACTGAATTTTTGATCTTCTTAGGTATTTCGCAACGTTTTTGGAATGTACTCAAATATGTTGTACTGCAAATTTTAATTCTAGAAATTATATGCAAGATACACAGAAGAAATGTATAAATGTAATAATCCTAGGATAAAGAGGTAAATAATGCTTGACTGTAGACTTTATGCTTCCTCTCAAAAGATTTAATGCCTTGTCACGTATTTTGGATTTTGCTATCGAGGGAGAAAATGTTACAATTAAACATATAGGTTCCAAAAATTCAATTCCATATTAAAGTTTTTCTAAGAAATTCAAAAAGAAAAAAAGTTCTTAATGCCAAAACATTCTCTCGCACATGCCAATCAATCAATAATTTCACTTTAAGCATTTAAATGTACACAAATATACAAACATATTCTCAAGAATATCGAAAGTTCATCTTAAAACTTATTTTTCATGCCTCAGAGAGTGTACAATAGTTTCGTGCGAAATGTCAACTCATGTCAAAGTCACGATCAAGAAAATTCCATTTAAATTAATTTCTTATGAATTGTTACATTCGGTAAACGAAAATTGCCTTTAATTGCCAATATACATAAAATGTACAAAAATGTGAGCAAATTGAAAGCAAGGGAGTAGAGGGTATGATTAAAAGGCGGCGCAGCGCGCATCACCAACTCTGAAGTGGCACCACTTCTAGGGCATCGAACAATTAGTGCATAATTGAATTGAAGTTGTAATTTTCCGTAAATTTTCGTAAGCTCTCCGCTGCCCTACTCCACTCAGTCGACAGCACATTCAAGTGGCGCGTTGATAATTGTTCAATTGTTGGCGCAAAAGTTTTCGCCGAAAATTGATTTTCTTAAAATAATTACTGTATTTTCAGAAGTGCGGAAAGGGCATAGTTGGTTATGTAAGCATTTTGGGCAGCTCATTGGTATTAAAATTATGTTAAGTACTTCCGAGTATTCGCATAGTTAGTTAGCGATAAATAAATTTAAAGCAAGTGCGTAACTGATTTACAGTGCAGCGGAAATTTCCAATTTAAGGGTGAAAATAAATAAATTATCTAGATTTTGAGTAATATGTTTATTTGATATTATATAAAAGTAATCTTAATGTTAAAAACTACAAAATAAGCAATATTTTACTTAAAACTTACTTTAACTAATTCTAAAGTGTGCACACTGACATGACGTCACAAGAAATATGGAAAAAAATTAATAGGTATTAGTTGATTTTTGATTTAAAATTGCAAAAAAAAAAAACATAAATAAGATCATAATATCATGCTACATATATATTTCTTTCACCAAGAATCTCACTACACAAAAATAAGAAGAGTTTAGGCATGCAGTTCTTCACTTACAAGCTCGCTTCGGGAGAATTATTCATCAAAAAAGGCTTACTAAAAATGAAGAAGTCTCAATACGTGTTATGTGACCAGGACATCTTGACCGGAATGGAACTGAAGAAAGCCATGTAACGTTATCGAGCAAAAAAGAAGAGAGATATGTATTTTTGTAGGTCACTTTAAAGGGAATACTCTATTCGGCGTACCGTTTAATGACTGCTGCAGAAGTTGCAGACAATAAGAGTTGAAGTCTGTAGGAGCGGTAACGTTTGGAGACTTGACCGAGATACCAGGCACAATGATACGACAAACTCCACACATTGCTTTGATTAGCGGGGAGTCGTTAAAATAATCAGCGATATTAAAATGGGTCCGTTGGTGGCAATCAATTCTACCAAACCCGTAAGGCTTTTGAGGGTTTAAAAGAAGGCCACATTAGCCTACCTGAAGGGAGGGAGGTGACCTGGTAGGCCCAACAGTGAGACTAAAATCGTCTGTTTCTACTGTAAGGACCCCAAAATCCGAGGCTTTTGGAGACCTCACAACAATATATTTTTACATACATTTTCATATTTATATATGTACATAAATAATAATAATAATTGAATTTATATACATGAAATCATTAAACAGTACATATATATACATATATATTTATTATCCAAACATGCATACATAAATTATTGAAATACGAAGATACGTTAGATACATACATACGCTGAAGCCTATAAGCATGTTCGAACATGAATTCATTCGTATCTATATACATACGTACACATAGGATAAGTGAGAAACTGTACGCAGCAATAAATTGTTATTATAAAATAACATTCTGCCTGCGTGCAGAATAGTATAAAAGGCGACGAAAACGCAAAGGAAATTAAGTAGCCTTTGTGTTGTCGATAGGTATACTTGCCCGTGGGATCAATACCACCGGCAAACGTAGTGCACCTGAGGGTTTACACCCCACTGGAAAGAGGGCTGTTAGAGGATTTACACCTCCACAGCGCCATACGAAAGAAGTACTATCTGTGTTATTATTAAGCATACTTGCCCGTGGGTTCAACACCACCGGCAAATGTAGTGTACCTGAGGGTTTTCACCTCACGAACACTTATCTACTTGTCATAGAAATAGCGAGTAACGTATTAGAAACCGTGTAGATAGAGATTGTTAAACTAAGGCAAGGCTGAGCTTACCCCAGCCAAGTGGAAAACTCCGTTACACTACATGTGTGTGTGTGTATTTTTTTAGTCTAAAAACTATTCCACGGAATATTTTTAAAATATGCAGCACATCAAGTGTCATTAATTACTGCTTAACAACCACAAGTTGAAACTACCTATAGACATACATATACATAAGTTTCATACTCCCAGCACCGTTGGCAATTGTCTACACAAGTTTTTGTGCATGTCGCCGTCAAAACATAGAAAAACACTTAATCATACATGTTATATGACAGACGCAGTCATTACCCGTACTTTCAGATAAGCACTTACATATTTACACATTCACACACACTTATATAGTTCGAGAGTTTTGCGCGACACCAACGCCTGTTGTTGGCCAACCAAAAAAAAAACAGCAATCTGTTTATTTATGACGAATTTCTCAAGGCTTCAAATTACAAATTATCGGCATTTCACCGAAGACTCAAAAGTTGTGAGACTGTTTTATGTGTTCTACATGAGTGCACAATGTCACACGTACACTTGTACATATGTGTTGTAAGCAAAATATGCGAATTTGCATTATACATAATAAATCATCATTAATTAAAAGTTACTCATACGACATGGCGGTGCGAGTAGTTAAGAGTGAAAAAAAAATAAATATTTTTATTAGTAGAAAGGTAAAAAAAAGTAAAAGGCTTTCAGCTTTCTACAAAACATGTACGTTATGCAAACATATATAAGATTGCGTATGTATAATATGTTTATGTAGTCACTTTGAATATTTTGGCAAAAAGAAAGCATTGAAAATTTTTAATGGCTTTTGAGTTGTAAAGTAAGCATGCGGAGTCAATTTTACTTTAAAACATATACACATATTTTTATATTTTATTTTCCCTAGATAATACTGATTGTGTAAGATTTTCGGCGAATTTGAAATCAAATTTTAATTAAGTTATTATAAAGTAATCAGCAGCGAGTCCCCAACTCAAGTCAATTCAATTCAATGGAATTCAGTGTCAATCAATTTGGAACACAAGTTAGCTCTGCTCTATTCACCCATAAACTCGTACAAATAAACATGAAATTCACATATAAGTTGCGTAATATATTTTTTTTTTTTTTTGTTAGCAAAACTCAATTTCAAGCAAGCGTATTGGCATAAGTTTTCCCATATGATTTGTAACACACATTAAAACTTTTCTATAAACTCAAATAACTTGAAGAACGGGCATACATATAACCGTACGCTGGCGGGGTATATACATTTATTTACATTTTTTTGTTGGTAAGAGCAAATTCGATTTATGTCTTCCTTCTACTGCAACAAATGTTCTGGGTATGGCGTTGTGTGGCAATGGCAGTTGCTATGTTTATCCCACTGCCCATTTATTTAGAACATCTTTAATTGTAAATCTTCACACACAAGCACAATCACACTCACTTTCAGCATTGAAGCTGTGACTGAGTCGCATGAGCGTTGATCAGAATTTAATAATTTTGAAAGATTTTATTTTATTTTTATTATACCAGATACGCGTAAAAATACAATATATTGCAAGGGCGTGAGTTTTGTTGAGAAAGTCTTAAACTGAAGGGTCATAAGAGCCTGGTAGAAAAAAAAATACGAATAAAAAGGAGGGAATGTGAAAGTGAATAAAATAAATAAATAAATAAATAAGGGTCCTAGAAAGTTGTGACTGAGGAGTCGGAATTTTTTTTTTTTTACCTTTTTCAAAACATTGAGTTCAAACTAAGTTTACTATAACACTACCTCAAGTCATTCCTCATATATTATTTAATTTTATATATTTTTACTAAGCTTGAATAGCAATTTTCCTGAAAAAAGAGTGTGAGCAGACTGGAAAAATTTCATATATTTTATAAGTCATATATTTTTTGATTTCCTAGCGGGTTCTGAAGATACTGCTGTATCTAATGAAAAGTTTGCGTAAAAAATTACTGCTTATCACAATAGGGCGTTCATCCTATCTTTATATATTCATTAAAATAAAAGAAATAAAAAATATTTGGTCAATGAAATTAAATTAATTTTGTGGGCAATTTTTAAAAATTTTATACTATTCTAAAACCAGGAAAATATTGTTTCTTTGAAAATATTATTTTATTGAAAAAATTGAAATAACTGAAAAACTTACATATTTAACGTTCAATAGTAATAGATTTGAGTTTGATTACCTGAAAATAGAAAGAAAGTAAATATTTTTAATCAAGAATTTTATAGATTATTTTTTAGTATGTACATAATAATCAGAAAAACGAATTTAATATAATATAAATATATATTAATAAAATAAAAATTAATAAATTATTTTTGTATTAAATTAAGGCTTAATTTATCATAGCTAGAATTATCCGTTTTATATAAAGTATTTGCTCTATAACTTTTTGCAATTTTAACGTTAATATCATTAAAGGTCCCTCCATTTGTTGGAAAAAACATCAAGATGCACACCACAAATTTGGAGGAGGAGCTCAGCCGAAAATCGCTTTAGCGGTTATAAAGCACCAATTATATATACCTATAATACATGTATATATAAGCGTGTTAAAACTTTGGGCATGAAAAATAAATTTTGTGAAAAGTTATTGTTATTAAAGTTTCTTCATTTTAACTCAATATATTGGAGTATAACTAAATACTCAAAAAATGTTCTATTGTTGTACCATTTATCTCATACCAAATATATGAGTATACGAAATTAAAGAATACTCTTTTTTTCAAAATATGTCTGATCTACGGACCACCAAGTATAGTATTTTATGAAAATCTTAATTAATGTTCGCTAGTTTATGTTTCATGAGGTCAAGGGCATTGCGACTTTTACTTGCATAACTCTTACAGAGCGAATTATGTGATATTCGCTATAATTACTTCAGTGAGTCTCAAATATTCGATATAGGCAGAAACTTTATTCAGTAATTTGTCTCTCTTTTTTTGCCAACCTAAAAACTATTAATGCTAGTGTAAATTTTCGACCAATAATGGGTCAATCCTCCTCCAGTGGGGAAAAAACCTAATGTATTTTTAAAAACAATTACGCTGCTTATATTTTTTCACTAATTGCATATGTTTCTGCAATGTGTTTCTTTTTGACTGATTTTAAAGAATGCAAATTAGTATGTTAAATTTAAATAAATAAGCTTAACTTTAGAAGCTTGTTGTACGCTAATCCACCACCTTCTGCGATTAATCAAATTTAATTAACTAACTAAATGCGTGTTTGTTAAGTTCAGTTTAAATAAATAAAAATTGTTTTTTAAATAAACGCAAAGCGTACATATTATTTTTAATTTTTTTCTTTGCATTCTTCTCCTAACGAGCAAATGTTGCTCATACGACACTGCGAACTCTTTTATTTTTGTTTACAAATTCTTAAATTTAAATCTGAGAAAGAGCACAGCGGCTTGATATACATGCAAAATAAGCTTAGCTTAGATCATTCTTAAATGAAACTTGTTACGGCATCAGTAAAATTAATTTAAACTAAATTTTGGCTATGGAAAAAAAATCTAACAAAACATATTTGCAGAATCTTTTATGAAAATTAATCACTTTTTGCACTGGAAAATGCCTTAACTTATACATAAAACTTCATCACTTTATTTCCCGTATTTCTATCAAAATAAACTTAACTTACAAAATTTAACCGTAAACAACAAAAACCAGACCTTGGATAATTCAAAATTTATGAACTGTCAGAAAACTTGCGCATAAAATTGCAAATCCATACACACTAATAAACCATAAAATTTTGTGGTAAGTTTAGACATTAAAGACGCACATAAATGACTTAATAAATAACATATTCAATAAACCAAAACCCAAAGCAACGTAAGGCACCATCGAAGGTTGTGCACAAGTAATTTTCATAACTTATATGAAGAAGCCAAAAGAGCGAAATTTCTAAGAAGATCTACATAAGTATTTCCAAAAAGAGCGCTGAAACTATAAAACAGCATGTGACCCAAGCAGCTGTCACCCGAAAAATAAAAATGTAAAGTGAAGCAATAAATTGTAATATGCATTGAATAAACGTAAAAATGACAAGCACACAGCGATATTATGAAGAACAAGTGGGCACTATACAAAACTGATGAGTCGTAATAATGAGTAAAAAAAAACAGCTGGGGCAACCAAAAAAGCTAACGAAACGAGTAAGTCATGCTTATGGAAAGGTAGCGCTTTTTGACTTATTAAATACTTAAAATTTAGAGCGATACAAATACATATAGCATACATATGAGGTGTGACAATTAAGTAATGAGACTGATTATTTGCCGCGATTGTGGTAACTCTGCGACCTTGAAATTCCCCCTCCCTTCTTCCAGCATCCTTCTTCACTCCATTGATATATTTGCCATCGCTCTAGCGTGTTTAGTTCGCCTGCTGGATCCTTCATCACGACAACGCGCCGTGCCCCACCGCCCTCAGCGTATCCCAGTATTTGGCCTCTAAAAGGATCGCCGTGTTGTAACAACCGCCTTATTCGGCCGATATGTCACCCTGTGACTTTTTTTGTTCCCTAGAACAAAATCGGTGGTCAAAGGAACCCATTCTGTGTCGATTGAGGACATTCAAGCGGCCGTGACGAGGGTACTTGCGAACATCCCAGTCGAAGCGTGCCAGAAATGTTACGAAGCATGGGAAACACACTGTAATTGTTGTATAGCTGCCCAAGGGGACTACTTCGAAGGGGATGGCAGAGTTGTAGAATAATTTTGAAATATATGGTTTTTATGGAATCAGTCTCATTACTTAACTGTCATACCTCGTATAGATACAAATAAATGTAAAAAAAGGGAGCCACATTTATTCACCATTCGTAATATACTCTAACAGCTTGGGACTATTGTGGGGACCTTGAATGCAGATACATATAGATGTGTATGTGTTGGTGAAGAGAAAGCACCGTTATCAACAACCTGCTGACGAAAACCAAAACAAATTTTAACAATGCACTCGAACCGCATTAACACCAGAGTACATAACCGCAGGTGTGCCCTAAGAACCAGAGAAAGGGCAATAACAATACAACAACAATAACAGCAACAAACAGGGCAACAAAACACCGCTGAGCGAGCATACAAACCCCATCGAAAAGCAATGTTAAAACGCTGCTCAGCCTTTAAGAGAGAGTCTGAGAGAGAAAGAGTGTGAGGGAAAAAGAGAAAGAGGTAGAGCAAAAGCAATTCAAAATGAACCCGCAGGAAGCCATTGCATTATAGTCAACGCATATAATCCTCAAACTTAAAGCAAGTAAATCATATTTTATTCATCAGCAGCAACAACAAAGGCAATAGAGCTTACGGACGCTACCCAACAGCTCTAGAGCAGCGTGTGTCATGTCAAAGGTCTTCGAGCGCGCTTCGTCGCGCCATCAAGTGGTCATGAAACGGCGCGTGTCAAGTACGTCTGTACTAGTATGTGTGTGTGTGTGTGTATGCGTCTGCCACGCAATTGCACGGAGCAAGCTGTAAATTTTAAAATTAGTAATTTGCACTGTTGATTGTTTTGGTGTTGGGGGTGATGGTGATGGCTCCGGTTCTGCCGATGCCAGTGTTGTTACTAGCCATTGGGTGGGAGCATTTGTGTTAAGCTAGTGTGTTTGATGTTGTAATAAAAAGATTTATAGCAGTGACTTGATCGAATTTATGGACAATGAAAATGCGATTTTGGCAGGTTTTTATGAGTCACAAAAATTAAATCGCCAGAGATATTTCAGTGCGTATTTATAGCAAAAAGTATACACACCTATATACTGTATATACTAATTTTAAGTCAACTCCAAAGTTTGAGTTTAAAGTATTTTAATAGTTTATAATTAAATTATTTTCAAATAGATGGCGCCAATACTAAGTTATTTAGTAGGAAGCTACAAATTACTTTAATATTAAATATTATTTATGAGTAAATATTTAATAATCACTTAAGATTATCCGACATTTTCCCCCATTACACAAGTATTCTACTCAAACCAATGTTGGAAAATTGATGCAAATATCATATATTTCTCTCAAAGCTTTAACTTATTGCTCCTGTGAAAGTATATAGTTATCCATTTTGTGGCTTCAAAAGTAGAAAACAGTATTTATATCTACCAAACTCAACAGCTAAGCCAAAAATGTTTTGCTTTAATTAAAATGGTTAAAATCCATTACAAAAATCGTGATTGAAACATGGCCAAATTTCATGATTTAAGAGGAAATTTTGGTGCTCATAATCGTCCAACTGCTCAAGCAATTACTTAGAGATAATGTTAGGCCAGTGCATCACAGAAAGACATACACAAAAACTGAGACTTTCCTACGGTATTGTATATTATGGTGTATTTTGCAATTGAACTTACACCTACATCCACACAAAGTCAAGTTCACAAAACAACTGAAGCTTGCTGACCATACACAGCGTTGTACATACGTTGGTTGGGTGCTTGAGCAACAAGCAGGGGACAGTTAATTTTTGTACCAATTTTTTTCACATTTTTCACTCATTGGATATGTAAATAATCAAAATTGTAGCACTTGGGACGCAGAGATTCCTGAAATAATTGAAAAGAGGCAATTATACCAAATAAAAAAAACTAACTGTCAGGTGCGAGTCTGTCGGAGCGTTATGGTCATATGATAACCAACATTTTTTGGTCTGCAATAGAATATCACAACTTGGACAATATGTGGTTACAAAAAAATGGTGCCACATGCCGCACAACACAAGCGAATATGGCTTTATTGTAAGAGAAATTTCCCGGCCGTGTCATCCCTAGTCTTGGCGATGACAATCGGTCACCGAGATGGTGCGATTTGATATTGTTGGACATTTTTTGTGGGCTACGCCCTCATTGGATAATACAAAAAACCTTTGCGGATATTTTTTCTTGTATATATTTGAATTTTAATCAAGTGCTTACTGGCTATTGTTACTTATGAGCTTCTGACATTGTTCGGTAGCTTCATAAATTCGTCCGAGTAGTACTTCTTTGTTTATTGTTGAAGAATTAAATGAATTCAACGGCTTTTCGGCCGTGCAATCTTTTACCGTCAAGAAGATTAGTAAAAGCGGATGCAAATAATAGTTAGGCTCCGTAAAGTTTTCCGTGGTATAGCGTTATTGAAACACAGCATCTTTTCTAATGATTTCTGATTGCTTTATTCAAAGAGCTTGTTCTAAAAGTAAAGGTAATAACTGACCTTTTTGCAAAGTTGTAGCAGCTCATATTGAACAACTCACATCCAGTTCTATCATTCGTTCAGCAACTACCATCCTCTTTGTCAATTCAGGCTATTAAGTCATTATTGAGGGTCACCAGTTTTTGATCACAATATTTTCTCATATCTAAACCTGTTTTGTCTCCCGTAATGAGTCGGTTCAGATTAAGTGCGATTTTTTTCCGTTTTCGACGCACTATCTAGTGGTAATTCGGCAAATCCAACATTTGTCACAATACATGTGACATTCAAATATCCAGCTGCTTTTGTTGTATAGTTTCCTAATGATTCTGAAATTCAGTGAGTAATTTAGAATATCTCCGCTATCTATTGACATATTGCATGCAGATTTTAGTCCACCTATGGCAAAATTTTATCGGGTGTTTTGAATGTCTCCTCAACTACAAGAAGGTGCATTTTTGGCATAGAAATTTCTGGAACGGAATTAATCAAACCACTCCTGGGCTTGACTCAAACTTAGAGAATTCTCACCGCAAGCCACACAAATTTATCTAAAGGTTTTTGCAGAGCTTCTGTTTTTTATAGCAAAAAATGTTCACATATCGTATTTTTAGGAAATTTCACTCATTTCCGAATCAGAAAAACATTTCACACGAATGACCATTTTCAGAAATATTCGCAGAAAAACTTTTACTTGAAATGCCGGCTTTCGATATATTTTATTTTTGCGTGATCGGATTCGGTTAGTGCAAACTGTGTATCAACACCATCTACTGACAAAAAGATTTTTGCACTGGTTTTAATTTTTTTGTGAATTTCTTAAACTTAGCCATTTTTACAATTTTTTTTAAGACATAGCAAACATAAGCTAAATTTAAGTATAAATTTCTGTTCCTTCACCCCATCGAGCAACATTTGGAACCCATATTTAAAAATAGAATTAATTTACTTAGAGACTCCATTGAATTGCATACAAAAAGAAAAATAAAAAAAATCTTCAGAACTATTTAGTTTGCTTTTGCTGGGATATTCTAAGCATAGGGTGTACTCTTAAAGAAGGATGTTACTCATTTATTCAGAAATTTGTGAGCTCAAACACTTAAAACTTCTTCGATTTATGAATTTCAAAATGTAATTAAAATTTCTGTCATCTTTTCATAATTCCTTATCAAAATATCTAAAAAATTGTTAAAGTCGAATTTAATATCAATACTGTTTCAAACAAAATGACCTCGACGATTGTTATTTTCGATGAATCATTAAGGAATATAGCTCCTAGATATCAGAGTCTAGCCGCGCCCAACGCTGTCGATTAAAAGTAGAGTGATCGTTTCTTCCAACTTATCATTTTTTTAGATTCTCCATCATTGTTTAAAAGGAGCTCCTAGTCTTTTCGCGTGTCGTGCACAAAAGCAGTGGTCGCCTGATAAGATTTTCACTACCGTTCTGAAAGAGACTTTCACGTGATCTCTTTCGATGCCATTTCGAAATAGTTTGCACAGATTTAATACATATTGTGGTGTGAGTATAAGTATTTCCTTAGAAAGCGGTTAGCATACTTTGCCTAGAAATTCGCCTGTATCATATTTTCTCCCTGTGTTCATTTCGCCGGAAACCCAAATGGGAGAGTCTCTTCTGCTGAATAGAATAATTAAAATAAAAAATAAAAATATAAACAGTTTAAAGCTTTGCTTACTGCACATGTTTTCCTTAAACAATATATCTCAGTAATGCTTTGGTAGTATCTTACTTACAAAATAAACTTATTAAATTTACTTGTCCGAAGTCAAAACATTTTATTGTGTCGTATGTAAATCCAAAGGATTACCTTCAAAATGTCTATATATAATTAACAGACCTTTTGCTTTCTGGGATAAGCAACTGTGCATGTATTAGTGTATTCAAAGCTTCATACCAAACTTTTCGTTAGTATCTATGTATTTGCTCACAGCAACCAACGGCATCATTTGAACTGAGGCAAAAGCTAGAAAAGTCTACCTCCATGTCCACCTGACACTCACCTACGTCACCGGAACCTTTGTTTGTTCCCGCTGTGGCGGCTGCTAGAAGAGTTAATTATTTGAAGTTTATTTAATGGTTTTTATTTGAACTCTTTGACAATACTTTCCTACGTCTTAGCTACACGTGTATATAGCTGTTTCATAGTAGTTATTGCAATTTGCGCGATTACGTTGGTGTTCTTTATGTACTTCCGCCGGCGACGTTGCCAATTCTTGTTGCCACTTGCGGTTATGCAACTTTGCAATGATTACAGTCGGTTTTAGTGAATTTTCAGAATTTTCCAGTTGCTTTATTACACTTTGCTGCTACCATTACTGTGCTGTTCGTTGCTACCACGAGTAATTGAAACAAAATCCCTCCAACATTCTTCCCTTTACTTTGCTTAATGAGCTAGTTTCGAGGAAAAGAAACTTAAAATTGCTGGAACCAAATTAAATGTGTGGCGTTTGAAAGTGAAATAAATTCGACTTTAAATAGCGATTTGACCGTAATTAGGTGCTATTGTGCAGCGATTAATGAAGTAAGACTTAATCTGAGAAACTTTGTGGCAAGAAAAAACTCTGATAGTAAATTGATTCGGTTCTTAGTGGTTCAATAAATCTACAGAGCTGTAGTTTTAAACGTTCATTTAAAGATCTCCGAACTATGAGCCTGATCCCCAAATAGCTTTATTTATGCCAATATTATCCAACAACCTTATCAAATCTAACTCAACCAAAAGTTATCTTTTTTAACCTATCAAACTCTATTATAAAACAAGCTATACAACTCTAACCTAATCTTTCTTAATCCAAACTTAATATGTATAGTTTAATACAAATTTACCCAACTTAAACTTAATCTTGATCTTCATCTAATCTGGCTTAGCCTAACCGAACTAAATATAACCAAAGCTAACCTTATCTAACCAAAGCAAATATGACAACCTCTCCTCTTTTGTCCAAAATGTCTACACTACCGAGGTCATACTTACTATGGCTTACAGAGAAGGGAATAAAACCTTTTTACAATAGGCCAGGGATGTTCTGGAACAAGAGTTTCTCTGTTGATACGTTGTGAAAACTATACCTGAAACTATACTGTTTTCTTCAGACAATATTACCAAAAATTGTTAAAAGTCCATGACCCAGCCTTTACTAGAATTGCTTCCTGCTTTCATCACTAAAAAACAACAGATAATTAACGAATCTTATTTTTAAGAGCATAACTACCTAATCGGCGCATACGAGTATGTAGACGTGCTGTGATGACAAATATTGACTGAGGCTTTCATACATTAAAGTATAAATATTATGTGTGGATTTAAAAACTCATATCTGTTATCACTGTTAGCATATAAACAGAGTAAATGCATTGCAATGAATGGTATGGTAAGCTAATACAATTTCTCGAGTGATATCTAACTGATCCGAAATGCAACGAACACTGATACCGATCAAAAAGTTCTTGATTGATTTTTAAATAACACAGCGAAACAATAAATTAATGAAGTTGCGAGAAATCTTTTCGTGCTTTGATAAAAGATTCAAGGATCTTTAATGTTTGTAAATTTTTCGAAAAAAAAATAATAATAAATCTCCGATCAAGACAATAAAATTAAAAATTGGTCTTGTAAAAATTCATTCATTATTTTTGCAAGATTAGAACTTAAGCGGAGAGCATTCATTACTGTCTAATATGAAGTAAGTTTAATTCATCGTTATTGCTTTAAATCGCTTCTTAAAACAACGGTTTTTGTTATGCTTTAAAACTGAAATATTGTTGTCTGTCTCGAACTAGTATACTACTAGCCTATTTTCGACCGACTTTAAAGAGTTATCATTTCGTTGAATATTTCCTAACTGAAAACACCAGTTGCCTATAATAGAAAAGATGGTTGAGCTTGCTTGGGATATCAATTTTTCACTAGTTCATTCTATTTCAAGAAAAAAACTATTCTTGGTACATACATATACTGGTACAGCATATACTCGTACTATTATGCCACAGTGTTGACCCAGTTTTTATTGTCGCATAAGCGAGCATTTGCTCTCTATTGCGCCCAAAGAGTTTGAAATCGAACAGCCCACACCCCAAAACTCTCAAACTCTTTCACAGCTACTACGGCACCCTTTTCATTTATAGAACAAGCTACTATACATATATACCATACGTGTATATATACTCTTTCATTCATACCTATGAATTTATGTACGTATAGAAAATTTTACCATTTTGCGCTCAAAACATTGCCACTTGAGTCGCTTTTGTTTTTATGCAAGCAGCTTTGAAAATGTGGACAAATATTAGCTGCATTTCACTACATACCAACCACTATGCATTTAGACATTTAATATGTATATATATGTTCATGTTTGTTGTTACTTGCTTGTGGCTGCACTGGCCAACCTACAGTAAATATTTAGTTCGAATGTATGTACATACATATACACAGCGCTGTAAAATGCCTCCGGCACAGTTGTGGCAATATGAAATCTTTAGTAAACTTTAAAAGCTATGAATAGTATAAAGTATAAAAGAAGAAAAGCAAAAAGGGAAAAGAAAAATTAAAAAATAAAAAAATGTTCAACCAAAATCTGATAAAAAATGGTTTTTATGAAACAAAAAAGTTACTCTGTTATTTTTAGTGAAAGAAAGTGAAATTTGTGTCAAAGCTGATAGGAAAGTGACCTGTAAGCTTAAGATAGAAGTAAATAAATCGGATTGAATAAGTTGTTCGAGGGTGAAAATGGAAACAGAATGGCAAACGTGGCAGACTAAAAAATTAGTGAATTAAAAAGAATTTAAATTAAAGCAAAATTTCTGTGAGTATTTCTATTTTGACAGAGCATGGGCTCTTTCATTTTAGTTATTTATTCCATAAATAATAAAAATATAGGTAAGTAATCGTACACAGTAAACCAATAACTTTAGTTAACGTATTTCCTGTTAACTAGAAATCAAGGTTTTAAGAAATAAAGCTTGAACCAAGCCTCAGAAGTCTCAAGAATCAAATATGTTAATATTTGTACAAGTTTTATCGCCATGCAAGTGTAAGGATAGACGCCAAAAGCTCAGATAAAGGAAAAACCGTGTTAAAGTGAGGTAAGGAAAAGTTAGCTTATTGGGTGGATGGATGGTCCTTTGCCGCATCAAACGGGGATTAAATTTAATTGGTAGTAAGTCATCGTAATTTACTTCCCGATGTTCGTAGATATCTGCAGTACTTTTGAAGACGCGCAAGCAAAAAGTGGGCGTGCTTTCATTCGAATCGATACACATGATCATCGCATAAAGGTACTCTATCTCATCCTGATCTGTCTTCAATATTTCTGGAATTTTAATTATATCGAATTTTTATCGATTTTGTATATCGATACTAGTTGAATTTATGTATAAGCGAAGAAGGCGACTTTTAGCGCTTTGCAAAAAATCCTTCTTCCTCTATTTTTATGACGAATGCTATAAAAAATTCAGACATTAGCAGTTGGATCCTTACACGTTGCTTCAAGTGGCCTTGAATGTTATTATCGAGTTAAAAGATATTACATCTTCTCATAAAGGCATTTAAAGCCTTCTTAAATTCAGTTTTTTGGGGGGGAAAAAGTAGTGTTCTACAAATCGGGTGAAAAATGCGGCTGAAAATGGCCGAAGAGGCTCAAATTCCCTAATTATATATATATGTATATATATATATATATTTATATATATGGCTGAAAAAATAACCACTGCGTGTGGGTAAAAGAGAAACATAGATTTTTAATAATGCTGCAGTTCAATAGACTTTTTATCAAAGAAGCTATCAACAGAAAAAATAGCTTGAAAATTTAAAAATTAATAATCACATGCAATAACATCTATGAACTGATGAATTGCTGATAATGGAGTGTTTTTAGAACTACGAAACTAGCCAAATGATCAATAGTATGATGTACACGTAATTTAAAAAGGGCGTAGTAGTTTCGCTAAACTGAAGACACATCAGGAAGCATAGCTGTACAGAGCTTAGCTAGTTTTTCCAGTAACACTATGGGTGGAGTATCGTATACGAGTATGTGCGAATGCACACGTGTTTTCAGCCAGTTAAACCTAAGCTAACTTATTATTATTGCAGTATGTTTATTAATTATAGAATAGAACTTAAAAAAGTATAAAAATAAGACAAAAATTCAAAAGCCTTTCCAAATTTGCAACATTAAATAATCAAATTTAAATTTGCATATTTTTCTCCTTAAGCATTATATCAATAAAATTTTACCCAATGCTTGTCTATTAAGCTATATTTACACACTTCTTCTTTGTTACTACTTTTTATACAAAATTCCTAACCGGTTAGGCATTCCTAGTAATTATTTTAAAAAATTTTAACTTATAAAAATATTTTCGTGTTTTGGTCAAAATTTAATATTTTTCTTTCATATTTTCTTAAATTTTCTTCAAAAAATAGTTCTACTCGAATGTACTCATATTTTGTGATATAATATAATATATACAAAATATAAAATTTTATTATTTTTCCAAATTTGAAACTAATGACAACCAAATGACTTCTTATCTTTCGGCGAACTTTTGCAATTTTTATATTGTCAAAACGTCAGCCAATTAATGAATGCAATTTTCAGGTATAAAAATCATGCAATAAAAATCAGGTACTGAAAAAAGTTTTCACAAGTTATTTCAAATATTTCTGTCATAATATTTTCTCTCATTTTACATCACTTCCTTTTAATCATCAATTCCAATTTACTACAGCCTTAATGCAATATTCTTAAATCATTTTTATATTTTTTCGTTTAATTCATGAAAATAAAAATTAAAAAATGTTCCCTAGGAATTCCTTCTATTAACTACACAAAGTTATGTACGAGAAATAGAAAAAAAGAAATTCCCACGATTCTTCAATTTCCGGGATCACGAACAATCATTAATTTTTCAGACTTCATTACTGTTAAGAAAAAACTCCTGCTTACTGTCGCCAGAACAGCGTTTTTCCGTTGAATGTTACACAAATCTTACTTAGAGCTTTGCGATTTCTATGTACATATCTATGTACAGACATAGTGGAAAGTTTAAGCTATTACTTTCCTGCATACAAATGTATGTATATTGCCATAGGTCGTTGCGCTGCGCTTTAGAAGAATTTATTATTTTTTATTTTACACTGAATTCTTGTGCACAACGGAAGGTCCACTGGGTCGTCATTAGCGAGATCAAGCACCTTGCAACCAAGCAAGCAAATATGCAAACATACATAGTAAGTATGTATGTAAGTAGTTGCAAATACATTTACTTAGTCGCTTTACGCAAAGTTACAAATCCCATTGCTGTCAGGACTTTAGTGGCTCACTGCCTTATTGCCATACTTTGGCAACACTACGCTTTGCATTTCTGAGCAGCTGCCGCTTTGCGTCGTCATCGCCGTCGTCGTCGTCGTCGAGTAGGTCACAGTAGCATTGACAAATTCTCGCTCTTCTTCACACTTCATCAACCAGCTCGGAACTGTCTTCTTAGGCGAAATAGAAATAGCTATCTGCTGTCACTGACCTGCGTCCATTTTGCTGGCATAGCGAATAAATAAGAATTTAAAAGGAGGAAATTAAAATTAAAAAGGAGAATTATTTTGCTACGAAAATTTTTAAATCACTTCTAGAAATTCGGTTCATGACGGAAGCGCGTAGACTATATTTTATATTTTTTAGCATATTTTAGTAACATTAAGTATTATCGTGTCCTCCTTTTAATCACCTATTTGAACATTTTTTCTCATTTTTGCTTGTAGTGATTTATTTGGAAATAGCAGAATACAAATTAGGTAAGTGAGAGATCTATTTGGTAGAATTATATATATATAATTGGCGCTTTGTAACCGCTTGAGCGATTTTCGGCCGAGCTCCTCCACCAATTTGTGGTTTTACGTCTTGATGTTTTTCCAACAAATGGAGGGACCTACAGTTTATACTAAGCCGCCTCCGAACGGCTGATGGTTTGTTTTTACGAGGAGCTTTATTTCATGTCCGAAATACACTCGGAGGGATGGACATTCCCTGTTGAGGAGGCGAACGCAATTAGAAAATTTAACTTAATTTTTTATTTAAATTAATTTTCCATAACTTTTGGATGTTGGTGGCACCGGGATATGAACCCGAGTCTTCCGAATGTCAGATACAATGGTTTCAGTACTTTCCTATTCAATTAAATTCTTCAATATTTTTTGTAAAACTGAGATTCTGTTCACTGCTTTCATTTATCATTCTACACGAAAGGGAAAGTTCTGTTCATCATTTACAAAAAAAAGGTCAAATATTTTCAACGACCCTCCACTCCAGCACAAGCTACCACTGGCTAGCTTCAAAAAAAATTGCCGAAAAACTATGTTTTTGACTTTGCAGCAATTCCACTATCAGCAGCAGACTCCAAGTTTACCTCACATTTACCTCACATTTACCTTAGTACATCTTCTCTAAAAGCAATATTGATATGTAGTGCGAGCATACTTCTCTGCATTCCATTCGATCCATGATGTTCTGCTCCTCTTAGACTCTTAGACAGCTGAAAATGCTTTGTTTGTGTTACAAAAAAAAAAAAAAACAAACGTTTGTTTATCTTCAGCCAACTGTTTACAAATGGCAACAACATGATTGCGTACACTTGTTCATGTCTTGCTAAAGATTTTCTTATGCTCTTCTTGTTTCTTCATTTGCTTGTGTTTGATCCGTTTCACTGCTGTTTTCCAGTGTTTCACTGACGACTTAACTTTGCCGCATTTCCAGTTACCTTAACTGTATTTTGCATTTTTTTCACGCGGTTGGTTGTATGTCCTTGTGCCATTGCTCTGGGGAGTAATGCGTATAAACTGTGGAAATATACACCCACATACATACATACGCATATACATTAATACCGACATAAGGAAGTATAGTTTATCCTTGAAGAGAAAATATTCTCTCGTGTCTTCCCGCATGCATCAAAATACATACATATAAACATAAATTGAAATTTATATATTTATTCGCTTTAAACTATTCCATATAGCTCAGTCCAAATATCTGTAGCGAATTTACATAAACTTATCCATATACAAATGAACATATACATACATAAATCCGTATCAGAGTTGCATTATTTCTTCAATCTTTTGTTCTCATTGTTTTATGGCAAAATTTCTTCTTCTTTCTTCTTTTTTTCTCTAATATCTTTTATCCATTTCAGCTTTGGTGTTGCACGTAGTTGCAAGGCCATTTTTATTCTTTCTTACTCTGCATTGCTCACTGCACATCAACAATATTCATTATTAGTTGGTTACTTGATGGGCTATTTTGTATTTAACTCAAATACGTGTTTGTTCTTATTGCGAGGGAATTTTTGAATATTATTTGATTTTCATTATAAAAGTAATTTAATTCTTTTCTTCGCAGTCTTGTTCCTTTTGTTTTTTAGAATCAGAGAATAACGAAACAAATTATATAATGAAATAATCAACATTTCTGAATGATTAATTAAAACTTCTGCTCTCTGTATTTTCATATAAAATCGAAATATGCCTGATATAGACCAAAATATTGTTTCCGATCATTCTGAATCTGACTATAGGTATTTATAGAAATGCTGAAGCGATTTTCGAGCTTCCCTTCCAATTAGTGGTTTTCGCCATGATATTTTTCCAGTAAATAGAGGTACCTACAGTTTATACAAAGCTCCCTACGAACAACTGATAGTTTTTAAGAGGAGCTTTTACATCATGTCTGAAATACCCTCCAAGGACTTGACATTCTCTGCCGAGGCGCGACCACATTTAGAAAATTTAACTTATTAATTTTTGGATGTATTACGAAACAATTCGTACCATTTTCAATTTTCAATTTCAACTAAATATCATCAAAGAGGATTCATGGCAAAAGCTGAAGTAAATCCTATAAAGTGCAATTAAAATTTGTTGTGATGCTTGGATTGTTCAAAAGAGAACTACCTAGAGGGCGGAACAAAAAATTTCTTTGTTTATTGATCAATTTCCGATGGTTTTTTGGAAGTAATTTTTTTTTTAACGACAAACCCAGCGTTACCCTCCTGCGCTCAACTGACCGAGCGGCGCGTCTGAGGGAAATCGAAAAATCCAGCAGACCGGTGACCGAAAACCAGTAAAAGTCCGGACTGCCCTGAACCGGAAACCGATCGCGGAAGATCGCGGTTACACTTGCCTCTTACACTAAACAGCTATAGATTTGTTGAGCAGCTGCTATAAAATTGCATAGGGGAAAGAAAAGGGAATTTATTTAATTATTTAAAGCACTCAATAAGTAGGTTTTGATACAAAAAAGCGAATTAAAATCGTTACACGAAGATCTAAAAGGGTCGTGCATTTCAAAGTTTGTTCTGCATGAGCCAAATGAAAAGGGCCTAAAGTGTCTAGATGATCTTAAAGGGATGATGAAGTTAAGCTCGCTAAGTAAGTATTGGCTATTGATAGCACCTCTTATCAATTTAGTTAAAAATAAAACTCCAAGCATCTTTTTACAACTGTGGAGTGTAGGCAGATTAATTAGCCGTAAACGACTTTTGTAAGAAGGCAGGTTCTTGTTCGCATCCCAGTTTAAATTTCTTAACGCGAATAATAGGAATTGCTTTTGTACAGATTCCAATTTATCAATATACAATTGATTGTGCGGACTCCATACAACTAAGCCATATTCCAAAATGGGTCTAACAAGTGAGGTAAAGACTAATTTGGTAATATATGGGTCGTTAACATCCTTAGCCCAACGTTTAATAAAAGTTAAAACTCCTTTTGGCTTATTAGCATAATCATTTATATGATTTCTAAAATCTAGCTTAGGGTCTCCATTGTGACACCTAAATCATTGAAGTCAGTAACTTGTTCAACACTCTGATTATGTATCATATAGGAAAAGGATTGGAAAGATTTTCTGGAGAAACGCATACCATATTATCCGATACAGAAAATACATAAGTCGCTAAAATCGATACACAATTAAATTTTCGAAAGGCCTATTAGACGAATCAGACTGAGCTAGAATGCCTTAACGGCATGAAGAACCGCCAATATCATCTAGAATGGAAGCGAAGGATACAATTTTTGCTCACCCGGCCTCAAAAGAACTGCAGGTCGGTTGTTAGTATTACTTTCAATGATATGTTGGAAATGTAGGAGAAAGAAAGCGAAACAGCCAGCAAGTATAACTTTACCTAAACCAGGAACTTACTATTGACAAGAGTGGATTTCTACTGTTTTAAATATCGTGAGAAAAAGTTCATTTCTTTCTCTGTATCTTTTTTATTATACCAATATTGAAAGCGTGTTGGATATATTTAATATCTCATACGATACGGTAAAGTGTCAAGTTTTCATGGATTGCTTCCATTTCTGTCATTTGTTCCACAAAGTTTAAAAAAATTAACACCTTAGAATTTGCTCTTTATAAATTAAGATATATGTAGGTAAAAACAAAAACCTCAAAAACTATGCGGTGGATTAAAACTCTCGGGCATGTTGCCTGGGCAGAAAAGAATGTTAAAAAAAACGTGCTCAGCAAAGACTTACAGATGTTTGGTAAAACTTAAAAAATATTTTTATTTTATTTTATTTTGTATTTTAATTCTACCCACTGTTTAACGTGACCCAAAGACCACAAAAACAGTTCTCAACTCTTTTTCGCTTTTGAGACTTCAGTTTTTAATTCGAATTTGAATTTCTTTTTTGCGTAAGTAAGAAAAGCTTTTTAACTAGAAAAATTATCAACAACTATCGATGGACCTTTTCTTAAGGTGTTTGAAAATGATTATTGTTGCTCTGTTTGCTATTAAATCATATCTGAAAACTACCGTGTGAAAACCTAAATATTTAACATTTTCCCCTGATCACCTTTGGCAAGTAGTTATTTTGCTAGACGTTTGCAATAATTCCACATTTTTTGTTTTAAAATAATTTTATTTACCTTTTTTCAGAAACAGCAGTCCGCATTACTTTCAAGAAACGTGTGGATCATAATCTATGAATTTTGCCTTAAATCATAGCCTCCTAGCAGCTGCCCCACATCAGGGTATGTCAAGCGCTACGATTGTATTTCTGACATGAATCGGCCATTCGGAGGCGGCTTAGAATAAATGTAGGAATACATCAATAGGAATATCAAAAATTGTAGGAGGGAGGAGCTCATTCTACAGTAGATTATTTGAATTCGAATGCTGATATATCGGTTTGATTCGACCAATAACCATGGAAGGATTTATTATAAGATAAATCAAATATGCTGCCCCAGAAGCAGTTTTTACTACGGCGCCAAATACCCTACATTTTATAGTCAGTTAACATTTGGCCAAGCATACTTCAGCACTTCAGCGCCACATTTGAATAAGGCAGAAAATCAGTATATAACGGAATATACATAAAAAATGAGTTAACGCAAAAAAAAAATGAAATTTGGCGCCAAAAGAATATTTTATGAGTACGACAAAGCATGTCAATGAAAACAAAGTAGAAAATCGACAAGGTTATGAAGGAAAAATACAAAAAAAAATAATAAAATGAATTTTATTGTTATATAAACCAACTACACAGGAGAAGAACATAATAAAAAAATTTAAATAATTTCAAAACAAACAACCATTTAAATATACCTTTTGGCAAGATGTGCATGTATACAAAATGCGGCCCCAAAAATATTCGCCAAAAAATTTGCTTACATTATTGTTGTTTTTTTTTTGGCTTGTTTAATTTTTTATTGTACATTTTGTTTTTTTGTTTTTTTCCTTTTGCTTATTTCACGTTTGCTGCCCACATGGCCTTTGCTGCTCCCCGCCATCAAAGCCATTTAATCATTTTCGCTTGAAAACTCACAGCAAACTAAGCGCTAAAGCAATAAAAAGCAACAATAAATAAAGCTAGAAACAATAAAAACAACAACAACAATAACAACGTAAACCAACAACAAAAGGATTGTACAACATTGAGAGTAAAATCAACGTGGAATGGCGGTACGACGAGGAGAAATCTGTAAAATCACTACACTCCAATGGGAGAAATCAAATGAAACAACAGCGAAATAGAGAACTAAAAATCAACTAACAGCTGCATACAAAAGTAAGGATCAACTAAACAATACAGCGTCAACTGTATATAAAAAAATCTGCTAAACACATTTACCTACTATTATTTTAGCTAGTACTGAGCCAACAACAACAAGACCAAAAACATGCCACACTGTTAAAAAAAAAACTACAACAATTGCAACACAACGCTTTTGTAATATTTTTCCCACAAGAAAACAACAAAATTTGTTTAATGCCGATGTCCTGATTGGATACAAGGGATTTAAAGTAAGGATAAAAAAAAACTCAAAAACAAGATCAATAAAATGCAGGGAAAATAGTAGAAAAAAAGCTAAAAAAAAAAATAAAATCAAAGCAAGAGTTCATACAACTAAGCCAAGTCATGTGGAAGCATAATGTAAACTGTTGTAAGGAGAGCAGCATGAGGGGAGCACAAGTGAATTGGCTGGAGAAGTGTTGGCACACGTTTATGCTGCCGGCTGTTGGTTGCACGTGAACTAAAAAAATGCACATATACCTACATAGAGACATATACATATATTAAAATAATAGTGCTAGTTGCAAAACACAGTGTCAGTGTCAATTATTCAAACTAATCGTGCTGACTTTCCAGCTGGAAAAATACACTCAAAACGAAATAGAAAATAACAACAAATTATAGTCAAGCATATTAG
Organism: Ceratitis rosa; assembly: GCA_037013455.1. Lineage (NCBI taxonomy): Eukaryota > Metazoa > Arthropoda > Insecta > Diptera > Tephritidae > Ceratitis > Ceratitis rosa. Next base: position 3,516,503 of record JAWMAG010000054.1, on the reverse strand, counting down.
TTGGCATTTTACTGCAGACATTGTGCGCTTGTCGTATGCATTGAAGTGAATGTAGTTCGATATGACAACTTTTATGAGCAATTTCTGAAACAAATAAAATATGAAAACTCTTCAATAGAATAAATGATTTGAATATATGTAACATTTCTAATTGTTATTTCAATATTTAGTAAAATCAATTGTTACAAAAAAGAAAAACAATGCGTAGTATTGTCGTTGCAAAATTTTTATCTAATTTTAAAATAAACTTTTTCTAAAATACAGCGAAAAATTTTATAACAAAATCATAAAACATCAACAAACTACATTTTAATAGAAATTTCCTTCCTACACGATTGAGCAAACATCTGCAGCTGCCAACAATTTCTGAATTGCAATTTGACTGGAATATTGTTGTTACAGTTCGTTTTGTTCACCTTTTATCATACCTTTTAAATTTCAAAAAAATTTATCAAAACTAGTTCGTAATGTTCAATGTTCAATATCCGAGTAGTTAGACGTACGTGCAACCACGCTAAGGATCATAGGTTCGAGTCCATAATGCGAACACCCCTCTACAGCGAATTTCTAAGCTTTTGATTATATTTCTGACATGAAATAAATTCTTATAATTTGCTTTGAGGCTTCCTTTACATCTCTGAACTATAAGCCGCAGACTACACCGACAACAGCAGACGCTCACCCGACGGCTTCCACCTTCACAAATGGAAGATCGCTTCTTAGAGTGGTAAACAATTCAGGTACATGCATCAGCTTCTTTGCAAAATATTATCTGATAAAAGCATGCCCGATGATTGGAATCTAAGTCTGCTCTATTCACAACTCACAAAAAACGGGATTGCGCAGCCTGCGAGAATCACATATGAGGGTCTTGGATATTGTGTGAAAGGCTAAAGGCCACCGTCAACTAACTGATTGGAACTTATCAGTGTGGCTTTAAACCTGGTTAAGCAATAACCAAACTCTACAAGTCGGTCATGTAATCCGGATAAAAAAGAATACTCCAGACTTGACGGTTTTCGAAGCAGTACCCTCCGGTGGAAGCAGAGGAAGAGGAAGGCCTCCACTTCGTTGGAAGGATCAGATGGAAAGCGATCTGGTTTCACTTGATATTTCCAACTGACGCCAAATAATAAAAAAAAGGAATGAATGAGTGGCGCGCTTTTATTGATGAAGAAGAAAAGAAAATATTTCCACTTTACACTGGCGTTTAATTTTTTCGAAAAAAAAAATTATAAAGAAATTTAAATATTTGTAGACAGAAGTAACTGAATTGCGCAGTTTGTTAATTCAATTGAGAATTTCAATTTTCTACATTAATTTAGTTTAATTTTAAACCCATTAGACAACACTTCATTTCCATCCATTCTGCCATCAACAAATTAGATTCATTTCCGCAAAGAAAAGTTTGTTAACCGTTCCAATGCTATAAATACGCCAAAGAGCTTAAAGCTGAAAGGATTAAAAACAGGAAGGAAACAAAAAAAAAAAACAAAAAAGGGATGATACCAGTGGCATTAAGTGTTGGGAAATTTATTTTTAACATTGCCACTGAATATCTTACATACCTAGATATATGGTACAACATGCATATACATACATACCATATATATTTACTCACATATAAATAATTCACAAGCTTAAGCAGACAAACAACAGCAACCACCAAACACAACCACAGGAACAAGTAGGGAAAACCGAAGAAAAAATTAAACTTTTCACTTAAGCAAAAAAGCGTTATAAATATATGTACGTATATGTCATTACGTCATCTAAACCAGCCACAACTCTACCAAAAATATTTAATTCTAAAGCACTCAAACCACTTTCACAAGCAACCAAGGCAGTTAAGTGGCAATAAAATGAGTATGAGCACTGGATGCTTATAAATGTGTGGATGTGGGTGTGTGTGACCGTAAATATGTAGTAAAACACACATGAAAACCCACCACTCATCCTTTTTCCCACGTCTCATATTTTAAACCATTTAAGCGTTTCGAGGTGTGTGAGTAAATTAAATGAGAAAATATGTGTATGTGTGTGTGCGTGTGTGTTTGCCATGTACTAAATGCTAAGTTAACCAACGTTGACAATACTTACGGTTATGTATTGGTTTGTCCGTAAACGTCTGTTTGGTAAACGATGTGACTTAGTCACTCATTAATTATGCCAAAAGCTAAACAACCGGAGAGCCCTGATATACAAAAACAACAACAACAACAGCAACAACAGCCAACATTAGTTAGCTAAGAGTTAGGAGTAAAAAGGAGGGAAATAGGAACAAACTGAAGCAAAGTAAATGCGACAGTAGTAACAACAATAACAACTCTAACAACAACAACAGGCCAAATATGCTCATAAAGCAAGAATTTCCCCAACCTTTAAGGCCGTCAAAGCAAACGCCACTGGCGCATTATACACACAATAGAGGGCAAGAATGTACACATGTGTGCGTTTTGTGTATGTAAATTTTTGCTTGAGCTTTGATGCCTGAAATCATGCTTTGACATTGTTTTGACGCTTACACCGTTAGGTGTTCTTCAAATCACTCAGCGTGTAATTATTCGCTAACTCAGCTAATTTTCAGTGATGGACCCTTGTCGCGTATAGATTTGTGCCGAAAATGCGAAGGGACAAAAGGATTCACGCGGAAATATCGAACGGCCCTGACTTCATGTCGCTTTCAGCTGCTAGCAATGTGAACTTCATATGAGCTTTATGTACATATACATATAAATATTTATCTAAGTGTTTGTGCGTATTTTCACAACACATTGCGTGCTTTGATGCAACAAACAAAAGAAAAACAAATAGGTCGTGCGTCAAGTGTGAGTAAAACACACGCATGCACATACGAGTACATATGTATATGTATATGTGTAAATAAATATTCACATACGAGCGCTTGTGAGTTTAAATAACTTTCGTAGCTAACTTTTGTCGTCTCTGTTTTGCTTTCTGCTGCTACCTGATTCCCCTGCAAACCTTGGTGTATATTTGTTTAAACACTTTTTCGTGCTTCACAATTATTTCCTGATTTACCCCCATTTTTTTTTTTTGTTTTTCGTTTTTGTTTTTTTTTTTGTTTACTGCTGATTGCCCTGTAATTTGGTAATTAAGTAATTAGCTGGTTTTAATTAAAATTTTATCGCACTCGACACGAGCAGCAGAAGCAGGTTTTAATTAAAAACAACTTGGATTGAGGATTTGGTAAGCAAAGGATGTATTAATATGTACACGTATTATATACGTACGTTTTATTAGACACCTGGTGATAGGTATGAAAGAATAACGTCTGCAAAATTAAAAAAGTGGTAAATCTAATGATGATGAAATGGGACTATGTGAGGAAAGTTTTTGACTGACATTCCCATGGGAATGGGGTCTTAGAATAAGTACCTCCTGGGTAGCCAACTAACATCCGTTGGTTTGAGACCCACCACATGAAATATAAACTCCAATGAAAATGCAAAATATACCTCAGATGCGAGATCCCTCTTTTGATAACTATCCCGCAAATAAGGATCACGACTTTAAGGCACCGGGAATGTCCGATCCCTTTATTGGGAAGGTGCCACTGTCCAACTGGTTAATGTCCTCATAAAGTTAAAGGCTGACATCACCGTCGTCCAAGAAGTACGATGGACGGGACAAAGATGAAAGCGAGTAGGTTCTTGTGATATTTACTACAGCGGCCATATAAAGGAGCGCAAATCAGGTGCCGAACTTTTAGTGGCAGAAAGACTCTGAATACTGGCATTCATTCCGAGGGATGAATGTCTCGTCACAATCCGCATCAAAACGCCCACGCCCTAATGGCAGAGAAGGACGATGAACGCATTTTATGAGCGGAAAGTTCAGCCTCTACAATGAAACATCCCTTAATAATTTGAGTCTGATCGGCTTCTCCGGAGCCCGAAACATAGTTGTCTGTAGCACTAGATTCCAGCACATGAAAGTACATCAAGCTACATGGCTGTCCCCTGATCGAAAAACACAAAACCAGATCGATCATGTTGTGTCAGACGGTAGACATGTAACGAGTGTTCTTGACGCGCATACACCCCGAGGACCTAATATCGTCTCGAACCACTATCTTGTTGCAACGAAGATACGCAGGTTAGATGTCAAAAACCTATAATCACAACTGACTGCCGAGCGGCTTTCTACTCGACTTGAATTCCTGCTCTCAGAGAGCACACAACACGTTCGGGGTGGGATAGATACCGAGAGCTGAAGAAGGAAACAAGATGCACCCGAAACTCCAATCGATGACGATGGAAAAGACGTTCCATTGCCCGACTAAGTCGAGGTTCGAATAGCGATTGCCCGCTTAAAGAATAACAATGCCACTGGAGCTGACGTCCCACCTACAGAGCGATGAAGAACTGATAAGGTGCATGCATCAGCTTCATTGCAAAATATGGTCTGATTAAAGCATACTCCATGATTGGAATCTAAGTGTGCTCTGTCTAATCCAAAAAAAGGGCGATCCTACAGTATGCGCGAATTACCGTGGGATAAGCCACCTTAATAAGTTTTATCAAGCATATTGTGAAAGACTAAAGCTCACCGTTAACAAATAAATTGGACCTTATCAGTGCGGCTTTAGACCTGGCAAATCAACCATTGATCAGTTATTCACTATGCGTCAACTCTTGAAAAAGATCTGTGAAAAGGGAACCGGCACACACCACCTCTTCGTAGATTTTAAATCCGCCTTCGACATTCCCGACATCAGGGAATGAATCTAGCGGCTGGATAGGTCATGTAATCCGGATGAAAAAACCTACTTCAACTTTGAAGGTTCCCGAAGCAGTACCCGCCGATGTAAGCAGAGGAAGAGGAAGCTCCCTCGAGCTAGTCAATTGAGAGATGAAGTGTTTCATATATAATGCCGAGATTCCAACTTTTTATCAATATATTTAAAATGTATTTAATTTACGATTTGCTGAATAGGTATATTGTTGAGCTTGTCAATACAGTATACTTTTGGTTTTATTGTAAAAACTGTTTCCCGCCCTTTTTTTCGTTAACCGGTTAGGTGTTGCTTTAAAACTTATAGGACTATACTGTAGCATTTGTACCAGCTTCTGATATGACAAGGTTGCCTTGTCACTAATAGGAATACGAGTTCCTCAACTTTAACCACGTTTTGTTTTGAAAAGCTCGAAGAGGTTCTTCATTATTTGGATGGAACTAAAGGTTGTGGGGGACGTCATTCTATACAGCCTTACGAGATACGCTAAAATTCCTAACTGGTTTCGGACAGGCAAAATGGCTTTCCTAGTTTGGAAAGTCGCTTCAAACCAATACTTGTACCACAAGCGAACAAAAAAATAAAATAAATTAAAATAGCTGAAAAAATCTGATTTCTAAATTAATTGAGATCTCAACGCCCAACATCAAAGGTCATACGATATTTTTGCATACAAGCGTACATTCACTCATTCATTCAGCTATTGAGCAACGCATACATACAAATCTCCAACCACATATAAGCCGAAACGCATACAAGCGCAAAGGACATACCAAATATAAACCTAAACGAATATTGAATTGCTAAAAACTGAGCGACAAAAAAAATTGAACGACGAAATAGCTAGCAAATAAAAATGTACACTTTTTTCCAAAATCAGCACAAAAAATGAAAAATGAATTAAAATCGACCTTAGCTAGCAGCGAGCGAACGAATTGTGAATCACTAAAAGGTCTACGTGTAGCGGTCATAGAAATATGTAGGTATGTGAATGCTATAATGTTAAGGACAAGCGTTGGCGAAAAAATTCGTTTAGTTGGTTGGAAAAAAAAAATTTAAAAAATTTTGCTGAACAGCAAAAAGGTGGCACCAAATAGTTTCCTACGCCTACGCGCCGACCAAATGACACACCAACAACACCATCACCACTGGGACACACATCACACATACTACGTATGCATAACATATATTGTATCTGCATGTGGGGCTACCAAAATTCCGTCGTTAGCATATGCAGAGCTGCCTTGAAATTGGCTTTCGCAATTTCTGTCATCCCTTCCCTCCTATTTTTATTTTTTCCCTGTGCTACTCCCAACTAAACGCCAAATATTCATAGTCATCGCTGTAGTCGAGGTCGTCGCGCTGCTGTCGTTGCCCAATTCACCCGGAAGCTGTGCAGGCTGTAAGCGGGGTAAAAACTGTAGCAACAGTGCGGTCACAAGCAAGCACGCATGGCTGCATAAAGTCAAAGGTGCGCGACTACACAAAAAAATATCCATATATATGTTAGAGGAAGTAAGGGGGTCTGTGTGTGTGATTGTGAAAATAGCAGCAAGCGTTTATATGCGTTCCAACCGCCAGTCGGCGTGACTTTCTTTTGTGCGTGACATCCAGCGGCGGCGACAGCGATAAACTGAAAAGTTCATATGTCAACACATACACATACCAAATGGCTAACATAGTGGCATACCGGCTAGAGATATCGAAATGAAAAATTTTCTTTGTTACAATTTCGATTTTCATATATGTATTTACACACATACGAAGCAATTCAAATTTTTACGAAATTGCCGCGATGGGAAAAAAATATAGTATATACAACCCAAAACAAAAAAACTCAATTTTAGCATACTGACAGCGCGGCTACACAAACACATACATACTCACCAGTGTATATGTGTATATGCACAAATTTTTTAGGCAAAACGATACAGACACTCCCTACCCTATATGTGCCTTCAACCAAACAGCTACACTCCTGCACTCCCAGTGCCTTTCGCACGTTCATTCTATCTTTTCGGTGACACCGCTTAAAAATATCGCTTCGCCTTCCGCGTTGGCATTTTTGTTATGCAAACTGGTCCTTCCTTCCCATTTTCCCCATGTAGCTTCGGTAGTGTTGGTGCGGGTAGAGCTTTTGCTGTATAGAAGAACACTTATCTCGCTCGCTGGCTAACTGTCTGTTTGCCTGCTTAGCGATTTGCTTGTGTTGCACGTGTCAGCGTAATCACTAATGATGATTATGTGAAATGTTCATGCGTTACTAACGAGAGAATAAGTTAATTACCGCCAGCAGCTGGTGGTCTGGAGTTCCAGAAGGGTATTTTGGGAAGAGGTGAAATAGTGCTGCTACAAGAGCGCTCACGTGTGTGGAAGTGGTTGTGGAAATGAGCTGACAGATTTACCTGCGAGAGTGCAAAAGCATTTGAGGTCAAATTCTACGAAAAATGAGTTTGCAGTTCGTGTGAGTACACACAGTTGGCACCAGTGCTCAAACCTTAGTGCGTTTAACTAAAAGCTTAAATTACAAATTTAAATATCTACTCCTTCGATTTTTCATAACTGTAAACCTCTCTCTTCAACCATTATTTTTCTTCTAAGTCTTTGCCACATATGTATTTGATTAATGTATTTAAATTTTTATTGAGTTTATTATCTTTTATATTTATTTTCATTTTTTGTTTTATTTTATTTTATACTATTTTATTTTATTTTATTTTATTTTATTTTATTTTATTTTATTTTATTTTATTTTATTTTATTTTATTTTATTTTATTTTATTTTATTTTATTTTATTTTATTTTATTTTATTTTATTTTATTTTATTTTATTTTATTTTATTTTATTTTATTTTATTTTATTTTATTTTATTTTATTTTATTTTATTTTATTTTATTTTATTTTATTTTATTTTATTTTATTTTATTTTATTTTATTTTATTTTATTTTATTTTATTTTATTTTATTTTATTTTATTTTATTTTATTTTATTTTATTTTATTTTATTTTATTTGATCTTATTTTATCTTATTTTATTTCATTTTATTTTATTTTATTTTATTTTATTTTATTTTATTTTATTTTATTTTATTTTATTTTATTTTATTTTATTTTATTTTATTTTATTTTATTTTATTTTATTTTATTTTATTTTATTTTATTTTATTTTATTTTATTTTATTTTATTTTATTTCATTTTATTTTATTTTAATTAATTTTATTTTATTTATTTTATTTATTTTATTTGATTTTACTTTATTTTACTTTATTTTATTTTATTTTATTTTACTTTATTTTATTTTATTTTATTTTATTTTATTTTATTTTATTTTATTTTATTTTATTTTATTTTATTTTATTTTATTTTATTTTATTTTATTTTATTTTATTTTATTTTATTTTATTTTATTTTATTTTATTTTATTTTATTTTATTTTATTTTATTTTATTTTATTTTATTTTATTTTATTTTATTTTATTTTATTTTATTTTATTTTATTTTATTTTATTTTATTTTATTTTATTTTATTTTATTTTATTTTATTTTATTTTATTTTATTTTATTTTATTTTATTTTATTTTATTTTATTTTATTTTATTTTATTTTATTTTATTTTATTTTATTTTATTTTATTTTATTTTATTTTATTTTATTTTATTTTATTTTATTTTATTTTATTTTATTTTATTTTATTTTATTTTATTTTATTTTATTTTATTTTATTTTATTTTATTTTATTTTATTTTATTTTATTTTATTTTTTTATGTTATTTTATTTCATTTTATTTTATTTTATTTTATTTTATTTTATTTTATTTATTTTATTTTATTTTATTTTATTTTATTTTATATTATGTTATTTTATTTTATTTTATTTTATTTTATTTTATTTTATTTTATTTTATTTTATTTTATTTTATTTTATTTTATTTTATTTTATTTTATTTTATTTTATTTAATTTAATTTTATTTTATTTTATTTTATTTTATTTTATTTTAGTCTATTTTATTTTATTTTATTTTATTTTATTTTATTTTATTTTATTTTATTTTATTTTATTTTATTTTATTTTATTTTATTTTATTTTATTTTATTTGATTTTATTTTATTTCATTTTATTTTATTTTATTTTATTTTATTTATTTTATTTGATTTTACTTTATTTTATTTTATTTTTTTTTTATTTTTTTTTATTATATATTATTTATTATATTTTAGTTTATTTTATTTTATTTTACTGTCTTTTATTGAGTTTTTCGTAATTTTTTTCTTTTATTTAATTTCTGATATTTTAATGTAATTTATTTTATTTTATTTTTGTGTGTTTTATATTTTTTTATGTCATTTTATTACATTGTATATTTTTTTATATAAATATTTGGTAGAGCAAATACAAAAATATTAAGTAGTGTGGTAAATACATATGTGAACATATGTTAATGCGGCTTAGCCTGGCAACAGCACGCAACGCAAGCACAGCAAATGGCAGTAAAGCATTGACTATAAAGTTATATGTGGTTAACAACATAAAATACAACTGGCGAACAGTTTGCAGCACTTGCCACTATTCATGAGGAATTGTACTGTTGGCTCTTTGCGAACTTGCAACTTGCCACTCGAGCGTCAGCCGCAAAAAGGAAACTGTGTATGTCAGCTGGCTGGCATCTGAAACTTACGGCGATTTTCATTAAATTTCTTTGCGAACACTGCCAACAGGCTGGAGTTTGAGCAATTATACGCACATAAATATATGTAATGGTAATTTTGTAAGCACACATACAAGTTATAATGAATATGTATGTATATGTATAAGCGTATATGGCCATGAATTCTTTTTGTAAAATTCAAGGCCTAAATGGCGGCCGTTATATTTTTTCGAGGCTGCTCTGTTTATGCTTATGTACTTACTCATGCTTATACAGAAATTGTATGTATATTTAACATGCCAGCCAACGGTAGTTTCTCTACTTCTCTGTGTGTTTGTGAAAAAATCGCCATTAGGGTATCATAAATAAATTAAATGGCGAGTTGTAAACATTTCGTTACATTTTATTTGGAGCTTAATGCCGCACATAAAAAGATCCGATATGCACACAGAAATAATAAATATACAAAAAACCTATGTACGAGTATGTACATACATACATATGTGAAAAATGTATTTGATTTGCTCCAATTGGCATTAACGCCGTGAAGAATGCTACAAAAATCGATTCAGCTCAATTTTTCCTGTGCCTTCGGGAACCGTCGAAATTTTCCCTTTCACCAAATTTTCAGTTATTTTATGCGTTGCTCGACACGGTCGGTTTTCCACATTTTCTTCTGCACTGGCCATAACTTAGTTGTACAAGCCCAACTAATCACTTGCTTTGCTGCGTTATCACTCCATTTGCACCCAGCTTTTGCTCTTAAGCAGTTTTAGTTTCTTAAATTGTGTGGGGGCTCGATAAAAATATTTATTTGCTTTAACTACCCATGTGATTTTTTCTGACACATTTATTGCGTGAAGAGAAGTGAAATTGAACTGTTAATGTGCTTATTTATTTATTTATTATTATTTTTGTTTGCTATTTTAGACGATTTATACTTACTGTTCACCAAAAGGAAATTACCTGAAATGGGAATGGAAAAATATAGACATTAGATTGATTTGAAGATTATGTAGGCCGATATACAATACAAATATTACATGAACTAAAAAATTGAATTAAATACTAAATATGAAATATATTCTATTTTAAAGACTATTTATTTACGTTTTGAGGAAATGGTCCTTCTATAAAGGGTGATTAAATACCACACATGCTTATTGAATTTTAGCTATCCAGAAATAGTTTCACAATTCCAATGGAAAAAACGGAGAAAAATAATACATTGCTAATTTTTGGTTAAAAGTTTTTAAATCAACCAAAGGTGTGGTGGGCTTCAAGGTTTCATGTAATATGTTCATTAGGAGCTTACATAGGATATTGAGGAGATTTTTAGGTCACCAAGTAAAGGAAGATGAATATGAAGATTCCAGACATTTGAATATTGATACTTTATGCTCATAGTTTGGGGATGAAATCTCTTTAGATAACACCACCAGATGTTCCTTTTCACTGTCAATCAGTCAGCTGAAGAAGCGTTCATAGTCCAGTCATGCTTCTCTAGATTACCTCCTTGGTTCCTAATCGAGTACGTATCGGTCTGGACAATTTCTGTAAGTAGTCGCATTTCACAGAATCACCCCTGTCAACTAGTTCTCAAGCTCCTTTTACATACGCACTTTTCACCATATTTTTCTATATAAAAGTGTGTCTTACTTTCCTCAACAACTATCGGTTTCGATAGCAACGTTGCGCCGTAGGTAGTTCTTTTGACCTTGTCGAAAACCAAAGGTTTCATTGGCCGTTCAGCTTAAGGAACTCGAAATGCGTAAAGAGTGTAAAGAACCCCTTTCCTGTATGTTGTGATTCAAGGCGCTAATGGAAAATGTATGTGATACACGTCCTTCTCTTATGCAATGACTTCGCTTTGACGTGGATTGTGGCAAGATGTTCAACCACTGGCGTGAATTCCAGTGATCGGTAGCTCAGTCTGTCTCCTATCATGAATCCGACAGTAAATTTTCGCTTCTTCATATGGCCGCTAAAGACCTACTTGCCTCCGACCTTGTCCCATCTAACGCGTTTGCTGTAGTCATTTTCAAAAGTAAGGTCTTTCATCCAAGACTCTTGTTTCTTTTTTCACTGGAATTGGGTTTCTATGTTGAAGTGCTCAAGCCCAGTGCACAACTACGTCAGGATCACATTTAAAAAGCGAGCACTTTGCCTCAAGGTCGAGCTACTGGCAGCAGCAACTCTGGTGAACAGGTGCTACGAAAAGACTTTAGATGATCCTTAAGATGGATTTGTAGAAATGTTTGCTTTAAATCTTCGTTTCTTTTAGCCGCCAGATGGGTTGATTACCGCAACTCACGCAAGAGTAGAAATCGAATATAAACCAACAACCATAACTGATAACCAAATCAGAGACTGCACGGTATTACTGAAGAAATAGTTTTCGTTTTGATTTAGAAAATTTAAAAATTCCGCTTTAAAGCAACTATAACAACAACGCCGAAAGAACAGCAAAAAATACACAAAATTACATAATAACAGTTACCAGTTAATAAAGAGAAAATATTTACAAAATTATTTTTCATGACCACAAAGAGAGAAGCGTACGACAAATAACGGTAAATAAATGTCAAAACGAGTGAGTGAGTGAGTGGAAAACTTAAGTGTCACTTAAGCCACGCACAGCACAGACTTGTTAAAATTCATGCTGCCTCGAATTCGTGCGGCTATAGTTTTGTGTCGTTGTTGCTCTGTTGATTTTATGCAATTCACTTTTGCTTCAACACTACAATTTTACACACACACACACACAGTTTGCTTTTGTTGTATGCCACCATAATGATATGCAACATTATACACACCAGCCGGTCGTCGTGTCTAAATGTAGCTGTCAATTGTTGTAGCATAATGAACTAGCTGGCTGACAAGCTAGCGGGAAGCTGGCGGGAAGCTGGCGTTTTACTTACCATAAGTGCAGGCGCCCTGAAGTAGACTAAGCACGCACGGACACACGCACTCGCACACTCATAGCTTTTGACAGCTCTAAACCTGCGAGCAAAGCAAAAAATGAAATTTAATTGAATTTCAAATTTCGAGGCGGTGTTGCTAAATGCTTATTAAATTCGCCAGCGTTAAGCTGAAAATGTCTATTTTATTTTTGTTGTTTTTGTTGTTTGCTGTATTTAGCAACTTATTTATTTTTTCATTTTTGGCAGTTGGCAGTCTTGTCCCCAACCAGATGTGACGCCTAAATTAAACCTCAAAAATATGTAAAATGTTGTTAAAAGAGAAGCCGTAGAAGACGTGTCTCGCTGCAGGCATGTCTGCGCTTAGGTGTAGAAAGGTGTAGAAAGAAATATTTCACCAATAGAATTTCGTGTTTCAGGTCTCCCCTACGCTTTATGGTATTTGTGAGCACAACTGCTGGTACATACTCGTGTGTATGTAGGCATTTGCATGTGGCTTTCTTTGAATATTTTCATTATGTCTGCGCCGGTGAATGCTTTAAATGCCAGGCACTTTACATTTCGTTTACAAGCAACGGCACAGTTGGTGGCGAAATCACTTTCATTTATGAAAATTTTAAATATTCGCGTTCAATTGTTGCCAACAGCGGTGCACACACACACACAACACAGTCATATAAATAACTACATGTATAGGTATGCATGAAAGTATGCCTTCTAAGTAAACTTGAATGTTTCAATACCTCTTCGCCTAAATTTCCTAAATTTTTAATATGAGACTGCCATAAACTGTTGCATATTTGTACTGTAGGCAAATAAAGTGATGTTAGTACTTAAACGGCTCACACTACTCGCTACTCAAGTGTATGTAAATATGTATGTTTATATATAAACATATACTCGTATGTGTAACAATGAAAATTTTAAATTTGATGAACACCTCCGAATGTCTAACCGGATATTCGCCATTTCGGCATTCACCGCCTTTCGCTTCCGTTTCGCATTTGAAGCCTCACCTGCTGGCCTATTCGTCACTACACTTATTTTGCACGTCATTTCACTGGTAATTTGAGCTCATTTAATTTTTTTTTTTTTTTTGCTTTTTCGCATTTCTTAGTTGTTGTTTTTTTCTTCTTCTTAACTTAACCGTCTACTTTGCATATCTTCACCGCTCTCTTGCATATATTATACATATAATAGCGCGGCACATTAAAGACTTAATAATATGGAAATTTTAACTGCACACTGTGAATATGGTGTCATGGAGGGGTATGACAGAGTGCGAACTCATACATACGTGTTTACAAAATACACTAAAATTCTATAATAAATACATATACACCTACATATGTAAAAGTGTGTATGATTTTAAGTCATTCTGGGTTTTTTTTTTGTATGAATTTTCTTTTAAGTTTAAGTGCTTATAATTTTTTATTAATATGTATGTTCTGCTTTATTAAATTTGACTTTTATAAAATTTTATTTTTATTAAGGCATCATAACAGTATATTCTTAATCTTGCATCATCATCGCACAGCGTAGAGAGGTGAGCAACCTTAATGTGAGATGAGGTAATCATGTGGCCACTGGGATCACGACTATAGAAGATAGCGCTTTAGCGGAACTATTCTGTCATATTCACTTTAAGGCTGCACTAGAGTTTTTTGCAAGGTCTGTTAACCAGAGGTGCGACTGTAAAATTTTCCAAAATTTTCCCACGCACGAGTATTCAGGCTGGGCGCAGAGCTTGGAACCCATCACGTAGAAATTTTTTCAAATGAAAAAGACACGTCCTCTCTCTAAGAGATTCTATGAACGGATCAAGGACATGCCTTACGGACATAACCTAAATTAGCTCAAATTTGGTGTCGCGTTTGAGGTAAATTCAGTCTCCGAGTCCCGTTGTTGTTGTAGTAGAGGTTCGCCGAGTCGCTGAGTCCCCAAGTCGCGTCATTTACTCCGGTGGATGAACATCTAGCCATAACACATCAGAACGAAGCCCTTCAACATATTTCTGTTTTCTTCCAACCTCTGAGAGAAGATGTATTTTTTTATTTGGCGACTTCAACGCCAAGATAGACACAGAAGGTATCTTTGACACAGCTGCCGGTAAAATCACTTTCCATAACAAAACATTCCCAAACGGGTTGAGTCTGATCGACTCCGCTTGGGCAAAATATAGTTGGCGATAGTGCAAGTATTCAATGAAAGAATCTTCGTTAAGCAAATTGGCTGTCTGTGGATCGAAAATCTCAAATACAGATCGATCAGGTGATACCATATACGATGGGTACTGTTCTAGATGTGCGTACGCTCCGAGGACCAAACATCAACTTCATCCACTCTCTTGTTGCAGCAAAGATACACAACCAGCTTTGTTCAGTAAAAACCAACCAACAGCCGACCCAAGAAAGATTCGATCACAACTCGGGTAACAGTTGGTTTTATGCACTGAAGTGGACCCATCTTTTATCCGTCAAAGGACTGCCAAACAAATTACTTCTGTTTCGTATACTGAAAAGGACTTCACCATTCTTTCCTTTCCATTAGAAGCAACAAACCCTGTTCAGGGCTTAGTACCTATAAAGAGTGAAACACGTGGTCCCATCTACTTTTAGTAACAACTCGGAAGCCTACCCACGTTTTCTCTGCTCGTTGGTATTTATTAGCAATTTTAATGCATTTTTTTTTAAATATTGTAAAATTCTCCTTTCCTTTACAATTCAAAATTAATAAAGAAATCTGAAAATTTTAAATCTATTTTTAACTAATTTTTTTTATTATTATTGTATATGCTTTTGTAGTCTGTTACAAAAAGAGCTTATGCAATGCGCCACCAACACCGGCATGTTGCTGAATAAACAAAAACAATGTCCGTGGGACACTGGTGTCCAGCTGAGTTTCATTAAGCCTTTAAGCAGATTTTTATACACAAAAATCCGTAAAGCAAATAAATTGCATAACTCAATGCCAACTAATGCTAGCGATGAATATGCGAGTAAATATCTATTGTATGTACATATAATATGTATGTGGGTAAAGATAAATACTTTAATGTTCAAAAACATTGCATAAACACTTTTATTAGCACATACATGGAGACATGGAAACATATGCCAGAGGAAGCGCTTTACAGAACTGTTCACAGATATATATTGTAAATATATACATAAATAGCATATAATTTATGCTTACATAAACATAAATACAGTTGAGTATAGAATTTTGCTTTTTTTACACTTTCAAATAAAAAATCAAATTCTTCATTGCCAATATGTATGTAATTTTAAAATGTTTGACTGTATGAATGATTATAGTGCGACCACTGCCAAAGTGCTACTATTGAACGAGTTCATACATTACATTTACATATTATCAAACGGCTAATTTTATCACGACGAATTTCTGCCGATTTCTTGACCAGCTCCTTACTAGTTAAATACCAGTTTAGTAATGGGTTTTGAAATGTTAGTTTTTACAACGAAGCCATTGAACAATGAAGCTTATTCTGATAGTGATATACCATTACAACGGAGCCTTTATGAACTAGTGTAACTCTAGTCCACATCGAACTAGTTTATATAAAAGATTTTCTTATTAGTTTTATTTACTACTTTTTGGCTGGGGAATAGTTATAACCACACCCTTTACATATGAGCAATAGTTTTATTTAGTTTATTTTTTCATTTCTTCTTTTACTTCTTCTCTTTTTTTCTAGTTGATTTTCACATAATCCCATTACATTTGTTTCCTTTTTTTTATTGCCAATCGACGTTTTAGTGAAATTGACTTGAACGCTTTTTATCATCGGCATTTATCACCACATAAATGCGTGAAAAACACGCACTGTCACCAGTTATGGCTGGTTGGGTGAGCAGAAAAACACACTAAAACTACACAAAACAATAAAAATAGTGTCACAGAAGCAGTAGTATATAAAGAAGAATTATGATGTGCTGTGCTAAGATTACATTTCTGTTCAAAATAATTCGGCATACTTAATATTTGATTAACCTAATCTACGCGATTAAGTTTACTATGCACGCAATGCCAAACTCAACTTCACTTAAGAACTTTGAATGGCCAGATTTCATGTATGGAATCACTTGTGATACCTTTGATTGACTGTTGTTTTCTTTTGGTAGCAAATAAAATTAATAACAAACACGCAAGACAGGCAGAAAGTGCTAATAGATCGGAAATGTTAGGGAAATAATTATAAATAATGCGAGGAAAAGTAACATAACTGTAAATGTAAAAATTGTAAAAAACAAAAGAAATTAATAAACCAAAAAAAATTCATATTAAACTCGCACATTTGAACTCTAAAAATATAAGGTTTGAGAAAAAAAATTTCTGTTGAGGAAATATTGTGAAAACAAGCTAAATATCAATCAGCGAAATTTCGAAACTTTTTAAAATCTCTTTATCTAAGAATCTGTAGTAGGAAAAAAAATGAGGAAATTCAAAATAAATATTCCCCATATATAAAGTTTGAAGAGAATTTTCTCCAATCATCAGTCACACTTCAAGCCCCCTTAATGCTCTGGAGCTGAACGAAGAGTACGGCTGTACAGCTCTGAAAAGAAAATAGACTGCCCGACAATTAACCGCTACGAGCACTGTGTGACAGACATATCTCTAGAGAATTGAAAAGAGAAGTAAATGGAAGTGTATGGCAGAAAAAGGGAGAGACAAAAATACGTGGCTATCGATTCACAACAAATAAGATAGGATGCCATTATTTCTGTTCCTGTCTCTCTTAGCTTAAACTCTACAATATAAAGAGATAACTCTTTGAACACAATGAAATCTTCAAGAGCTTGGAATAATTGACAATAAACATCTATACTCATTAAGTTCATTAATACGTTGTTAATGATGTCAAATAATTTTCAAACACACTGTGGCTCCCCATATTTTGCAACTTGATATTTACAGATAAAGCACTGGATTCTAAACTTTCAATTTATTAAACATACATACAGGTACACACGTACACCAATTATTTCATTGCCCTAATAAATTTACATTACTCCTCTGGCCTTTTGTAATTCAAAGTAGGCTAACTTATCAAACCAAACAATAAACTAAGTACCGTTAAGGAAGAATAAATGGGAAAGTACCTGATATTTTCTTATATACCCCTAAGATACTTACATTCCTGGAAATGCAGTTCGTTTACGAAATTTGTCGAAGTGAAATTGCATTGTTGCATAAATACGGTTACTTAGATTTGAATGAACACTTACGCGTGTGCGTGTTAAGGGGACGAGGATTTACGCTTGGAAAAGTTGAGCAATAAATGCATAAATTTGTCGTAGAGTAAGGAATGTAAAGTAACTAATTGGAGTAAGTAGTAAACAAATGGCGAGTAGGAAAGTGTGTCATAAATTGTTCAACTAAACCGCTACGAGGCTTGAAGGAAAGCGTCAGCGTAGGGATTTTTAACACAAATTTTTTTATAAAAAAGAAGAAATGAAAGTTAGAAATAATATTTAAACATTATCATCAATCACCAATCATCAATCATTGATCATCAATCAGCAATAATCAATAATCAATAATCAATCATCAATCATCAATCATCAATCATCAATCATCAATCATCAATCATCAATCATCAATCATCAATCATCAATCATCAATCATCAATCATCAATCATCAATCATCAATCATCAATCATCAATCATCAATCATCAATCATCAATCATCAATCATCAATCATCAATCATCAATCATCAATCATCAATCATCAATCATCAATCATCAATCATCAATCATCAATCATCAATCATCAATCATCAATCATCAATCATCAATCATCAATCATCAATCATCAATCATCAATCATCAATCATCAATCATCAATCATCAATCATCAATCATCAATCATCAATCATAAATCATCAATCATCAATCGTCAAACGCTGAATATCAAATTGTCATTCATACAGTTATCAATAAAAAAATCTTATAATATTTTGTCTCCCTTAATATATTATTTTTATTCCTCGAGTCAAATATAATATAATATTTACAAGAACAAAATTTATAAAATTATATGTAATTAATTTTAGAAAATTATAAAAATTATGATTATCTCAATGTAGAAAAATGAAATCGAATAGTAAAATTGTTATGTAAACTTAATTTTTTTTATGATCCACTTCACATTAAGGCTACCTGATCTAAGCTTAAAGGTACTCATAGTTCATACTTTTAAAAATTAATAGAAAATATTTCTTTTGCCTTTTCAGGTCCTTTCAGTCACATGTTTTATGAGGCCAGCGACCTCTTGCGTGTATATGTACATACGCACAGATTGTATTTTTCCCCCCAATTTGTTTGCTAGATGCTTTTCTAAACCAAAATGAGCCCACTGTGCATATTTCAACAAATAAACAGCCCAAAAACGATACCACGTAATAGACAATAAACTCCGAATCACCTACATACTTCCGGTAAAAGGATACATGGCACACTTGTTTGCGGTATATTCGAATACGGACTTCCTGCACTTAATCCCTTATCTTCACAGCAGTTTCATGTTCTTTAGCGCAATTCCATAAGCTAGCCATTGCAATGGTGCAAGTTTTCAACTGCCACTTTGCCAGTTGTTGTTGCGGTTCGGAGAAGCAATTCACATTTAGTTTTGTAACTAAGTTACAGAGATGAAACTACAATACCATCAAATGGCAACAATAACTTAGGCGAGCAACAACAAAGAGCACAACTCGTGTAGTAGTGGAAAAACAATAAGCAAAACGACACGACAGCTAAGTAACTTCAAATAATAATATTCCATTGCAAACATTTAGGCAATTATATGGTAGCAGACAGGCAAGTTGGATGGCAGCAGTTGTTTTGGTAGTTTCCTTCACTCATAACACAAACACATGCATTAACAGTACTCGTAATATGTAGTTTTATGTAAATGATAGCCAATATATTTGGAAAGTTGTTTGGTTGGTTGGTCGGTAGGCAGCAGCAGTTGCAGTAATATTGCATTGTTCTCTACATGTATTTCGTACACAAAACAACTTTTGTCATACAGTGCAATATTCTTACGCTCATGTGTTTTCATAATAAACGAGAATTATACTCGTATGTATAAATATTTGCAAAGTTTTAAATTAACTTAAGCCTAAAATTTCCGTGTTCAGATCGGGCTCTTAAAAATAAAGCTAACTGTGAAAAATAACCTCAAAATACTTAAAAAAAACCTTAAAAACGGTGCTGAGATGAAAGAAAGCTGGCTGAAAACTTGCAGCAATTAAAATTAATTAATTTTATTTGAATTCTAAATATGTTTTTTACTTGTTTAATTAAAAATTGTATTTGAGTTTGGAATTGGTGGAGTCAGGATTAACTTGGATGTAATTTAAAGTTCAGATGTGATTAGATCTTTTATTTTCTTAGGGTCCCCACACATGAACTACTTTTGTTGGACACCCATACAATCGATCGCTGTTTAATTTTGGGCTCATATGCATAAATCTACAATTCATCACCAGTGTCATTGTGCAACTTATTCCGATATTCTGAGAATTACTTGCCCTTATGCTGATGGAGAAAAGTTCTTGCAATTGCAACACAATTTCTTGTTGTTGTTAATTGGGTGTGGATGATGGGTACCACTTGAGGGAACAGTCCCCGCATTTTGCCTATAGTATTTTCTTATCCAAGAATAAAATTGCCTTCGCAGCTATTGATGGGCTCTACGAAAACGCCTCGAACTGGAACAAACCGATATTCTCGTATTATTATTATTTCTTCTTTTGTATTGTGGTCGTCAAGCTTAATAATACGCATTAGGCTTGAATCGCTTTACATTCAAGACATTGTTGAATTTTTCAATTCGGTCTGTAATTTCCACAGAGTTCTTCGAGATTTATACGATTGCCTTACTCATGCGAGGTATAAAAAACCAATTAAAGTTTCCTCCTTCTGAAGTATCATCATCACGTTGACTACGGGTAGGTGGGTAATCAGGTTCCGAGATCCCCTTCAAACCCTTTCCAGAGTTGCATTTCGACTTAACATAGTGATTTTATTTTTTCTCATCTTCTTCGTAGGTTCCGACTTTCTGCTCGGTCTCAAAATTTTCATCACGTTCTCCTACTTTCGTCCTTCGGCATAAACAGCACTTTATTCCCCGAAATCATCACTCATTGCTGAATAGTCGCTAAGGGAGTCTAAAATGAGAACTATTTACGTTAGAGAAAGTCAAAATGATATGCTATTGCGAACATAATCAAGAGATTATCAATAAAAAGTATAATTGCACTGAGTCAAGTAACTATCATTGATAACTTGAAAATGTCAACATCATCTTGACCACATTAAAGCTTACAACTGCATCATCACAATCGTCATTATCATCAACTTTTCAAAAATACTAAGCATTTAACATGAATATGCATAAAACCTTACAAACAGCGGTAAACTGTGAAATGTGCTATAACCATTATCAATAAAAGTAAAAACGAGAGAAAATAAAACTTTCAATGAGAAAAGTTCGTTTTAATGGGAAAATAGAAATGAAGATGAAGTAGCGAAGAATATGCTTAGTAATAAGTATATATGTATGGTATGTATATCCGAGTAATACGAGGAAAAAACGAGATCATTTCAAATGTCATTGGGGTTTATTGGATAAACACAAAACTAAAACCGAGCCGTTTGCATTTGAGAGTCAAGCAAGTTTGTAAGGCTGCAGGCAGTGTAGTGTTATTGAGATCAGCACCATGCACTCTGTAAAGAGGTCCACTTTTTCTCTTTTTTATTTTTTGTTATCTAGAAATTTGCAGCCTTACTTCATTCCACTCCTTTGGTTTTTAGCTTGTAAAGTGCAAACTTTTTGTGGTTGTACTTTACATTGACTTGTCCACTTTATTCGAATTTTCCAGTTGTATGCCATATGAGAACAATAACAACAACAACAAAACTTTTATTAATATAAACTTCAACTTCCCAATAGTGTTAATACTAGATGGAAATTGTTACAATTATTGCGGGCAATGGACATATCCATTTTAGTTAACAAGTCAAAGGCAAATACTAAGCAGGAAGTTAACTATAAACGATAATTATACCGAGTTGAAAGTTAAAAAATGTCACTGCGATATTTCATTCCATTTTGATAGTTCTAGATTAAACTATAGCAATGAATATTAGGAAAACTTATAAAGAATTAAAAAAAAATCTTATTCATTGGTTCGACATTTTTAATAACAATCAAAACAAATGGATATTAATAATGTTCCTTTACCAGAAAAAATGTTCCCAATGGCATATCTTGTCCTACTAGATCTATAGGTGAGGCTCGCAGCACAAGCGGCATGTCCAACTCCATTTATTCCAGCTGCCGCTACAAGTATATTTATATATATATATATTTTCAAAATTCTGCTAAATCTTTTATACTCTCGGAAAACATAACACTAATTTAATTTGAACAATATGCACTTAGAGTTCAGTAAAAATGGTAGCCAATTTTAGGTAATGGCATTAAAAAGGGTTGCATTAAATGAATAGTGGTGAAGTATAGAGAGGAAGGGAAAATGGCAGAAGACAGAAGACAGAGAAA
The DNA here is from genome assembly GCA_037013455.1 of Ceratitis rosa. Taxonomy (NCBI): domain Eukaryota; kingdom Metazoa; phylum Arthropoda; class Insecta; order Diptera; family Tephritidae; genus Ceratitis; species Ceratitis rosa. Next base: position 3,494,581 of record JAWMAG010000054.1, on the reverse strand, counting down.
TATTCATAAGTATACATCCATATGTGTGTGGTAAGCAAACAATGCAATAGTACTTTATTTCTATCTCTGATGTGTGCAATAGTTTGCAACTTTTTCCTATTTGTTTTTGTTCAAATACACTTTTCTCCCATTGCAAAAAACATCATGCTCGCACATACATGCATTTATTGACCACAAGCCATGTTGGTGCAATCTCTTTCAAACTTTATTGGTTGCAATTGTAAATGACACAGCTGTAACCACAGCAACAATAACAACTAAAAATTTTAAAATTCTAGTCAACTGAACTCAACCCACAAGTAAGTTAAAAAAGCATATTCATACATAGAGACGTTAAAAAATAATAAAGTAATCAAATTAAAATAATGATATTATCTTATTTAAAATTATTATATTTGATTACAATTTAAATTATTTTATTTTATTTGAAATAATTTTTTATTTAATTATTTATTATTTATTAAATAAATAACTTAAATTATTCTTATTTAACTTAACTTAAGTTTACTGGGTTTTATTTCATTTTATTATTTTTATTTAATTTTTTTTTTATATTATTTTATTCAATTTAATTTACTTAATTTATTTTATATTATTTTATTTTATTTTATTTTATTTATTTTGTTTTATTTTATTTTATTTTATTTTATTTTATTTTATTTTATTTTATTTTATTTTGTTTAATTCAATTTAATTTTATTTTATTCTATTTTATTTTATTTTATTTTATTTTATTTTATTTATTTTATTTTATTTTATTTTATTTTATTTTATTTTATTTTATTTTATTTTATTTTATTTTATTTTATTTTATTTTATTTTATTTTATTTTATTTTATTTTATTTTATTTTATTTTATTTTATTTTATTTTATTTTATTTTATTTTATTTTATGTTATTTTATTTTATTTTATTTTATTTTATTTTATTTTATTTTATTTTTTTTTGTTTTTTTTTTGTTTTTTTTTTTTTTTTGGTTTATTTTATTTTATTTTATTTTTTTGGCTTACTTTATTTTATTTGTTTTCTTATTTTATTTTATTTCATGTTATTAACTAATTTTTATTTTTTCGTTTACTTTATTTTATTATTTGTTTTTTTTTGTAAGGTATTTTATTTTTTTTATTATTAGGTTTTTTTTGCTCAATTCTATTTTAGCTATTTCTTTGTTTCATTTACTTAAGATTGTTATATTTTTTTTTATTTATATATATTACTGTTTCAGTTTACAACAATAAGGTCTGGAGACCACTTTAATGCCTTAGATATATAGACTATAATTTTATTGCCACTCCTTTTAAAAAAGCTTGCGTACAAATTAAGCTCATCCGCAGAGTTTCACTTCACATTTCCATTTAGTATGAGAATAGCTAGAGTACCAACGCGCGACTGAACACGAACAAGACCGCAAGAGTACAGTAAACAAAGGATATGTACAATAACAAATATACATATTACACAAAGTGCAATTTACGCTGACAATGAGCTTGACAATAGTCACACAATGATGGGAAAGCGCTTGAAAAAGAAAAAATCATAAAAAACTGAAAGTACTAATAAAAAACTGAATTTACAATGTAAACTACAATATTAAGACAATAGGACGCTGGTAGTGGCAGTGGCAATGGCGGCAGCTAAACACCAATAGCAACAAGCGATGCTTTTAAAGTAATAATAAACAAGCGATGGTGACAGGATAAGGAAGCCGCTACTAATAATTTCCTGGTGCAGAAGCCACTATTTTATATTTAGTTGTGTTTGTACAAAAGTATATCTGTATATATGAATTTGTTGGTGGCAAAAACTGCAAGGAGACATTTATGACGTCCAATTGTGGCGAACTTAAATTCAGCGGTAAGTTGAATTGAAAAGAAGTAGACAAACGTAAGAGCGGAACAACAGCACAGTCGAAATATCCTGTGACATACATACAAATATATGTACATCTATATATTGTACAAATCTACGACGGAAACGTCTATATAGTGGGATTGTTGTTTACTATTACAAGAAGGATTTTGGCATAGTTTTTGCTAAAAAAAAACTTTTATATAAAAAACTTTTATATACATATTTACTCCACCTTTTAGTTTTATTATTTTCCAGCGCGTGCACTTTCTCCTTCAGTGCTCATGTTCTCCATTGTGTTGTACAATTTTTTATTTCATTTAATTTCAATTTCTCTTTTTTCTATTTGCTCTAAATATACATATTTTTCTGCATCTTTTATGAAATCATTTGTGCCAAGTACATTTTACGCCACACTGCACATTACTACGTAAACTCGCTGAGCAACCAAGTGAGCAGACAAACAGACAGACCAACAGGCAAGCAGGCAGCAGACAGTAAGTGGTGACAAGCAGACTGAATGACAAAACGGAACACGAATATTAAAACAAAACAAAATTCTGTGCATTGTGTACAAGTATGTGTTTACATGTATAAGCACGTATATGAAGCATTGTTTTAACAAAGTTTTGCGGCGAAAGTAATTTAAGTGCTCAAAATGTATTCAATGAAAATTGCTTTTAATGCAAGTTTTAAATAAAGTTAATATCATTTCTGTTGCAAAACAAAACCTAAAGAGAAAACCTATTACCTTTACTAGGTGAGAATTCTTTAAAAGTAAAACCTCCAAAAGTTTCTCCGGCAAATGTGGAATCGCTACTCTCTGAACTTGGCGAGAAAATATAACTATACGAGAATATAGAATGATTACCTCTGCGATATATTTTTTATTTTCGTTTAGCTTGTCAACGAACTTCAAAAAAGTTAGAAAAACTTAAATCAATAAAATGAAGAAACATAAATATATTTTAAGGTATCCTATGCGGTTTGTTCAAGGATATATATCAAATCAACAGCGATGTCGTTCTAAAAAAAGACTTCAACTTGGTCAATATTTAAAAAAAAATCCACGCAAAAATTTTTTAGAAAATAAAGAGGTAGATTTCTGATTAAAATATTAATAGCAGTTAAAGTAGCTTATATTCCTTTCGAAGAAGGAATAGAATAGATAATGCAAACTAACATTTAATTTTTCAACCCCACTACCAATATAACTGATTTTTGCTCTTATAACGAAAAGAAATTGAGACGTGGACATGCGTCATACCCGCGTTGCCTCATTAATTTAACAAAAACTCTTTTTCCTATTACAGTTACCATTCAAGGACGTCAAGGACGACTAAGTTTTATGCAGAAACTAACAAGGAAAACAAAGTTTACGTTATTCGTAGTGTACTTATTCAAGAGTTTAATTTCTACGCAGAAAATGTAATTTTAATAAAATACTCATTACAGCATACTCGTATGTATTCACATTTTGCTACTTGTGAGGATGCCACAAAACATAAAAAAGATTTAAAGAAGTAAAGAACTGATGTGATTAAATATAACTGTTGGTGGAATATAATATATTCATGTTTGTAGATATAATTAAATAATTCCTAATTATACCTATGTTGTTGTTACCCTTATTGAAAAAATAAGCTTGAATTAAATGAAATAAAATAAAATAAAGGAAAGCAAATTAAAATAAAATTATAAAGCAAAAAAAAATTATAATAAATAAAATTAAAGTAAATTAAATTAAAATATATAACATTAAATAAAATAAATTAAAATGAAATAAAGTAAAATAATATAAGATAAAAAAACATGTAACAAAATATTTAAAAAAATATAGAGTAAAATAACAAAAAATTAACTAAAAGAAAAGAAACTAAAATGAAATAAAATAATATTAAATAAAAATAGGAAACAATAAAATAAAAAATCATATAAAATGAAATAAAATATAATAAAATAAAATAAATTAAATAAAATAAATTTTAATAAAATAAAATAAAACAAAAAATAATTTTTTAATCATGCAAAATAAAATAAAAGAAAAGAAAAAAAAAAACAAAATTGAAGTGAAATACAATAAAATACAGTGCAATAAAATAAAATCAAAGGAAATAAATAAAATGGAAAAATAAAGTAAAATAAATCAAAATAATATAATATTAGGTCAAATAAAAAGTTCGTTCGGTATTTATCTAAGAGATGGCGTTATTGTCCGTCCATAATACTAGCGTTACGTTTCGCATCATGTCATACTATATGGCGCTGAAAACGTGTTTATTCGCGCTAAAAGTTTGTCTTTGACAGTTTTTCGATTTATTGACTCAGTACGTTGTGAGCGCTCGTCAAAGATGGAGACCAGCAAAGAGAAAATTCGCTATATTTTACAATTTTTCTTCGATCAAGGCGAAAGAGCAGCCAAAGCGGCTGAAAAAAATTAATTTAATTTATGGACCCGATACTGTAAACGAACATATAGAACAAAAGTGGTTTGCTAAGTCCGTTCCGATAATTTCGATGTCAAAGATGCACCACGCGTCAGGAGGTCTGTCGTCGAAAATTGCGATAAAATCATGGAAATAGTGGAAACAGACCGTCACGTGAGCACTTATTTAATTGCTGAGGAACTAAAGATAAGCCAGAAAACCGTTTGGAACCATTTGCATAACCTTGGATTCAAAAAGCAGCTCGATGTTTGGGTGCCAGACGAACTAACGCAAAAAAACATGATGGACCGAATTTCCATCTGCGAATCCTGCTGAAGCAACTAAATCGACCCATTTCTGAAGCGTTTGGTGGCTGGCTGGATCACTTACGACAACGTCAAGTGAAATCGGTCATGGTCGAAACGCGGTGAGCCGGCGGAAACGGTGGCCAAGCAAGGATTGATGGCCAGGAAGGTTTTGCTGTGTGTTTGGTGGGATTGGAAAGGAATCATCTACTACGAGCTACTTCCCTATGGCCAAACGCTCAATTCGGCCCTCTACTGCCAAAAACTGGACCGCTTGTAGGCAGCACTCATCCAAAACAGGCTATCTTTGATCAACGGAAGCCGAATTGTGTTCCATCAGGACAAAGCCAGGCCACATATGTCCTTGGTGACAAGCCAGAAGCTCCAGGAGCTCGGATGGGAGGCCCTATTGCACCCACCTTATAGTCTGGACCTGGCACCAAGTGATTACCGTCTTTTCCTGTCCATGGCGAACGCACTTAATAGGGAGAAGTTGGCCTTAAGAGAAGCCCCCGAAAATTGATTTAAATCGGGCAAATGTCCAGAAAGTTATCATATTTTGCAAAATCAATAAAAAAAAAGCCGAACGAACTTTTTTGCTATAAAATAAAATAAAATAAAATAAAATAAGCTAAATTAAATAAAATAAAATGAAATAAAATAAAATAAAATAAAATAAAATAAAATAAAATAAAATAAAATAAAATAAAATAAAATAAAATAAAATAAAATAAAATAAAATAAAATAAAATAAAATAAAATAAAATAAAATAAAATGAAATAAAATAAAATAAAATAAAATAAAATAAAATAAAATAAAATAAAATAAAATAAAATAAAATAAAATAAAATAAAATAAAATAAAATAAAATAAAATAAAATAAAATAAAATAAAATAAAATAAAATAAAATAATATAAAATAAAATAAAATAAAATAAAATAAAATAAAATAAAATAAAATAAAATAAAATAAAATTAAATAAAATTAAATAAAATAAAAAAAATAATATAAAATAAAATAATATAAAATAAAATAAAATAAAATAAAATAATATAAAATAAAATAAAATAAAATAAAATAAAATAAAATAAAATAAAATAAAATAAAATAAAATAAAATAAAATTAAATTAAATTAAATAAAATTAAATAAAATAAAATAAAATAAAATAAAATAAAATAAAATAAAATTAAATTAAATTAAATAATATAAAATTAAAATAAAATAAAATAAAATAAAATAAAATAAAATAAAATAAAATAAAATAAAATAAAATAAAATAAAATAAAATAAAATAAAATAAAATAAAATAAAATAAAATAAAATAAAATAAAATAAAATAAAATAAAATAAAATAAAATAAAATAAAACCAATTAAATAATATAAAATATAATAAAAAAACGAAAATAATAATAAAAACTCATACAAAATAAAATAAAAGAAACATACATAAAATATAGTGAAATAAAATAAAATTAAATAAAAATAATAATAAAAAAGCGCAAGAGAACAGTGGGATTCCTCGCCCAAAGTAACATACCAATATAGTTCCATTTTAAGGAATTTAAAAAGAGAGCAGATATCTGACACTAAAAAAAATTGTGAAGTGTTAACTATTAATTTTGGTGCCATAAAAGTAAAATGTTCAGAAATTGGTTTTTAACTGTTATAAATGTGTATATTATATGTAGAGTATACCATAATTTTAAATTCTTATACCACTTCATGAAAAAATTGCCGGTAGAGGGTTTCAGTGTAAAAAAATTCTACAAGATAGAGACAGAGCTACATTTGTAGTTTTATAACAAATCTCCCGACCTGGACCTGGTTATAGCTGAATTCCTTTCTCCATAATCATGAAAATAATCCGTTAGCTTGTAGCTAAATGTAAGTACTTATAATGCTTCGCAAAGAATATTTGCTTTATTGCTTAAATACTTGTACATAATATTTATGTGATACATGTGTAATACCAGCGCATATTCAATCAATCAATCTCAGAATTTACATACACGTATATAAAATCATATCTTTGGCTTTGATTATTTTATTCAGCTCAGCTTATGTCTTACACGATTTCTTGTTTACGCATTGACACTCAATGCGCTTTGGATTGTGTTTACTTTGTATGTGTAGCGGTGGTGGAGGAAAAATGCTTGAAAGTGTAGAAAAAAATGAAACAGAGTGTGCTGGTATTCATAGAAAAATTTTGCCATACTCCAAGCAAGGGTAAATACGCACGTGCTCATACAATGATATGTACATATTTGCTTTCACAACATACTCATATATAATATTTACACTGCTCAGCTTTTCGCTTATTTGCGCTCCTCACATTTCTCTCACCAACGTTCGTGATATCACTGAGATTTTTCCTTGTTTACTTTGCTCCATATTTTTTTATTCTTAGTTTTTTTTTTTTTGTTTGTTTAGTTCCCACTTTATTCTTCATACATATGTTAAGATAAAAGCAGACAACTTCATTATTCAACAAGCTCAAGGACATTCACTGATAAAATACACATAGCATGACGTGGCGGATTCCTTGTCAAACTTTTGTATAAATATTTTTGTTTTGTTAATTTTTCTTTTTTTCATCACTTCACGTCACTCATATCTCGGGGTATTTGTTATTAAATTCCATGTTTCAATAGGGAAATATTATGAAACTGTTTGCATACGAATACGAATTTTTGAAAAAACTGTTTGTTTGTGCATATTTTATCTATGACCCAATTTGTTTTTTCCAATGAAAGCAAGAATGGAATTTTTTGTGTTTCTTTTATCAGCCACGAAATTTTATTCGTATAAAAAATTTATAATAATTTATAAGAAATTTCCTGCTTTGATAAGCGGTTGCCTCGTATCTTACAGTATATACAATAGTTTTTATGGTTTTGGAAAATTTTTACTTATATTATATATGTACATAATTGGCGCTTTGTAACCGCTGAAGGAGAAAGAGCTCGCTCCAATTTGTTGTTTTGCGTCATGTTTTTTCAAAAAATGGACAGACCTACAGTTTATTCTAGGCCCCTCCGTACAGCCGATGGATTTTTATGAGTAGCTTTAATTTTGTGTCAGAAATACACTCGGAAGGGTACTTTACTTCATTTTTTATTTAAATTAATTTTCTATAACTTCTGAATATTGGTGGCTTTGAACCCTGGCCTTCCGAATGGCAGTATGGATTTAGTTGTTTTAAAATGACAGTGTATTAAAAACTTTATGCTTATATTTAAACTTATTTTTTTCGGACGCATTTTTAAAAATATGACTTTAGCTTCAAGTATAAGTTTTTTCAACTATAATTTTAAAATTAGATTATAGAATAAAAAATCAAATTTTAAGTATTTCAAAAGGAAATTTTTTTTTGAATTTTCTGAATGTGACATCCAAATTTCGCAAGACAAAATATTTTAATTAATTAAGTACTCTATAATATTAACGAATATCGTCCATTTTTAAATAATTCATTCCCTACTTTCATTAAATAATAAATAAAATAAGCTTCGAATATAAATTTTAACAGTTTTATAATGAAAGCAACTGCATGTGCACATAATCGCAAACATTACATAAGCTCTAATCACAGAACTCATCTTTATTTTTGAAATCTACGATTTCTAAGCACTGATTAAAAAAATCCACACATGCATTACCTCTCATACTCCGTCTCTATTATTTTCACCCACAAATACATCAAATTACCGTCTACGTTCACTAATCACGGTAAGCCAGCACAAATTTCCACAATCCGTTTGTTCATTTCGATTTAAGTGAAGCGTAAAATGAGCTCACAAATCGGTGAATTTGAAAAAAAAAAAACAAATAGAAAAACAGCTTTAAGCAATCATGGATGACATTGACATGGGATATACGAGTACATGTACTCGTATAGGTATAAACGCATGCATCCCTATATACATATACATATGTGCACGTGTACATAGAAATAAATTAATGTACATACGTATATGTCTACGTATTTTAGCGGTGAAATTTGTTACAACGCATTTAAATCCGCAAGCAAATTCTAATACAAATATGACTGCATACACCATGTGTAATAGATGGACGTATTTATGTCTCCGACCCTGTTGGTAATGTTGGCAAACACGAAAGCCGGATAGCAGGATAACAAAGACCCTTCAGGTTATCTTCATGCTCAATGCTCATCACATTTTTTTGGAAAAACTTTCTGTATAGAAATATCATTAACCAAGTATTCATTTGGTTCTTTGGTTCTTTTTAGCCAGAATTATTGTTCTGAGCACATAATTTTTTTGTGAAACTAAAAATGTTTGAAAAATTTTTTTTTTTTTTAATTTTGGAAAATAATTTATTTTCTAAAATACCCTGAGTCATTCCTATTGACCTGCCAAAAAATCCAATCCTCCAATTTAAATTAACATTCGCTATGCAAATGAGGAATAATTGCATACATGTGTGCACACATACATACATTCACGCAAAGCAATTTGATTTGTTTCACTTTACGGTTTATGTTCGATTCGATCGAGGACTTTTAGGTTTGTTTTAATTAATTTGTTGGTCGGCAACAATAAAAGTCCATGTTTGTACAGAGGTAAAGGTGTAGGTAGTGTATGTGTGGCGTGCATATGAGAATAAAGCGAAAAGGTGCAAATCACAACGAATTTGTGAGATGACCAAAAGCAAATATACTAAAAACCTGCTCAAACACAGTGTCACCCACCCACAAATGCATATAAGCCACACTGCACATGCACCAATGGAATGGGTGATTTCCTTCAGTGCGCAGCGTGTTATATGCTGGCGAGGAGTAAACTGTCAACATGGTTTGCACCATCGCACAAGCGTAGAATCCTAATCACGCAAATGCGGCCGCCGCGCAGAGTGTGCAAATTTCTGATTCGGTTAACCGTTATGGCACGTGCATTCAAATACACATAAACAATCATGCACACGGAAATGAAAATGGAAATAGTGCAAGCGACACGTTTGCCCATACATACCATACACATGTAGTATGTATATATTTTTTGGCGATTTGTGAAATGACACACAACAAAAGTCAGTTTATCTGACCAACATTCTACACCAAAAGTAACAAATATGTCAATGAATGTGGGTTTGAAATGTGTGTCACGGGGCAAGAATGAAAACGCAGTTAACTCCGCTGAGCTTTATTTTGTTGTCAGAGCGTAAATTGGGCACAACAGCTGGTATTGTCATCAACAACATGTCAGCGAGAGATGCTAAGTTTAGCTTTTAACTGAGTAGCAACACCACCTACTCACTTTGCTTCCGACGGGTAGGCACTCACTCTTCGGGAGGATATTGTGTGCTCATCCACATATGAACATTTTGATAAATGATCATAAGCGAAAATGCTGGAATAATTGCATGCATATGTTGACAGCAGTTGCCAACAGAATTGAACAATATATATATATATATAAATCAATAATTTTAGTAGAACTGTTGTTGTTGATACATCTGACACATTCATATAAGTCGAGATTTTGAATTGCGGAAATGAGTGGTGTCGAGAATTCGACGGAAGCTAAATGGTTGCATGATAGCCGGATCGTTTAGCTATGTTATATCTAGTTTAACATGATTAAGGTACCATGAGATATGAGAGGAAATACTACGTAATGCTGTATAAATTATGTAAAAAGCATGAAATGTTAAGATTCTAAGATATAACAGAACTCGAGTTAAACCTGTAACGCGAGCTAAAGTGAAGATATCCACATCGTATAAATGCGAGACAGGCACAGGAGCAGGGTTCTTCTGTGACCGTTTCAATAACTAAGAAAGGTTCAAGTACACGACCAGCAACCTTTTCTTTTAAGTAGAGATTGTAGGGATTTCTCATTTTTAGTTAAGGGGCAATTAAAACAATTAAGTGCATCAACAGAATATCCAAATGTGTGAGAACATATAAAAGAGGCAATTAAAAGACAGATCACACGTATATGGATGGCAGTAAAAACACGAGCTGATTCGCCCAGATGGTACTGGCAAGCCTGACACCATCGTTTACCGCATACCTTTCAGCACCTTCAAATAGAGTCTATGGCATGGAGAAAAACTTAAGATCCTGTAATACCCATAATGTCGGACGTGTCACTAAATTATTTTGAGGCAGCGTAGATTGTAGGCATTGAGCAATAGAAATCTTAGTATAATTCTGGGTGTATTGATAAGGTATTTACCCCCGAGATATCATCTCCTCAACAACTATGTAAATACGAATAGAATCACACGACAATGCAAAAAATAAAACGAAAACTCTGGCTCACTACCATTGCGGATGTACGACCTTCAGTTGGTTAAGACGGCATATTTTTAACTACTTTAGTACAGGCGCTTGCGATCAGGTACTATATTTGTCCTCTCAAGGAACTAAAAACCAACATACTATTTTTATAAAATAATACAACCTAAAATTGGACCAGCATGACAATTGTCTCTTCTGCAAAGCCCAACAATAAGACAAACATTTGCTCCTCCCAAACTTCTTAAACTCAAAGCCTTTGCCTTTTTTTTTACTATACTTCTACACTGAATACTGAAAATATGTACATACGTGTACTCGTATGTACAATAAAATACCATACATATTGATTACCTTATCAGCATTACAAAAAACCAGCTTTATTCGCAGATAAATAGCTTTAAAACTAAAAACTGACTGTCAGCAGCTTAATAATATCAAAATGCTATGAACATTAGTTTTTACTCAATCGAGGGCACTCACACATACTTTTCAATTCTTTCCTTTTTGCTTTCACCTGCCAACGAACAAGCAACGTGCTCAAGTGCAAATGCCTCTCTTGAATACTCGCTTGTCTCGAATGACAACTTTGCTGCTGTTTTTGCCTCTAAGGAAATTCCATTTCTCATATCGGCGCATTCCGAGTAAACAAAGCTTGAACTTTGTCTTCATGCCATAAATTTTCTACTCTTCCTCCACCTGCACTGCGCTGTATTTACTAACGCTCATTTTGTGTCAGAACAAGTCCTTGCATTCCTTACGCTTTCCAGTAAACAAATATGCACGTAAGATAATCCACGCCAATGTCACATGCGTACAAGATGAGATTGAGAGAACACTATTGAACTGTTAATATTACACGACGATTCGTTGGCTGCAACTTGATGCATCCACGCATTGTGCATAAGAAACACACGAACACACACACACACACACACACACGTGCCGCCATGAGCTCGAGCACTGCTGCTCATCTGAGTTGCTTCGATTCAAATAACCTTCGATTATGTAGATATCAAGGTAAAATTTTTGTTGTTACCTCGCAGACAATTTCCTTTGCGTTCTTTTACTTTTCTTTCCTAGTGATTTCGTTCTTATTGACATTTGATTCATTCATTTAAACCCAATAAACATTCTGTGCATGCGGAATTTAGTCTGAGGAGAAAAGTGAAATGTCTTAATCATTATATGAGAAAGTTTATGACAGAAAAACTAACCTGAAACTAGATAATATTTGATGAAATTTGTGAGTAGGAATAGTTTGAGAAACTGACTAACAGAGGTAAACATATGTCAAAGCTTATAGCAGATTTCAAAGTCGGAACTTATTTATGAAGGAACTAAAAAGGAAGTCTGGTGACCATCCAGAGTATATAGAATTTACAGAAGAATCACATATTCAATAGTTGGTGAACCCGAACCCCCCAACGATGGTGGTGGAATTCACATTTCGTTACGCCCGAAGTTATGAAATTGATTTCTCTTTTGAATAACTACGGAGCCCATGACTTACAAGCTGTGGCCTTCAAATTGCTCTAACCCATAAAATCGAGGATCCCACAGACTGCGCCAATTACTGTAGAATAAGCTTTCTTAATATCGGTTTTAAGCTTTATCTTTTTCTCTAAAAGTCTTAGGACCTTATCAGTGTCGCTCTGGATCTAAAAAATTCATCATTGAAATGATATTCACTAGTAAGAAATGGAAAAGAGTTGCTTATACGCTACTATATCTGAATTTGATGTCTCTAAAGGGAGTTTCAGATAAAGTGGCTAACTGAGTGCTATAGAATAATACGACCTAAAGAGCTAAACTGAGAAGACAGAATCTTTCAAAATATATACATACATATATAACTGTTTCCGCTGGAGTGATATTCCGCCGAGCTCTACCTCCAATTTTGGTTTTACAGCAAATGGGGGGTTTATACTAAGCCGCGTGATGGTTTTTTATGAGAAGCTTTTATTTTATGTCAGAAATATACTAGGAGAAGTTGGGATTATTTCACGAGGGGTGACCGTAGTTAGCGAATTTAACTTAATTTTTTATTTAAATTAATTTTCCATAACTTTTGGATGTTGGTTGTACCAGGCTCTGAATCCTTCCGAATGTTGACACGTAATGCTGACTACTCTGCCGCGGCCGCGTAAATTTGCTGGAGTTTGTCGATAACGAGTTGGACAAACATGCGAGGAAAATGAAATGTGGTCATACGGTCCGGTGAAAAAATTTCATTTAGATATTAGAGAGACTTCATTAGAAGTAACCTATTGTAGTTTACATGATAATTGAGACTAAAAAGCCGAAATTCATATAATAAAACCAACGAATGGAGGGACCTACAGTTCATACTAAGTTTATACTAAGCCGCCTCCGAACGGCTGATGGTTTTTTTATGAGGAGCTTTTATTTCATGTCCGAAATACACTCAGAGGGGTGGACATTCCCTGCCGAGGGGCGACCGCAATTAGAAGATTTAACTTATTTTTTTATTTAAATTAATTTTCCATAACTTTTTTAGTTTGGTGGTACCGGGATTAGAGCCCGAACATTCCGAATGTCAGTACGCATTGCTAACAATTCGGCTACTAGCAAGGAAGGAATCCTTCTACCCACGATAAAACATGCACACGATGGTGGTTTACCTCTGTCCACGGAAAAGTACTCGTACATGCTTAAGCTAGCTTTTACCAAAGAAGGAGACTCAAGATGATTGAACGAGATTACGAGTAACGTGACCAAACAACTATGTCCGAAGCTGGACATCTTATCCTTCTAGACCGGTTCTCCATTAGCATAATGACGGGCATAATAACAGGACACAGTTAAATGGGGCTTCACGGGAAAAGAATGGAATATTGCTCCAATGATATTTGCCGCAGCTGTAGGGGCGAAGAAAAGGAGGAGCCCATCGAGCACTGCTCCTACCACAATTCAGTCTTGACATCAACGCGACACAAGTTCGTTGGAAAACATTTTTTCGACTTTCTCGTTGAGATAGCCACAGTGAATACTGGAATTTTCGTTGCCTTTATAAGGCACACAAAGTGGTCCGATCATTTGAGAAGGTGCAGGCAAGAGCCTCAGCGGTATCACAATGGACCTATTGGCCTAGGTGTGCTGGTAGCAGCAGCAGCATCAACTCAACTCAATTCATCATCAGATGTCGACATCCTGCACGCTTTTGCACCAATTAAGGAATTATGAGCGACTTGTAAAGGTCAGCTTTATTTCATGAAAAGAGGACTTTACTTTTAAGCTGGCTTCTCAGTCCAAAGTAGCATCGGTTGCAGATTTTTTTTTACAAAATTTCAATTCCATTTAATATGTATTAAAAAAATAGTTTTTCTTTATCGCGTTATCGCTCCACCACTCTATATTATGTATTTACATAAAATATCAGAATTTAAACATATTTTTACTTCACATGTATACTCAAAACTCAAAGCTTTAAAGACGAAGGCTATGAACTCCACCAACAGGCTGGAGGAGCCAAAAGAGCGAAGTCATGCGTAACAACAGTGAAGGCGTCAAGTTGGCTCATCAAAATTCCACAGCTTCATGCGGCAATGCTGTCACACTTCAGCTAACGCGGCGTTGACTATTCTCAAGCCGTAATACCCGTACAACCACTAAGCAGCGGCTAGAGAAGAAGAAGAAGAAGAACAAGAAGCAGGGGAAGTAGAAGTAGAAACCAAAGCAATGGAATATAAAAACAAAAGAAGTCATGTAAAAAATCACAGCACAGCATGCCATTATGACAATGCCAATGCGAATGCGAATGCGAAGGAAAAGGCGAAGGCGCGAACTCTACATGGCGTATACGCAATCGAAAATCTGCAAGTACTGGCATGCTAAACTAAAACCTAATCCCGACATATGTACATATGTATATTTATAAGTATGTGAGTGCATATTGTATATGTATGTGTTTGTGTACATGAGTAGTGTGTATATAAGGCAAACATTGTAGGGAAATCAAGTTAATCCCGCATGGAAGCCGATTAGTTAGGCGACACAAAAGCTAAGCGAGAGGACAGAGAGGGTGACAGTAGGCGAGTAGAAAATTCAATGGAAAGTTGCGGAAAATGGAGAATTTAGATAAAGTTTATGAATAAGAGAAAAAGGGGGGGAACGTATAGTCAAGGCCTTTAAAGTGTGGCATGTAATATGAGTGGTTTATTCTGGCGCTCGTCATGAGTTACACAACCGATTTGTTGTTGAGCCTGAAAAATATACATATTATATATTTTTTTTTCAATCTACCATTAGAATTTGACAGTGAGTATATAAGAAAAATTGTTCGTGGCTCATGGGTGGGTCAACGAGAAAAAAATTAAAATCCTAAATGGAGTATGAAAGTGTTTAAAAATATGCCTTCACACAAAATATTTTAAGTTACATATCTAATATGTATGTTAATAATGAAATAAGCCAAAGGAGAATATATTTTAAAATTTTAAATAAAGTATTTCTTGGCATAAAATTTTAGTAATCATATAATAGTGCTGAGCTTGAAATTTCACTGAACATCCAAATAAATTATAACAAGAAAGAAGTACTTTACTCGGTCATGCCAATGTTTTTATTTCTTTTATGAACTTTGCAAATTGTTTGTATTGCAATTTAAGTTCAATTATTTGTTATATATATTACAATTTATTTTTTCCAAACCTCTTATGAAAGGCCGATGGAGTTTTATGAGGGACCTTTATATTATGATTATTATTATTATTATTAAAGTCAGTTTATTTAATAATTATTTTATTAGAAATAAAGGGACCTTTATAGTAACAATTAGTATTATTAAAAAATGCAAAAAGATTGATCCTCTATTTATCGTTTTTATAGAAAAAAAGGAGTTTAAAAATATGTTGTAATATTTCATATGAATTGTTTTTCTCATATATAGTATGTATATTGTTACATATTGGTATTGTCAGAATTCCTAATTTTCACCTGAAGCCGCAACCAATCTCGCAAACTCATCGCAGTTGACATTTGTACATGCCTACATAGAATTCTTTAAATTCGACTTGCTTTCCCTCTCCTTTAGCTTTACTAAACTCTTTCAAATCTTGTAAGTTCAATTGTATTCCCCAGCTTAGCTCTGTTGTTTAAACAGAATTCCCAGCCACGAAATATGTGCAAATCCTCAGCATCACCTTCCAACTAATTTGTACGTACCACTCACATAACGACAAAGCGTTAGTAGTGCACAAAGCAAATCTTCAAGTAAAACTCACTACCACAAAACACGCAATGCAGGTATGTACATCTGTCTGTTTGTTAATACACGGGTATGTGAGTATTTCCAGCATAGCACCAAACTGCCATTGGCCCAATGACGATTTTGATGTTGTCCGTGTCATTGTCGCTGAAATCTCTAATGGTTTTGATGGCGTCTGCGTCGGTCATGGCAAATGCACGTACACATTTACAATTGTTGATGGTGCCGTTTGTTTGCGGTGTCGCGGTGCAGCAGCGCGGAAATGATTGAAAATCACACGCGCACAACCAAAATGATCGCACGACACTTTTGGCAATTTGTAAGATGAAATTGGTCCGGGGCAACCTGGGTAAAGTCAACCGAGCAGAGGAGCTGTTGTCTGTATACCAACTAACACTCATGTAATATTGTACCAAAACATCAAAAACAAAAAACAAAAAAACACAAAAAATGGTCACAAGGCAACAAAGCAAAGAAACAAATCAAATAAAATTAAGAAAAAAACGTAAAATTTGTAAAATGAAAATTGAAGTTGTCGGATGTTAGATGAAAGCAATATCCCAGCTGGTTGAGCAAATACTCGTACATACACGTATAAAGATATTATTTATTTAGGTATAGTAAAACGGAGACACAGAGACACACAACGTAAGAAATGTGCGGTGGGAATTAATATTGAAATGAAAAAAATGGTTCGAGAACAGAAGTTTGGTGGAAAAGGTGAATGGAATGGTGAATATGACTTTGCACGTGCGTTGACGATTTATTCTTTACCATTGTGGGTTGCCGAAAAATTTGTGTGCATTTTGCGTAGCTTTTTTCATTACGGAAGTTTCATTTATATTAAATTCAAATATGAATTGTAGGTGATTTTTGCTAGAAAATGAGTACATACATATACATATTATATACGTGTATGAGTATTCATGCATCTCTATACATACAAGCACAAAGGTAATAAGTAATTCTAATAATAAGCTTATATGTGTTTTTGTATGAAAACTGTTATGAATATAGGAAACTTCAAAAGAAGCCAAACTTTATGGAAAGCAATGCACAAGGCAAAGTAAAAATTGGGTGATATCAAAAGAAAAGGTAGAACAGTGAAAATTTAAATAGGAGTGAGGTAGTTGCAGATAAAGATGACAAATAGCATTAGATTGATGAAAATGACAAACTACAAATGGGAAATGATAAATGATTTGTTGATATTTGATGTTTCTCCATGACAAATTCAAATTGAAGGACCATTGGCTTGATTGTTGAAATTGATGAAAACTGTCTAGACAAATTTTTATATAAATTATTACATAAGACTGCGTATGTGCGCAGAGAAGTAAAATATAGAATAAGAATATATTTTTAATAATTACCAAAAACTAAACTAAAAATTATTCGTTTACAAGAAAAATGTATTGCTAATAAAAATTTCTCTTTTCTTAAGGGGTAAAAGCAAATTTCTTTTTTGTTCACAGGGTACCTTCAGGTCCTATACGGATATGCAATTGAATATGAATATGAAAAAAATATATTTCGAAAACCTGAACTTTTTATTTTGCTGCAGCCACTCAGAGCGTGCGCTGAGTACAATGAAAACTTTAAACACGTTTTCCTCAAAATCACATTTTTCAAACTGGGAGGACAAATTATTCGGCCCTATTGCAAAATTGAAAAATGTTTGGTAGCTTCACAAATCTATATTTTTTTTTTTTTGGAAAGACGTATGTAGCCGTTTTTCGATTAAATGTAAATTTTTTTTTAATAATTTATTGCGTATTTTTTAATTAAAAATCTATCTTTTTAAAAAAAAGTTTGCCGCTTTCACAAAAATTAGTTAAAAATAAATCCGTACGTACTTCCAAAAACCATAGTTTGCAGATCATAAAACCTATTGCTTTCCTGTGGTAGGTCTCATCATTTAGAAGAAATTGCCTATCAAAAAAACAAAATAAAAATAATTGTAACCCGATCCTTCCGAATGGCAGTACGCAATGCTAACCACTCGGCTACCGCGGCCGTCATAATTAAATAATATTTTTTATACTTCAGTATATGTTCAACGAAATGGTTAAATAGAAATTTTATTCCTTTTCCCATATTCCTACAATAAATTTAAAAAAATGAATATGTTTTTCAAACTCTAGAGTGGCTTTACCCTTAAGATAGTTTTCACCTCAAATATAGAAAGAGATTTATTTTGTGGAAAAAATTATTTTAAAAAACTTAAATGAGTTGTAGTTTTCAACAAAATAGTCTCTTACAACTGGTCTTAAGAAATTTCGTTCAAAAATGTAAACTTAAAATAATTCAAACAAAAAAATCTTTAAAAAAAATTCAAACAAAAAAATCTTAAAAAAAAATTGCTCTACATATAGGCTTGCCTATGAATTGGAAAAATTTGTCTTACAAATTAAATAAAAAATTGTTTAATCAAAAGCTTAAGATTTATATTTGCTTCCCATGGAATCAAATTGTATTAAGTAATGCTACTTAATTTTAAAACTTTATTTCAGTGCACTCATAAGATTGGTTGTGGTGTTGCCCTTTGTATTTTCACATATAAATTTCGAACAAAACTTGTCTAAATTATATATATTTATTTAAAATAAATTTGGCATATAAAATAATATTTAATTTATTATTATTTAATACAATTGAAAAATAGTTAAATATAACATTATAAGATAGTTTTCAGCATTTCCAGGTACGTTTCTTTAGAATGTTTGCATCCCGTTAGTCGCATACATTAAATTAGCAGAATCTTGAACACTAAGAATTAATATTTCTAAATCTTCGAATTTTTTTTCTCCCAACAACAAGAATCAAAATTTTCTCTTTGACCTATTTCCCGATAATATTTTTGCTTTTAATATCCTTTATGAAACTCTGACGCCATATAGAACTCTCAGGAAGGTATATTTAGATTTTTAAACGGTTGAACCTAAAACTTGTACTCATGGCGGTGCAAAGAAAAAGCAACTCACCGCTTGACAATTTGGCTAATCGGTAAAAGCGGTAAGTCTTGCATGAACTACGGTATTTTTAAATTGACAGTGATGTTCCATACACCCGTGTTGACTTTGGTCAAGTCTAAAGTCGTCAATGACAATCGACTCTAAAAAATGTGCAGGGTCATCTGAATTCAACTGCAAAAACTGGCATAGGCGGTAGCATTTACTGGAAAATGTTATGAATAAAAGATAAGGAAAAATGTGCAAACCTTAGTATTTTATGCTTCCATTACTGTTTGAGAGACCACCAGCTTGTGCTCGACGCTCAGATGCAATTGTCCCGATGACCTCTTCAAGGTTCTTTAAAAAATTTGTTTCGATTAAAGCCGAGTTGTTGGCAGTGTATACTATCATGTTGAAGAATATTGTTTCGACTCTAGTCTTCCCAACATCCAAAATTATATAAAAATCATTTAAACTAAATATTTATAATAAAAATTATTTAATTTTCTAATTGCAGTTGCTACTCGGGAGAACAAGTCAATCCTTCCGAGTGTTTAAGCAGTTCGAAACAATAATAAAGTAAAGTGAAAATTCTCGAAATACAAAAGTACCGAAAGATATCATTCAAACGAAACTAAAAATTCACAGCTTGAAAGAAACAGCTACGTAATTAAATAGTAAAAAGTTTAAAAGATTTAATAATATTATTTACTATAATATAATATATCTTCATCACAGAACCAACATAGGTCTCAGGGTTTCGTCATCGAGCAACATTTTTAACTAACTAACTGATTAAATTTCCAAATATAAATAAATTTAATGGATAGATTGAAATGAAACAACATATATATGAGATTTGTATAATGAATTTGCACTGCTATAAAAAATCAATAATTATTAAAACAAATATCCTTTCTGCATACCAAATTTCCTTGAAACATTTCAAAAACTGTGAGAGCGATTTGCATTCAATTTTTGATGTAGCAGGCCCAGTTAACTTTCTTTCAATTTTGAAGTCCACCATCAAAGGGTTAGAAAATAGAATATATAAAGTGATTTTTGAATGTTCTAAAAATTCAAAAAAATGTTAAAATTCTTTAAATGTTTTAAAGTGGTAGATTTTTTTTGTTTTAAGAGTAGAGGGTAGCCCGAAAAAGCCGAAACAAGTCTAATATCTGATAACTTAGAAGCCGACTGTCAAGAGAGAATGAAGCTACCTTCAAATTATTATATCATGATCGTTTCCCTAGAAATAATAAACAAACACTTAAATTGGAAACAATTCTCAGATTGGCCTAAATAAACGTGACACAAAAACCATCAGAAAATAAAAATAAATCGAAGTTGTTGTTTAAATATAAAAACCGCTCAGAGCAAATTTCTGCACAAATATGTACATTTATTCACATGCATATCTGTATATACAGCCACCTCAATAATTTAGCGAAAGGCAAACGGCATTTTTGTCATCAATACACCACCAGCGCCAAAAATAACAACAACACAAACCATTGTGAAATCGCTTGTCGACAAGTATTCCACATAAAAATTTAATGCCAACAAAATAAATTGCAATCGTAACAGCAATAACAACAACAAACGCAGGTAGCAGAAGAGCAACAAGCAAAATAAAAAAGCTATAAGAACAACAGAAAAATGGAGCAAAAAGTAAAGAAAAAACTCAAAACAACAAAAATAATTTCTTGCTAATCTCTGAAACTTTCGAAAGTTCACCGGATGGAAGCGAAAAAAACCAGAACAGTTAAAAAGGTGAATAAATGTTGAACGATTTTGTATGTGATAAACGCGTGACAGTCAAATAAATTCAATGAGCAACAAGGTGAGCTGCTGCTGAACAACACATAAAAACAAGTTCTTAACAAACAGGACAATTGAAGGCAAGCAACAGCGCTTATTAGAAAAACAATTAGAGCGCAAAGCGTTGAGACTTTGAGTGGAAAAAGAAGTGGGTCGATGTAAGATTAGAATCAATATTGATTTGAATAATGTCATTTATTTAAACTTTTATGACTTTTTTGACTAAAATTAAAAACTTAATTAAAAAAACTATTAACCAAAAATAAAAATATATGTATTAAAAGCTAAAAATTCTATATAAAAAATAGAAAAATAAGAACCACAGTTTGAAGACAAAGTATAAAATATATAAGTTTAAGATTTAAAAATAAAAACATATGAAAAAATAAATTTAAATTAAAAAAAATTAATTATTATTAAAAATTGATTACTAAAAATTCAAAATTTTACAAAACAAAAATTGAGTTATTACTAATTGACAATTAAAAATTAATAAGTAATTAACAATTAAACAGAAAATTAGAAATTAAAATCTAAAATTATTTTCAATATTTAAAAAATATTGTTTAATTTCAAATTTAAAAAACAATTTAAAAAATTTACGAAAAACGTTTTAAGGTAAATATTACAAAATAAAAATTAAAAGTTAAAATAAAAAAACCGAAACTAAATTAAATATTAACAGTTTCAAAAATTCACAATAAAGCTTCTAAAAATATTTATGAATATTAAAGAACTAATAAAACTAATGACATAATTAAAAATTTAGATCATATGATTCATATTTAAATCTTTATAGTTCAAAATATTATCTAAAATTGTTATTAAATAATTATTCTTAAAACTTTGATATTACAAATTGGAAATTTAAGGTGTATTCTCAAAATTAATAATTCAAATTACATGATATAAAAAAATAATAATATAAATAAATATTTCAGGATTATAGAAAATAATTAAAATTTAGAAATAAATAAAATATATAAAAACAAAGAAATACATTTTGAAAAACTTATGAAACACCTCCAAGTAGAATTGTGGAGCTCTGGAACAGAGTGCAGAAAATTTGGGCTGATATACCAATCAATACTTGCGAGAATTTTATAGAATCCATGCCACATCGAGTTAAAGAAGCTCTGAAGAACAATGGAGGCTTCACAAAGTATTAATGTGTAATTTTTGTACAATTTCTACGAAAAAATATATAATGTGCAAAAGTAAAGACTAATTAAAGTAAATTTTAAAAGGTTTTCTCAACGGAGTTTTGTTTCCATTCTGTCATTTTTATGTACAAATCTTTTTAAGACAAATGAACTGTTTTAAAAAAAAATAATACATTATTTCTTAAACGCAAAAATTGGTTTTTAGATGATCAGTTTTGCTTCATAGTGTATGTATGTTATTGTATAGATATGGCGCTTTGTAATCGCTGAATCGATTTTCAGGTGATTTTCTAGAGATTTTCTATAATTAAAAATGTTAAATGTTAAATGAAACTAAAAATTTAAAACTGTTTAATAAATGGAAATTAAATATTGAAAATCAAATGATGAAATATTGAAAACTAAAACTAAAAGCTATAAACGAAAATAAATAATTAATAACTGGAAATTATATATTAATAAATGGAAATTAAATATGAAATATGAAATAATGAAAACTCTAATATTATAAATTTAAAAACTTTACTTACACATAAAAATATATTCAAATATTAAAAGAATTTATTTATAATTACAAATAATGGAAATTACAAAGCACCCAATCTTTTGCATTTTTTTATAAATGCCCTTGCAATTTTGGACTTATAATAAAATTTTCAGCAAGCTGAAGATAATTTTGAAGAAATACCTACTTTCAATTAGCTATCCGAAGAATTATTAAATAATATTCAAAACTAATTCTGAAATGTCATGCAGTAAAAAAATGTGCACTTCAAAATCCTAAATAAATTTCGAATCAGAAATCGGGCCACCTCAAACTCTCTAAGGGTACTTTTCGCCAGAAATTCAACACGTGCAAACGGAAACTGTAAAAAAATGTTCTCAAAAGATCTTCCTTGATTAAAATAACTGAAAAGAAAAAAACTGAGTTCTACTTTAATACTGTCAATGAACTCTGTTGGGCGATAACCGTTACAGTATGGAGAAAGAAACGTAAATCCAATATTTACCGTGTGATCAAGTACCATACAAAGCAGCTAGTTAAAGCTGCCACGAGCACGTGCAAAGGGACTTAACTGATTTAAAGAAAAAAGCAATAACTGCTGCGTTGAAAGCAGCAAAACCATTACTTTCATCCATATAATATCAATGAACGTCGCGTGTCTTCCACCAATAGTTAACAAATATACCATCAAATCGTATTCGTTTGCTGTGCTTTTCACTTCCACGGCTTCATCTCCTTTTTGATTTTATTTTTTCATTTTTTATTTATTTTTATTTCTTTTTTTTTTTTTGCTTTTGAAACCATTTCACTGCTACTTTCATTATCCACCCACCTGTGCGCTTCACAAGTCAAGTCAGCCAAACAACCCAACAAACCATCAATAAACCCATAAACCGCAGTATCGTAGCGGAAGGAGAATAATGAAAATTGCGTACCTGAATTGTTGCCAAAGCGTTTGGGGCTTAGTTGGCTAACCCATTTTCGGTTTACCCAATTGAATTGGCGCGTTTAGTTTATGGCTTCGTATGGTGGTTGTGGTAGGTTAGTTGTTTGTAGAGACGAAGAGGAGTAAGCATAGAAGCAGAGCTTAATGTTTATGGCAGGCTCGTAGTTTATCGCTGCTTTGCTGTGGATTTGTATGCGTCTCATGCCAAACTATCATTCTAGCTCTGTCCTGCAGTACACGCTGTCAACTCCCTTTCCCCGCTGCGCGATTTTTTATTATGGTTAAAACCAACTCAATAGTTGCATTATTGGTGTGTGGTTTCTTGATGTTTTTTGTATTGTTGTTTTTGTGCTTGCGGCTCTTAGTTATGGTAGTGGTCAATTGCTGTGGCGTTCTTCGGTGGCGTGTTACTGAGGTCAACTGCATTTTTGCCGTTTTTTCTCCACTTTTTCTCGGCATAACTTTTTCTATACACTTTGTATACATTGGCTATTATAAATGTATATTAGGGTGTACTTCATTTATTTAAAGCAGTAAATAAACTTTAAAATTTATACCAAATCGGTGTATGAAATTTTTGACTTTTTTAAAATCGGACACAGCAAAACTTATGAGTAATCTAAAAACTGATACTTGTAAAATTGCATAAGTATATATAGCAGTGTAATAAATAACCCTTCGAAGGGGTGCTAAATAGAATATGAAATTTTTAAAGTAGCTTATCTGAAAGCAACACAACTGTGCATATGAGTAACCGGATTAATTTTTATTCGTAAAATTCAACTATTATATAAAATACATATATATATATATTTAAGGTGCACTTTAATTATTAGTTGAAAGATATTAACTTTTAAAATATTGTCAAATTGACAACTAAAGCTTTAATTATGACTTTTTACAGTCCGACATAACAGTGCGTATGAGTAACCTGAATAGTTTTGAGAATTTTCTATATGCAAACTGCATAAAGCGGTCATTTATAAAAAAAAAATATATAATAACTTAAGAATAAGAGATTTGATTAGCATTACAATTTTTTTTTTTTTTTTTTTGTCATAAGCAACAGAGAATTTAAACCAATTTAAAATCAATTCCATTAGTAACGCGCACCCTGGTAAATGAATAGACGTGCAAAGCGAATATACGAGTATATCTCAGCGCATTTAAAATATTTATGTCTTCAGCAAACAGGTGTGCAACACACAAACGTTCAATCCCCGCGCGTAAGCAAGTTGATGAGCGTACAGAAAACCCAAGCAAAAGAAGCAGCGCCAACAACTCAGTTCGAAGTAAAACGCTTTGTAATCGGATTACTTGCTGTGAGTGATTTTTGGAATTTAGTTTTTACATTTTTTCCTACTCTAACGTTTTTTTTTTTTTTCATTTTATCAGCTACCATTTTCTTGCCACCTCCTTCCTGTGAGCCTTCACTTGTTAACATGGCTTTTATATATGCCCTTTCAGATGGTTCCAGTTTAAACCCTACATATTATTTATTTCCTTTTTATGAGCTCTTCGCTGTAGGTCTTACGATTTTAGGCCGATTCGCCGCAATTCAGTGGCTTGGCTGGAGGGCTAAAGCTATAGCAGAGTGCACAACACTGGCGCATTGACTCGCATTGGTTGCTCAAGCTAGGAGAAGCGAGTTCGTAAATTTGTACGTGTATATTTATTTATATATGTACATGTACAACTTAACCACCTGTAATTATTTGCCTTTCTTTAGGTGTTGAAAAGCGATATTTAAACCATTGGCAGGCTCTTTTCTTTACCTTACTTACGCCCGCACATTTGCACATTTTTTTCATTTTATTTAATTTTTTTTTTCTTTGGTATAACATAATTTTGGGCGCGGTAAATTGTAATTTAGATAGACCTGTATAGAAATTTTTTGCTCTTCGTTGAGCCAAGCAGCGCACGGTAAGCACTTAAAAATTTTCTAATGCCAACACCGACAGCGCGGCTTAAAATTCTCAACTTGTTGGTAATTTATGTTTTTCGTTAAGTTGATCCTATTTTCCGGGCGTGTGCATGCTCCACGAGCCTTTTTCATTACATTTAAACATGTATATGCAAAAATTGTGTATTCGGCGTAAAAGCAGCAAGAGATTTTAGGTTGCGATGCATGAAATAATACTTAAACTCTGTTCTAATTCAAATTGCTTACAGAGTTTTTGATTAAATCTTTGGTAGATTTCTTTAATAGAAGGAGTACAGATTACAAGAGATATACTTGTTATAAAATATTTTGCTTTAATTTAAAAGTTTTGCATTTTCATTGAATTCTGGGTGGGCAGAGCCGATTGACTATTGGAATAAATGTTGGCTTATCTCAGAGAAACTGCACTCCAAACCCATTGCTTTCTTGATAGCAGCAACACATTCTTGAAGAACACAGCAAAGGTCTCGGAGTCTAAGCACCCACCAAAAGATAACTCTCTACAGAAGACTTCCTGCCTCCTGCTTCTCTTGAAGGCATAGGGGTGTAAAAGGAGATACTTAGCGCACGGTTGGAGTCACAATAATCTAAGCGACTGCTGTGAAATCGCCTTTCAACAACATTAGAGTCAACCATACCAAATATCTAGTCTACGTAAGTTTTACTTCGACTTTTTCACGAAAGTCCTACCTGGAGTTTTCACAAACGTTATATGTATTATGTATGGGGTTAGGCGGATAGGTTTAATTAATACCCCCAAATATACATTTCTGGTTATTATAAATCTCATATTTGTTATTGCTGCCACTACCGGTACAAGTTCCGATTGTCCTCAGTACTCATAGATTCTAGACGCTTATTATAGCATTTTTACTGTAATTTTATTTTCCTTTCTTAATAAATACTATTATTTTTATTTTATTTATTATTTTTAAAAAACAAATTTCCATTATTTTAACAGTTTTTTTTTAATTTTTTTAATAAAACTTTCATAATAGCAATTCCGAAACACTTTAAGTTATAGCTCTGAGCACTTCTCTCACCTTCAAAAGCCACTTAACTCATTTCATGCTTTAAAAAGTCACTCGCCTAAGCTGATTAATTCGACAACAAAGCAGTTGAAAATTCAATTTAAACACTTTTCTAACTTCCAGTACAGCATGAGTGAACAAAAATAGGCACAAATTAAAAAAAAACCAAAAGCTTGTTAACCGCGCCTCAATTTTTGATGCTGCCGAGATTAGGGTTAAACGTTGACGTATTGTTGATGCGGTCCGAATTGGCTGGTCGGGTGAGTGATTAGCGCGTGAAAAAGAGTAAAAAATAAAATCATCAAGCCGCTGTACAGCCAAAAGGGAGCGGATTGTTGAAAGCATAGCCACCAAACTTTCATACCAACACACAAGTGTGAGCTTGAGTGAAAAATTAGCTTACCCGTATAAAAAGTCTAGGAAAATTCAAATGAATTAAAAAGCGGCGAGGGAAAAAAAGCAAATGAATGACCCAAAAACTGCTGAGGAAAAATTATTTTCGTCAGTTTGCCGCAACGTGGAGTAAATATTTCATCTTTAGAGTGGGCTGCCTGTCTCGTCGGTCCATCAATCAATGGACTAACGAGTGGGAGCTCAGAAAAATGGCGTGTGGTAGATCATATTATAAATAGAACCAATTTTTTCTAAAGCTAGCAGATTTTTTAACGCTTTGGCTTGGGAATTTTCATGCTTTCTGGGACTTCATATAATAATAGAGGATGATCGGATTAATAAAATTTTAAATCCTTTGAAGAATAAAAAAATAATTCTCTATATAAGATTTGTACCAAAAATGATCTGAAATACATTAGTTGTCATTATTTAACCACAAACTGAGCAGAGAAGAAGTAAAGTGCCACTTTTTTTTTATTCTGCTGCTTAGTGAACAAAGTTAATTTAGCCTTTTGCACAATACAGTCGGATGTAGAAAGTGGAAAGCATCGAAAAAAAAATATGTTAAAGTCCTTCTCTCAAACAGCAGCTAATTTTTTTCCTTTCGCCCTCAGCAGAAGCTTAGCCCTTTTAAGCAAACAATTCTGCCACATTTTTTTCAAGCTGAAGCATACTCTCAGGCGCTGTTTCTGCTATCTGCTCTGTTTGTAAAAGTGGAATGTTTAATTAAAAATGCTAAGCAACCAAGTTTATTTCATTGTCGCGCCATTAATATAAAAAAAAATTTCTGCGCCTTAAATCACATAGTCGTTGCTGTTGTTGTTTTATTATTTTGCATAATTTTGTTGTAGCATAACTTGTTATATTATTTTTCCTATGTTATGTCCTTCAGCACCATCTACGCACATTTGCCGTCGGTCGTGTAGCCTAACTAAATAATAGTAACTTTGTTAGCTATAAGATTGTTTTCCTTTAGCAAGATTCTCTCTTTTTTTTTTTGCTTTGAACTAATTTGCATACTTTTAGACGCATTTAAATTTGCTATTAACTTTTCATTATTCCCTTTAACACCTTCTTCGCTGCTACTAGAGGCTACCAAGCAAGTGAACTTAAAATACTTTCTTTATTTGAGTTTTTCTTTTACCTTTTCCTCTTGTCGCAATCTCTTGAGACAACAGCTAGGACTCTGACATTATTTGCACCGGCTCACCATCTGAAGCAAAAACAAAAAGTAGGCAGAAAAAAAAATCATTTCAAACGCTTACGCAACATTTTTTCATATGGTAACTTTCTCTGTTTGAATTTAATTTTGTTTTATGTAAAAGAATGCTTAGAGATTATTTTTGGTTTGGTACAAATAATTTACTTCGAATAACTTAAGGTGTGCTCTGATCATATAATTATATGTTATATTAGTAAAGGTGAATTTAGTTATGGTGAGTTCATAGCTTGGCCTTAAGTAAGATGCCTTTGGGATGGTGAGTTACGGTGTGGTATTGATGTTGAATTCCTTTGTACATTTAGTTAAGCAATTGGCACATTCAAAATTACGAAAAAACGCTGCTCACATACAAAGCCAATTAGCAAATTAAGGGTATTTTGGAAATTATGCTCCTAAATATAAAAGAAATTAGCCTTACAAAAATAAAATAATTTTGCTAACAAAAAAAAATATATAGTATAATAAAGAAAGCCAGTTTGGAAAAAATTTAACAACATTATAGTAAATATAATGAAGACTAAATTTAAACTCAATTTTATTTTAATGATTTTTAGTGATTAACCGAAAATGAATGAAATGAAAATATTATTTTAATTATTTAAATAGGCACAAAGTTCAATTTCTATTACACAGCAAGAAATTTTCAATTAAAAAAATTAAGATCAAATGGCAATCAAAACTAATGAATCAATTGAATTTTGTGTGTGAACACTAAAATCTGTAGCGCAATTTAAAAATTATTATTTTTTAACCAGTTGATTTTATTGAGTATACCCGAACATTCTTCTCTAGAAACTATTATTATTTTTTTAATAAATTAATATAATAAATACATATGTAGAAATATCCGGGAAAAGAACAAGCGATCGACATACTCGAGAAATACGTTTTTGTAGTTATTTTTACTTTAAATTATTTTTTCCCCAGTAAGTGGATCTATCTTTACAAAATTATATTTGTAGATTTACATAGACTTATTTGCTGATATTTACATGAACGACTTTTGTTATATCACGTCCTCCACGACGACGTAAATTCGACACACTTAGTAATTTTATAATCGGCCTAGAATTTCTAGTGTATTATTTAAATTACATAACTATATAAGATAAAACTGGGATAACTTTAAATAATCATTTGTTTGATTTTTAAGCTTCCTTAAAATAAGTGAAATGTTTCTCATATAAGAAGTAGGTGCCACAATGCAGCTATTTGTTTTAACTTTTAAATAAAAATTATCAGACCGAAAAAATTTGAAAATTATATAGTATATCTATCTATATAGATTTGAAAATCGTTAAGCGTATATGAATTATTTTTTTATGTATAACCTGAAAAGGTCATCATAAAAAATTAAAATTCAGAATGTGTAGTCATGTTTTACGTCTAGAATTCGTTGAAGATGACTTTACTGGTAACAGTGAGAACAGGCCTGTTAGTGTAAAAATATTTCTGAAAGTTCATTATGAAGAGAAATCAATAATTTTTGGAAAAATTTTAGAAAACATTTAAAATATATTGAATTTTTTCATGAATTTGCAAATTCTGGTAAAAAAAATTCATTTACAAAATAATATTAAAAAAAAATTATAATAAAATTCCCACTTTAATTTTAGTTTTTAAGCTTAACATTAATAAAACATAACATTAAATCAATAAAAAAATTTCAATCGATTCGGTTGAAATATTTTAAAATTTAATCGTTAAAGCAGTTATCAATATAAATTTTATTTGGTTTTTGCCCAGAACGAAATGCTGTCGTTAATGTTAAAGCGCTAACAGACAATGTTAAATGTTAACATTGGAGTGTGATGCTAATAACACAACCATTTTAAAATTAACATTAACAGTGAGTTTGTGAGGTTTCAACATCAACAATTTCATTTAGTATCAGTTACATGGAGCCAAAATGAAACAAGATTATTTCTTTAATTTTATTATAGTTTAAAATACAATACTCTGTCTACATTACATTAGAAAGCTACTTACCTTCTGTTAATATTTCTACGTGAAAATGTAATACTTCCAACCAGATTTGTAAAGCACATACCTGCAACAAGAAAAATAAAAAGTGTATAATATTAGCAATAAAATTAAATATGTACATAAGTGCATGATTATATTAATTTTTTACTTTGATTTTAAAATATAAAATATTAAGCTATGGAAATTAAGTAAAAGTAGCACTTAAAGCGACAAAGTGTAAAAGGATGTTAAACGATTATATATGTAGCAGTCAAAACATTTCAATAAGTATTATTTTAAATTTGTTTGTCATTTGGCATAGCACATACACATTTATTAGCCAACAAGTGTATTTTGTTTTGACTTTTATTGTCAAATGTAATTTCTGTTTGTGAATTTAATTGTTAACACTGTGCATTTCGTTTTTCTCCTCCAGATATGCACATTTAACTTTACTTAATTTCAATGAAATCAACTAAAATTCATTATTCAAACACATCAATGCGATTGATTTATTACGTATCATTTGATTATTTAGTGATTGGCTATAACATGTCTCGGACACATGTCTATTTCTATGTATACATATGTATTTTTATATGTATTATATAAATATACATGAATATGTGCAACTTTGCATTCCTACATATTTAAGCTGTCAAAGCTCTTTAATAGATTACAGTTATTCCAGAAAATATTCCATGTATTTGCATGTACATATATTAATACGCAGTAGTACACACCACATTCCACAGATATTAACATATATTTTAAGTCTTTAAGTTGTAGCGTGGAGCGCACATGCATTTTGAAATACCCACAGAGTTATTTATTTTTGCTGACGCAAATACAGTTTTATACAGCACTCATATACCAGGGATGTTAGTTGAAGTTTGCCGGTTTTACTAGTGGATGTCACTAGCAATATGTATAAATTTCTATGATTTGGCATGTATGTAATTTTTTTCTACTGACATTAACCTACAAAAATACGCAAGTCACATTCCGCCAAAATAATAGAGTCATATTTGTTTACCTCAGTGAATATGTCGAGTTTCGTTCCAAGTAAATCGCATTTGCGGCATTCGTAGCTTTTCTTAAATACTTTCAATAAAAAAATTTTGAGATTCCTCTGAAAATTAAGTGTTTTCTTTTTCGAAAAACAAATTTCAACCAACACCCCTGGTATATGAAAATTGATAGTCGATAAATTTTACTTACATGAACATAATGTTGATTTAAATTATAAAAACGGATTAACAAAATAATTTTAAATAAATCCTGGATAGATTTTTTAACTGATATAATGTTGGCAAAATAAATTTGACTAGTGAAAGAAAAGAAATTATAGCCACATAATTACTTGTTAAGAAGGCTCTGAAAGTATACCGAGGAAAACTGACAACATTGCGTAAATTTGTAGTTATTTGCTCTCACTGGTTGCAACAAATGTTTAATAAAATACAAACATAAATTTGCACACCAAATTTCATTGAAATACACTAAAAAATTAGCGACTATTTTGCTTACAAAAAAGTCCATATGGGAAGAATAACTAAGCTCTTCATTTCGGGCAAAAGCGTTCAATAATTACACAGGTTAGAGGAACAAAGAGAGGTAAGCACTTGTATAATTAGTTGTAAAAAATGGATTTTATAGATCAAAAATACCACTTTAAATGAAAATTTGTCGTCAGCTGGCTCATTTTTTAAACATGTATTTCATATACTTTAGGTGACGCTGAAGTCGAGTTTTTGAAAAAAATCGTTTTCGTGCTTCAATCAGCAATTAGCTTTATTTCATTATAGGTCGGCATCTAGTCATCACTTTAGGTTCATTAAATAGCTTCTCGTCTTATCAAAATCCTGCTGCTTTTTGTTAGGTTGTATACTCAAGAACTTCTATCACTTATCGCCAAAAAGTGGAAATTGTGGCTTGGCTGCTAGAGTATATAGTACAATATATTAAAAACTTGTAGAAATTTTATAGTTTTATATTTTCATCAACTAAACTCATTATTCAACTATATCCTTGAGTTTTGAGAAGTTAGTAAAGATGTCTCTTTCTATCTGATCAAGAATTTTTCCATTAGTTCCTACGAAAACGGAGTTGGCGCTATAATAAAATTTAGGCTTAAGCATCTTCTCTGAGTTTCACTAAAATTTATCGTGCAAAATATGCATTTTATACTTAAAACATTTATAAATTTAAGCCGTATATATATTTTCCTCTGACATTTTTTCCCTTCTCGCTTTCAATAGCGATTTATGCATTTCAATTAAACTCAATTCATTGGTTACCAGCTCAATTGACGCGGTTGGTGTGTGCTGTGTTTTTCATTTCTGGTCACAATAAATGTGACTTATTAACGAATCGACATTATTGCGTGCGGCAGATGCAGCATATTGTAAGAGCAACATACTATTGAATGGGGTGATTCACAGAATTGATATGACAGACAGCCGGATCAACTTAGTAAATGGCACGACATATTTGACATACCTATGTCAAAGTAATATGTCTAGCATAGATTTGTATTTAAAAATTACATTTTGCAATAAAAAAAATATATGAATAAAAAAAAAAATATATAAATATTTTTTTTTGAAAAACCATTGAAAAACCATTTTTAATATGTTGCTTCCAGTTTTGTAACGGATTTTTACTTTATTTCATGTCATAAATACTCTCTGATATTTTAGAGAAATTTTACCCACACATGTGAATACCCTCATTTACATAAAAAATATACCTGGTAATGGCCGATATATAACTGGCAGCAAAATTACTGCTTGTGTACTATCATGACACTAGTTTGAATTTTTTACACCAACCAATTCATTTCGCATCACATTTTAATATTATTTTATCGAAAACATACCAGTTTTATACTATTTCAGTACGGTAATTTAAGAACCATTCAGCTAACCGAAATTTTTAAATTTCATTTTTGAGGAAGAAAAAAGCACACATTTTAGTGGTAAAAAAATTAATAATATTTAATTTCTAGTGCAGTGTTAAGATTCCAATTTCATTCGGTAAATACCAGTTTAAAGCTAGAAATTGATATTCTTATCTAGTTCCACTAAATGATAGGTATTCACCGCTGAAGGTATAAGTCCGTTGTTGTAAATGATTTACCCCGCAGTTTCATTCGAGGCTCATTTGTGTGCGTATGATTTTTATGTGGTAATTGTTATGCGATAATTGTATCAATTTTCCATTGTCGTAAAATTATCGTACGTATACACACACAGTCGGTTACCAGCTGCCAGTTGCACGTGCCACATTGAGGTCCATTCATTCAATTGCACACACACACACACATACATACATACAAATATACACTACCGTTGCGTATCTCTGCCTTAACAGGCCAATAACTGTAACGATAACTCTTTTCTCACATTTTAATTTGCAGTTGTAAATATACTTTTGTATATTTATATATATTTTTTAATTCACTATCAGTGCCTTTGTAGTATGCATTTGTTTAATAATTTTCAGTTTTCTATAGTTTATTATTATATGGTATATATGTATATTTTTTTTTTGATCGGAAATAAAAAAATATGAGCTGTAACTAAAAAAAATTGCCATTTATTCACTCAATTTCATTTAATTGTAATTTTTAATTAAAAATGTCAAACGTTAACGTATAGGAAATTATGCAAACATGAAGAGGCCACACTAGAGTGTGCAATTATAATTAAATATAAGGTTTTTTTTTTATTGAGAGTGTGTTTGTATATCAATTGTTTTATAATATCAAATAATTATGTCAGTCATTTGATATGCTATTCACAAATGTTTATCCATAAAAAATTTCTGTTTTTGTCTGTGAAGAGGGGTAGTTATTGACGCATTGTAAAGTAATTAAAAAAATCACAGATTACATAAAGACATATTACTCTTTTAACAAGAGTTTTGTTCCCTATTAATCTTCAATTTTTTTCACTTATACATCTAGATATAAAAAAATGGGGGAAAATCGTAATTTGTTATATTTAAAGTTTGAGGATCAAAACAAAAAAATATTTTCTTCAAATTTATTTTGTTTCATTATCTCTTTAATTTGTTAATGCATTTTGCTTTATTATTTATTTATTTATTTGAATGAAAAATAATTATGAATAATTACATTACATTAAAGGCAACTAGCAGCTGTGGCTATCGGACTACATTTTGCTTTATTATATCTACCTTTATTCCAACCAAGACTCTCTTCATAGCATAGATCGAACTCTCTTGTCCCTAAAAACTTGCAAAATGAAATTTGAGCTTCATAAAGGTTTGTATTTTTTGTGTTTCGATTGAAACTATCATTTTAGCATATTTTAGCCGATTTTTTTTATAACGGTTATACACATGAAATAAATTACTTTTAAAATTCAGCTGATAAACTTTTGTTCTGGAGCTGAAGATTTTCAGCTCTCCACACTAAAAGAACTCCCGCTTATAGCGGCTTGATACAAATAAAAAAAGCTTCCGAAAGACACACGGAATACCGTTAGGTGGATTTATTTTATTTTATTTTTCTTTTCATTTCATTTCATTTCATTTCATTTCATTTCATTTCATTTCATTTTGTTTTATTTTATTTTATTTTATTTTATTTTATTTTATTTTATTTTATTTTATTTTATTTCATTTTATTTTATTTTATTTTATTTTATTTTATTTTATTTATTTAATTTAATTTAATTTAATTTAATTTAATTTAATTTAATTTAATTTAATTTAATTTAATTTAATTTAATTTAATTTAATTTAATTTAATTTAATTTAATTTAATTTAATTTAATTTAATTTAATTTAATTTAATTTAATTTTATTTTATTTTATTTTATTTTATTTTATTTTATTTTATTTTATTTTTTTTTATTTTATTTTAGTATATTTTATTTTATTTTTTTATTTTAATTTTATTTTATTTTATTTTATTTTATTTTATTTTATTTTATTTTATTTTTTTTTATTTTATTTTAGTATATTTTATTTTATTTTTTTATTTTATTTTATTTTATTTTATTTTATTTTATTTTATTTTATTTTATTTTATTTTATTTTATTTTATTTTATTTTATTTTATTTTATTTTATTTTATTTTATTTTATTTTATTTTATTTTATTTTATTTTATTTTATTTTATTTTATTTTATTTTATTTTATTTTATTTTATTTTATTTTATTTTATTTTATTTTGTTTTATTTTATTTTATTTTATTTTATTTTATTTTATTTTATTTTGTTTTATTTTAATTTATTTTATTTTATTTTATTTTAATTTATTTTATTTTATTTTATTTTATTTTATTTTATTTTATTTTATTTTATTTTATTTTATTTTATTTTATTTTATTTTATTTTGTTTTATTTTATTTTATTTTATTTTATTTTATTTTATTTTATTTTATTTTATTTTATTTTATTTTATTTTATTTTATTTTATTTTATTTTATTTTATTTTATTTTATTTTATTTTATTTTATTTTATTTTATTTTATTTTATTTTATTTTATTTTATTTTATTTTATTTTAATTTATTTTATTTTATTTTATTTTATTTTATTTTATTTTATTTTATATTATTTTATTTTATTTTATTTAATTTTAAGTTTTTTTATTTACTTTGTTATTTTATTTTCTTTCAATGTATTTTTTTATTATGTTTTCTTCTATTTATTTTGATTTATTTTAATTGCTTTATTAAATATCACTAGGGTGTATTAATTTTATTTCATTTTTAAATTTTGTCTATTTTTTCTTAATAATTTTTCATATTTTTCATTTATCAAATTTTGTCTGTATTGCTGGCGGAAATTGCTGGCGTAGTCTACCATCTTAACCGGCAATAGAAGTTCACAAAAACAACCCGAGAGTTTTGCACAACAATTTACTCATACTAGTATGTTACTTTGCTTTGCCATCACTAAGTTGAAAAAGTTATACGCACGCAGCAAATATTTATTAAGACCAGCAGATTCTGCCTAGAAAATAGCAAAGCAAAAAGATTTCAAACTTTTCCAACTTTCAAGTTTCGAGTCGACCTCATCGTTTGAGCGGAAATCAGACGCTTGCACGCAATAGCGGCAGTAGTCGAAGCAGCAGCTAACACTTGATATAACCATAGACAAAGTTGCTTTCGTGGTAGAAGTTAAAATGCGCTTAGTTTGTCGGAAATGCACTGGCAATCTGTTGTGGCTAAAAATGATGAAAAAAGCAAGGTACATACACATATGATAAATTTTCACAATTTAATTTCTTATTGATTTAAAATATTTTTTTTAATAAAATGAAAAAAATTAAAAATTTCACCCCATCATGTTTTCATTTTTAGAATGTGCTCTAAACATAGTATTGTGCATAAAATAATATGTTTCATAGTTTTATTATAATTATAAGTTTTAGCCAAAATAAAAAAAAAAAAAATATTCAAATAAAAAAAATTTATTGCAGTGAAATCTAGTGTAATTTTTATGTATCACTTCTGAGGCCACTGTCACCCTTGGTACGCATGAAGAGTATTTCTATACAAGTCTAGAAATTTTTTTGAGCATAAAACTTAAGTTGCAAGTAAAAATATGTAGGCATACAAATATACATATATGTATATGCATCTATGTATGTGTAAGATATTAGTTATGCCAACAAAGAGGAAATTCAGTTTGCGCAAAAGTGTGCTACCAAGCAACAAAGCAGCCAAATCATCATAGCTGGCGTGAATTTGTGACTTTTTCGCTGACACTAGGGAAATGTAAAGGAACAAAAGTCGGCGAAAAAAATGCAGAAGCAGGAGAAAGGGAGAACTTTTTATAAAAAGGTTGCAAAAAGAATCTTATAATTTCAACTTCATTGCACTTTGGTTAACAAAGTTTTGCGAAGAAAAATTGTCATAAGCAAAAACACCAAAAATCGGTACACCGAGACACACAAATTCACACATTCTCGTATAATGGCACACATACACGTATGTATGTGGAAGGCATTGAAAAAGTTTTATAAGCCACTCATTCCTTACTTTGTCGCATACACAAAGGGGTTATTTTTGCTGTGCTTTGAATTTATGAGTTGAATATTGGATTTAAACAAAAACTGGATTTATTTTGCATATTTACAGCTAATTTCAACAGACACATTTGCCATTTGCCAATCGCCAAATACTTATTCATAATTCACATACATTATACATAATGTGGCATTGATTTTGTATATGAACATACATTTGGATGATATATGTATGTATGCATACATATAAACTCACAAGCATACTTACACACGCACGCAAAATCGCAAAACTATTATTTCCGCTTTGAAAAGTTCTTCTATGGGAGAGGAAATGCCAACAACTCGCTCCAAAAGTTTTAAGTTTGTATTAGCAGCGATTGCCATTTGGCGTTTGCTTTGCGTATGTTAGTCTAGCTGACCATTTATTTGAGTTTGTACGCTGGCTGAAAAGTTATTTACAGCTTGTGTTAGCTTATGAGGGGGCAGATGAGTGCGAAGGGTTGCTTGAAGTGGGCGGGCGATAAATGTAAATGTACAACTATTTCCGCTGGCATTTATGGTAGGTTTTTTTATCATAATCTGCTAAATTTGCTATTGTTGTTGTTTCACGCATATAGCGATTACAACAACTTGCGTTTGATGCATTGTTTAAAAATATTTTATAATACCGTGATGGTTGTTGTGCCACACGCAAATGCGGTAGTGGTGAATTTCTCAGCGGTTAGCTCAACACGCAGTTGCATAGTTTTAGGCGCACAGAAAGCAGGTGTTAGGTAGTCACTAATTATGGTCATTAAATTTTAAATGCGAAATAGTTCAAATGATTATTGCGGTATTAAGAGCGAAATAATTTGCATATTACTTTTTTTATTCTGTGTTTCCTTGTTTATATATGGCTTGAGAAAAGATAAGTTTCGACAAGAAACGAAAGTAATCACATAGTAAAAATATAAATCAACCTTATGATGAATTTAAACAGAATAATTATTATTATATTATAAAGATCGAAACTGTAAAGCTTTAATTTATTTATTTTTTTTTTTTTTTTTTTTTTTTTTTGATAAAATATCCAACCAAAAATCTAACCAATTTTTTGAAGGGGCAGCGTTTTCCTTAAATATTTCTTAAAACTTATGAAATATTTTTGAAAACATTTCATGAACTTCTAGAAGACCGAGCTAAACGTTGTTATGGGTTGCCGCATTTTGTTCAAACCAAAGAATTTTAAGTAAATTTAAGCATACCTACATAAGATTTTTGGAACCAATGTACCGTTCACATTTCGAAAGAACAAGTTAAGTTCAAAATATTCTTATCAAAATGTTACAAATCTACTTTAATTGATACCAAATCGAATAACAAATATGATTTTTCAAAAAGGGAGATCCCTGGTCCCCTTCCCAGAAATTTATATCAAAATTGCTCCAGCTTTCTAAAAGAAACTTAGTGACAAGCACAAGATTTTATATTGTAAAGATATATAAAAAATAGCACCCAAAGCACCAAACTTGATATGAAAAGAAGTATAAATTCTTTTATTACTTTTATTTGTCTGAAGCGTTGTCTTTTCTTATTATTATTTTACAATTTTAATAATATGCTGCTGAGTCATTCTTTAATGAAATGCTACTTACGTGTATAAAGTTCAGTAACTATTCCAAAATTTAACTTTAGCTCGAAGTCAAATGAATCATTCGTTGGTCTCGATTGAATACAGAAATCAACTACGCAGATCTAAGTACGTAGGCTGCTATATATAGGTCTGGCCTAGGCAACACTAAGTGTTGCCAGGTGCAATCTGACATTTCCATTGGAAAGTTTGATATTTTTACAGGGAATTAAAAAATTCATCTCGGCCAAAAAATGGAATTAACTCGTGAACATTTTCGTGCGATCATTTTTCACAACTTTCGACGTGGATTATCACGACAAGAGTGCATCGATGAACTAAAATCTTTGTATGGCTATGAAGCACCATCCAATAGCACTGTGAAAAACTGGTACAACGAATTCAATCGTGGTCGACGCTCGCTCAAAGACGAATTCCGTGAAGGTCGTCCAAAAACAGCCGTTGTGCCAGAAAACATCGATGCCGTACGTGAACTGATAATGCAAGATCGTCATGTAACATACCTTCAGATAGAGGCATGCCTATGCATTTCTCTCACTATTGCATGAACACCTCCGTAAAAAAGGTTTGTTCCCGTTGGATCCCGCACAATTTGACAATCGCTCAAAAAAAGGCTCGTGTGGATTGGTGTAACGAAATGCTGAAAAAATACGATCGCGGTGCTTCAAAAGACGTTTATAAGATCGTCACAGGTGACGAATCATGGATCTATACGTATGAGTCCGAAACCAAAAAAAAAAAAAAAAAAAACATTTTCGTTGATAAATATTCGTATTTTCATTATTAGGCCAGAAATATATATAGCAGCCTACGTACGTATTAAGTATATTTTCATTTGAAAAATGCAAACTCTTAAATATATAAATGTTGAATACATACCAATACATCCTGATGCTCCTACTAAACATACAATGATGAGGATTTTGTGATATGAATTTTGTTTCCTAAATGTCGCTCATACGACATGGCAAACCTTTTTATTTTTTAAGTTAAGAATTTTTAAGTTTAAATCTAAGAAAAATACGGCTTATGTCTAAGTACGCTGAAACATGTACATAGGTATGTCAAAAATATTTTTGCTATTTTGCTTTTAAATTTTTATTTTTAAATCGGTGCATCGCATTTTTGCTACTTCTAGGGGTTTTTCTATTTACCCGATATTGTAGGGTGTACGGCCCAAACTTAAAACTCTAATTCAACAAAATGAAAAAAATTCATCCATTTTCCAGTCACATCTATATGGAGGATAACCAATCAGTCAGAGTTTTCATTGTCGTGGTGAAGAGTGGTTCATCTTCTGCTGTTGATTCTTCTGATTCCTTGAAAGACAATTGGCAAACAAATGGTTGAATACCACCCAGAATTTATTGTTATGCATTGTTGTAGTGGTACAGTAGCACAAGGTTCAATTTTTCCAAAAAACAAGCAACCATTTGCTTGGAAGTATTTCGTGTGCCAACAACTTCTTTTTTTTGATTGCTACTTACTATAGGGCTCATAATCATAAATTCTCATTAACACGAGCCTTGTTTTTGAGCATCCAAAGTGAGCAAAATTTTGCCTATACGACACCTAAAAACTGAACTCACGATAGTACACATGATGATCTTATAATATCAGTTTGCGCACTGCATCAATAGTTTCCGGAACAAAACTGATTTTGGACTACCTTCAGGAAATTCGTTTTGGATGGATCTACAATCTCGATTGAATTCACCATACCATCCCTGGTTGAAGTTCATTAATTCAAACGTTTGTGATTTAATTCAATTTTTGGCCCGAACTACACTAAACAACAAAACAGCGAGCGTATGTCAAATCGTTTTGAATATGTATAAAAACAAAAATGTCAAACTTTACCATAAAGTTGTCAATTGCCAATCTGCAATACTGGATACGTCAAATTGTGAAAATGCAGCGCTCGCACTACTCAGCAGACAATTTTTCCAACCTCTCCAAGTGTATTTCTTGCACGTTTAAAATAATTATGAAATTGAAAGAATTTGATTCAGTATTTTTATATATTATTAATTAAAAAATTTGCAAGTTAATATTTCAAAACTAAAAATTGTTGCCACTATGAATATATCTAATTTTTTTAATTAGTTAATTGTTTCTATCAAGTTTTGTATCGAAATTTTCGTATTTAGATACTAACAAAAGATCACATTATGAGCATTTTGCTTCAGCGATTACAAACTGCCAACTAAAGATAAATATAATATAATTATTTATTTTTGGATTTGGCTGCACTATTCAGCTATTGTTTATTTCATAATAATTTTCATTTATTTATTTAAATTTATTTCAGCTTTTCAAAAAATCAATTAGTTACATTTTATATATGTATATGTATATATTTATGTATTTATATCAAAATATATATGCTAGTTTTTCATTTAGTGCTTCCTGTTATTTTGTCCAAATAACAACCGAAAAAAAAAACAATTTAATTTAACTACAGTAAATAAAATGCGATTTATTTGAATAAGAGTTTACAGAAAAATATATAAACGGATTCCACGGTAGATAAATCAGCATAAAAATTTCAATTTCGTTGGCTACTTTTGTACCTATATTAGTTGTAATTTTAATCCAAATTGCTTTCAATACATTTTATTAATTGTATATGTATATGCTGGAGAGATAAAATGTTGGTGATGAATTAAAAAGGAAAGTATAACTTCGTAAAACAAGATACATGTATATAGTACGTCAAATAAACTAGTCTCCAATATTTTTTTTTGCTATAGATGGCTTAAAAGATCTGTAGTCTTATAAGTGCGATCGGATTATGCTGGATGGCATTAGAAATATGATACACATTTTGTACTAAAAACAAAAACCCTTAATTCTATAGTATTTGAGCCCACATCAAATATGAATACCAGGGAAGAGCAAATACGCTATATTCTACAATTTCTTCGATAAAGTCAAGTCAGCCAGCTAAAAATGTGAATAATGTTCCTGTAAATTTGATATTAAAGATGTTTGACAATGTGGATGGCCAAATTTCGTAGTCTGACCCTCATGCAAGAATTGCCTTGATTTGCCAGGAGCTAACCATTGCACAAAAAACAGTCTGAAATAACATGAAGAGGGCTGGATGTGCAAAGAAGGTCTATATATGAATGCCACATGAGCTAATGAGACAAACCCTCATGGACCAAAATGCCAAGTGCAATCTGCTACTAAATTTACAGTTACAGCAATACCAAATGAAAACAGTCATGGTCGATGGCATTGTTAAGGAATCATCCACCTCTTCGATCAAAGTAATAAGACGGACCTGTACTGTCAGCATTTGGATCGTCAGAAGGAAATAATCGCCCAAAAGTGCCCAACTTTGGCCAAGAGGCCGGCTATTGTGTTTCTGCTAGAAAAAAAACATTGCTAGTGATTCACCAGAAGCTCCGAGGGCTTGGTTGGGAAGTTCTTATGCATCTACTTTATTACTAAGCCTATGGCGAATGATTTCGTTGGTGAAGAATTTGCATAAAGAGAAGCCTTTTTCGATTTTCGCCAATTCGGACAGAGGTTTCTTAGTGAGGCATAATGATATAACCTTCCAAATGGTGGGAGCCCCGAATACGAAGACTGTTTATTTGATGACAAGAGATATTTCGTCTTGCCCA
This sequence comes from Ceratitis rosa, assembly GCA_037013455.1. Classification (NCBI taxonomy): domain Eukaryota; kingdom Metazoa; phylum Arthropoda; class Insecta; order Diptera; family Tephritidae; genus Ceratitis; species Ceratitis rosa. The sequence continues at coordinate 3,452,287 of JAWMAG010000054.1, read as the reverse complement.
CATTCACTACCAGACCCATTACCTTTACTTCCTTATGCAGTCTGGAGAAAGCAGAACTCACGCTGGCATACATCACCAGTCTTATAGAAGATGGTACCTTCTCTATTCAGTTCTGTAGCTATTATTATTTTCTCCAGCGACAAATTAAAGAAGTCACAGGATAAGGAATCACCTAGTCTGAAACCTCGCTTGATATCGAACGGGTCGAAGAGGTCCTTTCCGATTCTGGCGGAGCTTTTAGTGCTGCTTAAGGTCAGTTTACATAGCCGTATAAGTCTTTTCGGGAATACCAAATTCAGGCATAGCGGCGTAAAGTCTTATTCATACTGTCGAATGCTGCTTTAAAATCGACGAAGAGATGGTGTGTTTCGATCCTCTTTTCAGGGGTATTTTCCAAGATTTGGCGCATGGTGAACATCTGGTCAATGGTTGACTTAACAGGACGGTGGGCTTCAGTCTTTCACACAATAAGCTTGATAGGACCTTATATGCGATATGAAGAAGGCTTATTCCACGGTAATTGACGCAGACTGTGAGATCGCCTTTTTTGTGAATTGAGCAGAGCATACTAGGTAACTGATGCATGCACCTTATCAGTTTTTCACCGCCGTATTTGAATAGTTCGGCGGGTAATCCGTCGTTCCCCGCCGCCTTGTTGTTTTTTAAGCGGGCGACTTCTGTTCAGATTTCCTCATAGTCGGGTAATGGAAAAACTTTTCCATCGTCATCTATTGGAGTTTCGGGTTCACCTTCTCCGGGTGTTTCATTTTCACTGCCATTCAGCAGGCTGGAGAAGTGTTGCCTCCATAAATACAGTATACTCTGGGCACCTGTCACTAGCTCACCTCCCTGGGTCCTACAAGAGTTTGCTCCGGTATTGAAGCCTTCCGTAAGTCATCGTATCTTTTTGTAGAATTTTCGAGCGGCACGGAGTCGCCCAAAGGCCAACCTTCTAGCCTTTGGGGGACTGCCTTAACCCTTTAAGGACTCATGTCCTCAACAAAATTATTCATTCACTAGCCTTGTACTGTGGGAAAATAAAATGAAAATAATCTTTGCAAAATCATAAATATAAAAATTAAATAATGAAAATTAATAAAATCATTTTTATTGATTTTTAATAATTTCCATATAAGTTTTAACACTGTATACATATTGCATATATATATGATGTTTGCTTTGGGCTATGCAGCAAAATTATTCAAATAATATTATCATAAATGTATGAGCAATGCATATGCTGGTATATCAGCTACTATACATACACAAATACATATGTGTACGTATACAGAGCATTGCATTTCAATGAAAATGCAAAACTCAACAACAAAATGTGAATAATTCACGTTAATGAAATAATGAATGACATAACAAATATTGTGCAAAATGAGGATTGTATTAAATTATATGCACACACACATACATATAGATATGTATACACAATGTATTTATACTGTTATATGCATTATAAATTGATAATTTGCATTTGGCTATATAGGTAAAAATGTATATTAGTGATATTGTATGCCCATCTACATATCTTTGTGCTAATAATAGCGCTTTGGTTGATACTTTTACTGGCAACTTTGATATAATGAGGCATAAATATAAGCGCAACTAATGCAAATGTAGTATAATTCGCGGATATACAAAAATATCAAATTTTAAAATTATCTATTTCGTGGTTTCAAAAGTTTTGCTTTAGCTAAAATTCAAACATTTATGAAAATGAATTGCCTAATAGCCGCAAAACGTAATCAAATTGTTATTCTTACTTCAAATAAGGTGATTCAAAGTGATCAGGTTTCGTGCTTTAAGAAGAGATTATCGTCCAATCAATCAAACAATCCGTATAATTTTAAAGAAATTTGAAGAAACTGGATCAATCACATATATTATAAGACCTTGGCATCATCGTTTTGCTCGTCCGAACTCCCACAACAACTGAAGCCAACACAAAGCCGTACATATGGCGATAGTGTGTGGACGGCGTTTTTTGGAACAAAATTTTCTTCAGCGACGAGGAACATTTCCCACTCAGGGGATATGTAAATAAGAGGCCAACACATCCATCTTTGGTCCGGAGGTGTGACCATAGGAATTTAATAAAAAAAATGATTCTATGCACTTTATTTACGTTTATATTCAAAACCGCAAAATGAATGACCCCGTATAATACAAGAAATAATATGTTATTTATAAATATGAAATGCAATCGCGAATGAAGCGAATGAACTCCAGGCTAAGCGTTCAGCATACACAATTGAAATTTAAGAGTTACTCATACATATTTATGTATTATTTAACTAGAAGGGAAAAACACGTAACATAAGATTTTAATAACTGTAAGAGCGATCAAATATAGAAGATTGAAAAAAACACAGGTCAACATAAAATTTGATCTTGACTTTAAGGCCTTAAATTTAAAAGAAAAAAATTATGTTAAAAAGAAATTGTAATTAAAATATGATATTTGAAAGGACGATGAAAAAACTCGTACATCTTTCAAACCAAAATATATAAAAAGTAGTATAAATTACTAAGAGTACTTGTTAACAATTGACAATTTGATTAAAATTTTCCTTCTGCTGACAAGCACCTACACCTGGAATATCTACCTCGTCAATTGCAAAGATTGAGCAACAGCAGGTTGATGTACTCGTACGATTGTTGGTTGACATCAACGCCATGCAAAAAATCCACTGGACGGGATAAGAGCGGAAACTGAAGCTGATCGAATTGACTGGAGCCCGAAATATGGTTTTCTGTAGTACATACTAGTTAATGGCACAAGATCGAAAATTGCGCCGGTTATCATTCCATAGATCAAGGAATGCAGATTCTTACGTTCCGTGAACCTATTTTCAAAGCGAATCATTATCTGGTAGCAAGGAATATTCGCACCCGCCTCTGTGCAGCAAAATACGCCCGAATTACACTTCTACTTTCTGAGAGAACCCATCATCAGCTCGTTCTACGGAAACTGTAAGGAATGCTCAAAGTAAAACTAAGCTAATTTTCATGAACTGAGCTTTCTCAATATCGTTTATGAGATCCTATCGAGCGTAAACAAGCTCATAGAAACTAATTTCTCGCTCTGGCTTCAAGCGAGAAAAGTCTATGGTACATTACACCAGATATTCATTAAGTGCCAAATCTTCGCAAAAGCGTGTGGAAACAGATCGACGAGCCCCACCCTACCATTAATTTTTAAACTGCCTTCGATTTTGATTTCTATATAAATATTTGTAATCTTATTTGGTAATAGCAATAACTTCCGGGTCATGCTTGTATGTGCAATACAAAAAAACTGGTAACAACATAAATACATACTTATATGGGAGTGCATGTATATATTTTATATATGTATGTGAGTAATTCGTTTAGGCATTCATTTATTTCACTTATTCCCATTTTATTTATTTTCGTTGCTCTTTTCGTTTCGCTAACTGCGCCACAGCATTCTAGTTATTTACTCATTGTCATCCGTATTTTCTCCTCACTTATTTATTATTTATTTATTTGTTACGAAATAAAGCTGCCGAGGGGTGACCACATACACGTATATACATACATTGGCACCCTGCAGGGAATATGTAGACCAGTATGCACAAATTCTAGTTAAATACTAATAAATATTTTGACCACAAAATCAGACTAGTCTGTTGTAAACCAGATTTATACTAGTATCTAAAGGACAAAAATATTCCAGTTTGTCATAGACTAAAATTATACAGTATTATTCGAGAAAATTTGGACTAGTTTGCCAAAATTCTAGTATTTTAACCGGTTTTGCAAAAAAGCAGAAATCCTAATTAACCAGAGGTTCCGATCACATATTATTAGACTTTGCCGCTAAAATAACCACACATTATTGTGGTTCCTTATATTTTGTTATATTATATTTTGGTATATATTAACTGGAATTTAACTAGTGATGCAGTTGATGCACAGGCTAACAATTGACAGTTCGTATGGCATGGCCGTGTTGAAAATAACAGTTGCTTATATGAAAAATATATAGTAGATGAACTAGTTGTTGTAAAAATTTAAACTAGTTGGATTCTAGTTAACAACTAGTATTTTTTCCTGCAAGGCATGTATACATTGGAGTATGTATGTGTGAACTTACAGCACAGTTCATTTGTTGCCTGGGCGCATTCGCGTCCTTAACATTTTTCTTCGTTATTTTTTCCGTTTAATCGCAGAAATTATTTGTCCAGAGAATACTTCAATCCACTCAACAATTCCTCATTGAATATATTTTTGTTGTAAATATTTCTGCTGTGTTTTTTTTTCTTTTTTGTTTGTTTCTGGTTTTTTTTTTTTCTTCTTCACTACATTGCTTGCTTTAACTTTTCGTATCTTCTTTATTTTCTCACAAGTTTATTTCTTGAGTTATTTATTCATCAGAATTTACTGTTTTCACTTATTAAATTAACAAAAAGTTCTTATTTACTGATTGTTGCCAATCCATTGTGATTGCAATCGCTGTCATGTTTTTCTTATTGATATTCTCTTGAATTGTTTTACTATTGTTGTTGGTGGTAATTTTTATTAATGATACGCAATTGACTCAAAAATAATTGTTTCGAGTTTGTTGATTTGTTCGTGCAATATAGGTATATATGTTAGCTGCGGTTTATTATCGATAAATTTTATGGCTGAATAATATACATTATAACTCATTATACATCATTATACTACTTAAGATAAAGTTTAGATAAGTACTTATAAAAGATGAGGGATATTGTATACTAATTTTGAAATGACTGAAAAATAAACTGAACAAAAATTGTCATGTGTTTGCTAACTTAAGCTGTGAACTCTCAAAAGATAGTGCAAAACCCTATAATTTTGAAAAATGCGCATTCAAGAAGATCCTTCATTCGTCCAAGCTACGACGCAAAGTTTATAACCACTCGTCCGAGCGCTCCTGGTGTGGGTTTCAAGGGAATCTTCTTCATTTAAGCTCAGCAAAAATTTATGGTTTGCATATTTTTGTAGATGAAATTATCTAATCCATGTCGTAAGGTCATTGGAATAAGTGACCATCAATGTTAACTTCTTCCTTATAACTTAAACCGCAACAATGACTCATAAATTTAACCTATCAATTTGAATGTACCACCAGCAACAATGTAATGCTGCTCAAACGTGGAGTCCTCTCTCGGTGGAAAAAGTTGAACTGTGCAAGTCCCATTCGACTTTACGTACACTTACAGCAAATTGTATAAGATATATGTCGGCATTAACATAGTTCAATGAACCGTAATACGGGTGCATAAAAACGCTCTAGCTTTTCAAGTATTGTAAGAAGGAAGCTACACTTAGTATTTCCAATTGACAAATCGTGTAATCAGTGCCCATGCCCATGAAGAAGAAGAGGAATTCCCAACATCTAGTAAGGACCCGAATCAAGTATGGACTTGAACGGGAAACAACTACGCCTTTGTTGTCTCACAATCGAAGCTTAATTATAAAAAAAAGAATAAGAAAAATATTTCATTTGGGAACATAGATTCTTTAAATTGGATCCATTTCACTTTCGTTATAATTTGTTTTTTAATCCTGAACAACATTTTTAACTTCGTAAAAATTTGTTTTTCATCCAGTTCTAAATTTTTTTACTTACTTCTCCAATCTTTTTGAAATTTACGAAATTTTTATGAACATAAATCTATGAATTTATTTATATATGCATCAAGTAAAGGCTGAAGTTTTGCCGTTATTTAACGACAGAACCAATAAAGATAACGGAATATGTGGGTAAAATGCGGTGTAGGGAAAATATTTATATATATTTTTCAAATACTTAGGGTTAACATTTATTGCGACAGCCATGTCTTACAATGATTAAAAGGAGACTAGAATTAATGTTTAACTCATGGAAGAGAACATAACATGAGTACGTATGCAGGAGACTATCTGCATACTTGAAAAATGTAAGATATATACTTTAAATGCTAAAGAAACAAGGAAGTCAAAGGCACAGTAAAAAATAAATAAACCCTTTCGTATTCAACCATAGGATATTAAATATACATAAAAGAAAATATTATATTAATTAAATTAATTTAAATATCAGAGACGCAAAAATTACAACATGTAAATATCTGTAAAATAAAATAAAAAAAAAAATAAAATAAAATAAAATAAAATAAAATAAAATAAAATAAAATAAAATAAAATAAAATAAAATAAAATAATATAAAATAAAATAAAATAAAATAAAATAAAATAAAATAAAATAAAATGAAACAAAATTAAATTAAAATATATAAAAAAAAAATAAAGTAGAATAAAAATAAAATAAAGTGAAATAAAATAAAGTACAATATACTAAGAAAAATAATTTTTTTTATAAAAATTTATAAAATATATATATTAATACAAATAAAAAGTTAAAGAAGTAGAAAGTAATCAATAACCTAATAGAAAACTATACATTATGGTAAAAGGCGACTGCTGCAAATTTGGAAAAAAGGCCTTGGAAGCGAATGCAGATAAAACGAACATTTGAAATAACATATTCACCGAAGCTGCACAGAATGGAGCTTTTACTGAGAGAATGGACCTTGGAACAATTTTAGATAGATACGTATATCTCTTATATAAGTTCAATGGAGAAGGCCTAAGGGCCGTTAGTGCACTTAACGCATGTAAAAAGATGATAAAAGCCTACATGGGGCCTAGACCTTGCATTGGTGCTAATCAACAATAGTCAAGCGAAGTGTGCTCGATTTTGTTGAAATTGGACTTAATATTTTCGAGTGAATTTGTTGAAAAATTTTAAAGAAAACATACATGGAAAAGAACAGCTAGCCGCTACAACATAATCAAACCCTTCCTCACAGCTGAATTAGTTTTAGCCCTCATCTATCACTACAAAGAGGACCTACAAGTATACACGTACTTGTATGTAAGAAAAAAACTCTTGCCAGTGCAACATAATCAAACCTAATCTGAAAATTCTTTGCAAACCACAAAAGTGCATACTTTGAAATTCTCGTAATCATTATTTATACAAATTAGCAATATTTGAAAATTTATACATTTTTAAGTATTATATTAAATATATTTTCACAGAGAATATTCTAGCAAGACATATGCACAACTTTTTGATGTACTCTCTCTTTCTCTATCTTTCCTTAACTAAACAGTGAATGCTTCATATTATATTATGCAAAAAAGAAGTTTTACAAAATCATACAAAGAGCTATGTGAAATATTGTGTAAGTACATATATATATATATATATATATATATTATATTACAATATAGAAACCTTTTCACTTCCTCTCAACTATACAAACTGTTATAAAAAGAAAATACAACAAATCATATCACAAAATGTGGCTAATAGAAACTAGGAAAATATGAAATATGAAATATGAGAACTACACATGCAAGCCATTATGTATTAAAACACATATACTTGTATTGTACATATGTATGCAGGGGTATGTTTGTGTGCATGTGAACATAATAATATTCAACGCTCCCATAGACAAGATGTCTACCAGAAAGCTTTCAACCATTTCCCCCTACCCCCTATTTATTGCTCAACTCATGTACCACTTCTACTACTGTTATTTCTCATGTTCCTTGTCCCTTCATCTCACTCTTACTGGTGTCTTTTATTTTCGTATGTTCCTGCCTCAATAGGCAGCGCATGACAAACCAGTAGAACGAAATATTCTGCTACAGCTTAACACATGCATGTTACGATATTCTGAAATATTTTTATGTTCAATGTGACAAACATACCTAGTCTCTTTTGAAATGTGAAATACGTACATACGTATACGAGTATATAAGTGAGTGCGCATCGCAGTGCTTGTCGCTTCATATAATTTAATAAGGGTAGAGACTAAAGGACGACAAACACAGTAGAAAAAAAGTGGTGAAACGAAAAAAATTGACTGAAAATGAGCAAACAGTGAAATTTTTGTAGGCTAGAAAAGGTACATAAGCATGCTGTGAAATAAAAATTATTATTTTTTTTTATTTACTATTTTTTACTTTATACGATTACCTTATCCTATGGTGGACAATACGAAGAAGTGCGGAAATGCAAAGGCATTGAAAATATTTCGCAAGCAATGTCAACGTTATTGTTGTTATAATACCTAAGTATATTCTATGAAATACACACCAAATACCTATGCCTATATATACCTTCATATGTATGTATGTTTGCAAGCAGCTTTTTGCTACATTACTTTCACTATAGCTTTTAGTTGCGCCATGCTTTTTGTTCATTTTAGCGACTGTCAACGTTTTGTCCAACTCAAGGAGATTATCCAACTGAAAGCTGGTCATGAATGGACACTCGGACATTTTGGTAGCTTGAAGTGTTGTTGCTGCTGCACATTTTTATGTAAGTTTTTTTTTTTTCATTTTCTATTGTGTATATTTGATATCTTCTAAAATTTCGTACAGCAAAGTTTTATTATTTTATTTTCATATTTCGCAATAATGCTGTCTACATCAGCTGTTATTGTTATAATATTTTGGCATTAGCCGTGCTTTAAACATGCACATACACATCTACATTTGTACACATTCATGTGCCCAAGAGGCTTTCTGTGTCTACTTTCAATGCCAAGTGGACGGCCGACAGTGACGAGATAAAGTGAAATGTTGAATGTGGAAAAAGTAGTAGTAATGAGCTGTATAAAGCGAAAAGCAGCGAAGAAGAAGAAAAGAAGACAGCATACATTCATAAAAGCGTAAAAAAAGAATACATTAGAGCACATTAAGGCTCAGACAAATACTCGCTTTCATGTACTGTTCTCCAAACTTCATCTCTTTCCCCCACCACACTCTTACAGTCATACACTCATGCAACCATTCACTCACTCACTCATTCAATTTTTGCATCTGACTAGCAGTATTGTGGTTAGTGCTCTAGGTATATTCTATTTGTAACCAATTATATACAAAAGACTTCGCCGAAATAGCTAAATTTTCATGAAATTCACTGGAAAAAATCACTATTTTGTAAACATACCAACAAACTCATTATGGTTATTGCAGTAGCACAAAGATATACCATTTCTTTTATTTATCCACCAACTCGTCCGTCTAGAACCAGCGTGAGTAGAATTTCATATACATAAATCCTACATCATTAGCGCTTAGCTACTGTATCGAAGTTTATGTATAACAGTAGCTACTGTAGACAGGATATGCGCTGGCCTTTTTTGGGAGCAGTAGTTGCTCGGTAAATATACCACAAACCGTGGTTTTAGAATAGATTTAGTTAGGCAAATTATGTGTGGGAACATGTAAAGATCTCTAATTCTGCGGCTCCAAATTAGTTTGCTAAAGTGATTTATCTTTCAAACATTTTTTATATCGGTTATTTTTCCCAATGAATTTTTTTTATATTTTGTAGATTTCTTTCATTTTAATTTTTTCATCTATTTTTATTTGATTTTATGTTGTTTTATATAGTTTATACTTATAATTTAATATTTTATTTTATTTTTTTATTTTATTTTATTTTATTTTATTTTATTTTATTTTATTTTATTTTATTTTATTTTATTTTATTTTATATTATTTTATTTTATTTTATTTTATTTTATTTTATTTTATTTTATTTTATTTTATTTTATTTTATTTTATTTTATTTTATTTTATTTTATTTTATTTTTATTTTTATTTTATTTTATTTTATTTTATTTTATTTTATTTTATTTTATTTTATTTTATTTTATTTTATTTTATTTTATTTTATTTTATTTTATTTTATTTTATTTTATATTATTTTATTTTATTTTATTTTATTTTATTTTATTTATTTTATTTTATTTTATTTTATTTTATTTTATTTTTTTTATTTTATTTTATTTTATTTTATTTTATTTTATTTTATTTTATTTTATTTTATTTTATTTTATTTTATTTTATTTTATTTTATTTTATTTTATTTTATTTTATTTTATTTTATTTTATTTTATTTTATTTTATTTTATTTTATTTTATTTTATTTTATTTTATTTTATTTTATTTTATTTTATTTTATTTTATTTTATTTTATTTTATTTTATTTTATTTTATTTTATTTTATTTTATTTTATTTTATTTTATTTTATTTTATTTTATTTTATTTTATTTTATTTTAGTTTATTTTATTTTATTTTATTTTATTTTATTTTATTTTATTTTATATTAATATATTTTATTTTATTTTATTTTATTTTATTTTATTTTAATTTGTTTTATTTTATTTTATTTTATTTTATTTTATTTTATTTTATTTTATTTTATTTTATTTTATTTTATTTAAATATTTTTTTAAATTTTATTTCATATTTTTTTTGTTTTATTTTATTTTATTTTCATGTAAATTTTATATTTATCGCAATTTATTAAGTTATCCTGTGAAATGCAGAGCTTTTCTGCTTTTTTTGCAACAATAAAAGTACAAGCAAGAAATATGTACTCATATGCAAGTCGACATCGAATGGTTTCCTCTAGTGCGCCACGTGCTTACCACAAGTATTGTGCGCGTATTTGTTGGCATGCTAGGATGTACACGTATGCATGTTTTCAGAGCAGAGTGTACTACACGTCACTCACCCAGTCGCGTATTCAGTGAGTCGTGTTCCCTGTCGAATTACGCCGCACTTCTTATGCCAAGGGCAGGCAGAAGGCGTGAATGTACCCCAACTTAACTCAAATATCCCAAGTGACTACACACACATACACACACACACTCGCACTCTTAAATGCAGACGCATAACGCTGAATGGAAGGTTTTGAAGGTTGCCACTGTCACAGTAGCTGAGCAGTTTTGAAAGACTCGCAAATCAGAAACTCAGCCGTCAATTCAATGAGCTAGGCAGCCGGCTATTTTCTCAATTTGCAACGGTTGCTTTGGCAACTTAAATCATTACAGTTACATTTCCTTGCGTCTGTATGTGACATGAAGTGATGAAAATGAAATTTATTGAAGTGAGTTACTTTAAAATAGAAAAAAAAAATAAATTTTTATTTCACTTTTACTAATTTCTTTCAAGAATTTCTGTGAAATATTAATGAGGTGGAGGCGTTACTGGGTTTTATTAGTATTATGTCATTAAAGTGGCGGTTTATTTGCATGCATTTGTTATGTGTTTTACTTCTTGTATTTTTTTTTTTTAATTTCTACTTTTAAACTTCTTTTATTAACTTTTACTTTGAGTTCATTTAATGATTTTTTTATTTCTTTTGGAAAGTTTTTATGTTAGCATTCTAAGTTTATTTCTTTTTTATTACGTTTTTTTAGAATATATTAATTAAAACAAATTGAAAGTGAAAACTTTAATTGCTTTGCTCTAGGATTATTTATTTTCTTTTTACTGTGACCCAGTGTACTTTGACGGCCGAGAGAAATTGTCATGTTAAGTTCAGAATAAAATATAAATTCTATAACTTTATGCTGAAAACACTGGTCTGCAAGAAAAAGTTCTACTCTTATTTTTTCATAAAATTTAATTTAATTTTATAGGTTTTACAGAGAAAAATACTAAATTTACTGTCACAAGTTACAGAAATACTCATAAATTTATTTATTTATGGTGATATATGTATATACTCTCCTAAATTCCAATGCAGACTCTGCGAATAAACCAACAGAAATTGTAGAAAATTCTGATTCATTTTTCACTTTATTCATTTGATATGATATCCAAATTTTTAGAAGAGCAACCTACATATACTACTTAAGATCGAAGAAGAGGTTTGTTCAAAAAACTTAAATCGGTTAAAAAGTAGTTGGCACTTAATATTTTGAGAGAATGTTTTCTGTGTACAATTCCCAAAATGACTTTGAAAAGCTCTTTTGGAATCAAAGTGGTACCATTCATTGACATATGCGCCATTTATTTTTATTTTATTTACGGCATTTTCTTCACCTGACATATACTCAACAGCATTTCGAAAATTTTTCTGTGCCTAAAAAAATCCAGTCACTTTTCAAGCCAATTAAGCAGATTAAACAAGATTCACAAGAAGAAATTGAATGCCATTAAATAGAAACGTTTTGAGAATTGAAAAAACGTTGACATATATAGATAACTTGCTTCCGCAGAAATTACTTTTAAGATGATGATATCGATATAGAGTATATATATATATATAGTACATCCTTTGAGAATTTCAATAACGTACTAATATTTTATCATTTAAAAGCTTGCTTTAAGAAATTTAAGCCGAAGTGAAAATTTTTAATTGGCACTTTGGTTTTGAGCTTAAGTCGGGAGCGAGCGGGGCGACGTTTTTTCAAGGGCAGAGGATATGTTCAAGCTCTATAATATATTTTAACGAAATTTTTTCGTAACAAAACCGGGCTTAAAAGTGTTCACAAATAATTATTTATTGATGCTAAAAATATAATAATAATAATAATTACATGTTATAATATGAGCTGGTGAAAAAATCATCAATAATAATTAAAAAATTAATAGAAATTATAAATCTCTTGAAGGGAAAGACATTAGTAGTTTACCAGAATGCTACTTTCTCCCATTGCTTAGTCCATGTTCCAATCTGGAGTTTCTGCATGCAAATTTGACTCTTCCATGCCGGGTATTACGAATTAAGAAATGCTCAAAGCTATCAGGAAACTGACTTTGGCCTTTTAGGATATTTCAAATTTTTATCAGACTTTTCAAACCCTTCAAAGAATGTAAGTACCAGAAGGAGAAGAGATAAATCCTTAAAAATTTATGTTAATATGATGAGAATGACGAGCTGAGTTGGTTTAAGCAATATACGAACATGTTCTACTATGTATATGCAAACTTGCCCCTCAGATGTATTTTTATATCATCATTATTTGTCGGAACTATCCATATCGGACTACCATAACATAAGACCACCATATAACCAACTTTTTCAGATATAATAATTTTCGGCCATAAATACTTTAATGAGCAATTTAAGAAGAAAAAAAATTGTGAACATAAAATCTTACCTTTAAATGCACTTTATTTACTTCTCGTTCAATTATATCATCATATCCCTTTTCACACAGCATTTAAGTAATTTTTGGTACACCACAACATTTTTTTTTTAAACATTTTTAAAGTAAAAACTTGTTTCTTTGTCTTTCAATCCGTACATTATTTTAAATATACCTAAATTTTCGAACACCAAGCAATTCATAGCTGAGTAAATTTTTTTTATAACAACATCACTTCAACAGTTGTTTATTTAATTTTTGTTATTTTTCATTATATTTCCACGTTAAAAGTTGTTTTGGCTTATTTTATTTGCAATCCTTCTTTTTTTGCATAGCATAGCACTTCACAATTGTTTTAGTTTTTTGTTTTTGTTTCTGTTGCACTTGCCGAAGTCAGGGAAAGTTCAAAGTTTATTTTTTCGATAATTTTTTTGTTATTGTTTCAGGTTTTCACTGCTGTCTAAACAAAGAAATAACTACATTTTTCAACTCGCTTATATTATTTTTTTTCAACTTGCTTTTTCTCCGACAGCGTTCAAAATTTAAACAAACAAATAAGGCTTCCGCGCTTGTGTTTGCGCTCCTGCTGCGGTTATGCGTTGCTTTTTAGATCACTGTTCCGTATATTTTGCGTTGATGAAATATTTGCTGGAATTCTTAAAATTTACTATTTCCCTTCGTTTTTCATATTTACTTCAGCATATATATTTCACATTTCTTTTTACTACTTTTTTCTTTGCATATTTATACATATACATATATTCTTTTGTTTCACCGTTACAATGAAGAGAAACATGTGTTGAGGCAGAAAGTATATGTGTTAAATTGTGTAAAAAATATCCGCAACAAAATTACACGACTCTAAGATTGCTCTATAATTCCTTTATATAGATATATATTTTACAGTGTTTTTGAGTTTTCGAGTGCAGCCGTGTCACTTCAACCTAAAATCCTAATAAAGGCGTGTTTATTACCGATATGATACAAATTTTTCCTATGAATTTATTATCATCTTTTTGGCTGCATTTTCTGTGCTGCCGTTGCGTATGAGTAACATGTATCCTTCTGAAAATTTATATTTGGATATGTCCTTATATTGGCGTTATATATTTCTTTCTACTTTTTTTTTAACAATTCTATAGTTGTAGTTTCCGCTTGCTTTAAATTATATTATTTTTATTATCTTTTTCTAAAAACGGTTTTTGGCTTTCAACGGTGTCACATCACACATTTCTTAAAATCCTAAACACGTCGAAGTTAATTTGATTTAACGCAATGGATTCACGCTCTTTTCTTACTAAGTCTTTTGTTTCTTGTTTGTATTGCATTTAACACAATTTCCAAATTTCTTAAAAGCTTGGCTTTTACTTCTTACAATTTTTTGTTTTCGTTTCTTTCTTGTAAGTTATATTTTGTTTTTTAGTTCTTCTACTCTTACAGCACAAATTCAAGTATTTACATCAGCTTTGGTAGATGGATACAAATGGTAAATACTTATATTGACAGCAAATCCTAGAAAATAAAGTTAAACAGTAAGAGATTTGTTTTCTATTTTTTTAAAAAATATCTATCTTCATTTTGCTTGCCGCGAAGTTACATTCAGATATACTATTCATTAGAAAAACAATATATATTTCATATTTTGTAGAAAATTAAGTTAAAAAAAAAACGAATTTCGTATTTATTTATTAATTATATATAAAATATACCAGCGGTCGCGGTACCCGAGTGATTAGCATTGCGTACTGCCATTCGGAATGATTGGGTTCAAATCCTGGTGCGGCCAACATCCAAAAGTTATGGAAAATTAATTTAAATAAAAAATTAAGCTAAATTTTATAATTGCGGTCACCCCTCGGCATGGAATCTCAATCCCTCCGAGTATATTTTTGACATGAAATAAAGATCTTCATAGAGAACCATCAGCCGTTCGGAGGCGGCTTAGTATAAACTGTAGATCTCTCCATTTGTTGGAAAAACATCATAACACAAAACCAGAAATTGGAGGTGCAGCTCGGCCTTAAATCGTTTAAGCGGTTATAAAGTGCAAATTCTATATGTACATATATATACAATTTTCATTTTTTAACTATTAGTTATACAATATTTAATATATTTTTATTGTCGTCATTAGGTAAATGAAATCTAATTTATTATTTATTTAATAAGGATACATATTCAATTTATTTTTATTATTTTTTATTTTTATTTATTTTCTTAATCTAATTTTTTTTTTAGTTTTTTCCTTTTATTTTATTTATTTCATTTCATTTTATTATTTTTATTTTATTTCATTTTATTTTATATTATTTTATTTTATTTTTTTTTTAATTTAATTTTATTTTTTTTATATCTTTTTTAATTTATTATTTTTATAATAAGGATACATATTCAATTTACTTAAATTAATTTAATTTTATTTAATATATTTTATTTATTTTTTTAATTTTATTTTATTTATTTCATTTAATTTTTTTATAGTTTATTTTATTTCATTTAATTTTATATTATTTTATTTTATTTTTTTAATTTAATTTATTTTTTTTTTTTTATAAAATTTATTTAATTTAATTTTATTTATTTCATTTTATTTTATGTCTTTTTTTAATTTAATTTTATTTTATTTTATTTATTTCATTTTATTTATCTAATTTTTTTTTTAATTTTATTTTATTATATATTATTTTATTTTATTTTATTTTATTTTATTTTTTATAAATTTTATGTTATTTTTTTTGTTTAATAAAATTTATTTAAGTTAATTTATTTTATTTTATTTTATTTTATTTTATTTTATTTTATTTTATTTTATTTTATTTATTTTATTTTCGTTTTTTTATTATATATATTAATTTGATTTAATTTACTTATTTTAAATTTTTCCTTTGCTAAGTCTTTTGTACACAGGCATATGCGTGAGCACATACTTAACATTACCGTATTTCTTTATTCCCTCCATGCTTATTTCTTAAAATGTCACGTCAGATAAAAATACTTTTAATTTACTCCAGGGACTCTGTAATCTTTATTTTCTCTCAACATAACAAAGAACGGAAAAAACCTAGAACGGAAATGTCAAAACAATGAGCCCCATTAGACGCAGCTCATACATGCATACATATAAATCTACACACAAGTGTTTTGACGGAAAGTTCCAATATTCATTATGCCACTTCTGCACACACTGCCATCAGTCAAACCACAATCACACACAGGGAAAAATAAAAACAAAACATATCAGGCACGCGCCTCACACTTCGAACATCCATTGATGTGTGTAGATGAATGAGCGCCAGTATATAACTTTTAAGTGGAAGAGCACAAGAGGCGCAAAAGTGTTTGATTGATAAAGCGTTGAGGAGAACCTTAATGTGCTCTGAGGACTATATATACGTATATAATATAGACACATACATTTGTATATATTAATACATTATTTCTATACGAATATTTTAATGTATATATATGTAAAGATATATACGTACTTTAAGTGGCACCAAACCCTTATGATTTAGTAGCGGTGTTTATTATTGTTGTATTAAAAACGTGTCCTGGTAACATATTGAATACCAAAAATGCTACAAATTTTTACTTTGTGAAGGCGTAAAAATTAGAAAGCATTAGATATAGATGGATAATAGTCACACAGTAAGTGACTAACTCATATAACAAAGATTCGGATAAAATGAATTCTATAGGACTTGAAAACATGATTATGCGATCGCAATCAGAACCAAATCCAGTTCTGATCAAAATCGGACTTCAGGGCAACGCTTACAGACTTGCAACCACAGTAACGATAAATGGATCTTTGGAGAATATGCATCTGAAATGGCTATATTCCAAAAGATATTAGAACTAGAAGGGAATAGGCAAACATTTATTCAGTTTCTCTTACACTGAACTCTTGAAATGCAATCACTACCCAAGTGCGTTCATTGAGAACATTGAATGGTGTAATTGTATCAATGAAACGATTACTATAGTGCATCAAATTCCAAAACCTGCAGCAGATATAACAAAAAGCACTGCTCTGCAAGGGAATGTCCCATCGATGCGAAAGGGTGAGGTCTGGAGAGTACGGCTGGTGCGATAATATTTCCCAATTAAGTGTTTTTAATGTGTCTTTTACCAGTTTAGTGGTATGAGACGGCGCATTGTCAAGTGGCAAGATATCTTTGCCATGTCTTCGTGCCCATTCCGACCGTTTTTCGATCAACGCATGTTTCAAATTGATCATTTGTTGTCGGTAGCGATCCGTGATCACCGTTTCACCAGGTGTTAACAACTCGTAGTACACCACACCACACTGGTCCCACCGGCCAAAGCGATTTGGCCTTGCAGTCGATGGGCCAGCTTCATCAGGGGAAAGCCATGATTTTTTTCGCTTCGGGTTTCAAAATAAATCCATTTTTCGTCCCCCGTCGCAATTCGATGCAGAAAAGATTTCCTTTCGAATCGTTGAAGCAGCATTTCACAAACGGTTTTTCGATTTTCCATTTGTATATCGTTCAGCTGGTGTGGCACCCATTTTCCATACTTCTGGATCTTTCCCATGTCTTTTAAACATTGGCAAATTGCTCCTCGAGTCACATGTAGTATTTCTGCCAATTTTTGTTGCGATTGGGTTGGATCAACATCCAATAACGCCTGCCATTCCTCGTCTTCGAACTCTTTCGCTGCACCAGGATGTTCATTGTCTGTCAAATCGAAATTTCCACTTTTAAATTGATGAAACCATGTCTCACATCTTCTAATCACTGGAGCATGTTCACCATAAGTTTCTACCAGCAACCAGTGAGCTTTAGCTGCTTTTTTCTTTTGATGAAATAATGAAAGCAACGAATGCCGCAAATGCGATTTACTTGGAACGAAACTCGACATATTCACTGAGGTAAACAAATGTCACGCTACTATTTTGGCGAAATGTGACTTGCGTATTTAGTAGGTTAATGTCAATAGAAAAAAATTACATATATGCAAAATCATAGAAATTTGTACTTATTGCTAGCGATATCTAGTAGTAAAACCGGCAAACTTCAACTAACACCACTGGTATTGTTTTTTTTTACAATTGCAGAATATTTTATATAAAAAAATTTATATATTTCAGAAAGAAATAGTAAATTAAGTAAATGAATAATTATGAAAATGCGCAAAAACAACAAATACATTTCACTGCTTTTTTGCCAAAAAAAAAAAAAAACTAAAACAGAAGTAAATTTTTAAATTTCAATTTAAAGCGATTTCTAAAATATGCCTCATCGAACAAGTTATTGTATGTATGTTGTGCACAAGAAAAAGCTGTCCGCTTGTCCTTAGTAGAAATGTCAACAAACACGTACAACCACATTGAGCACGTTTCGATTTCATCATTTCAAACCTTTCAACAATTTTTGCTTTCATTCATTCGCTGGCTGCTCGTGCCACATATCCTTTGTTTTGCTATTTGCCCCCTTCGCGCATACATACACACATATGTCGATCGTATGCTTATACCATACACTTTACTTCAGCTGTTAAGAGGCGACCTAACGAATGCCTTCTCACAATCGCCGCCAAACATAGCATTTCCTTGATGGCATTTAATAGCCATCACTTGCCTCACATCATTCGTGTTCAACGGCAGGCAACTCTTTTCCTTAGACATTCCTTCTTCCATTCTTTATGGGCATTAAAGCTTTAATTCTTTGACTTTTGCTTACCACCATTAGGTGGCTTGGTTTGGTGGTTATGTAATTGCGAGTTTCTACACAAATACAAATATTTATGCATACGCTCATTCGCGAGTTTTGATTTGTACATTTCCATATTTACAGTGAGTTGATATTAACTCTGCATGTGTGTGTGTGTGTGTGTGTGAGTTTTCGCAAAGCTTGAGTGCCTTTTCAGATTGTCTGTATTTGTGTTAATTTAAATTTCTTGTTTTGGTGCACGCTTACAAGCGCAGGTACACAGAAAATTACACACATAGGTACACATACGCATCTGTGTCTACCTCTGACGTATTTGTGTTTTTATGGGAAAAGTATGCATAAGCCTACTAATGACTTGAGATTTTGCATGTCTTTCATTTATTTCTTGTTTAAACTCCGCGAAATACTCGGTTTGTAATTGCAGCAGGATTTTAGCTGATTTTGTGTGTTTGTAAAGTTATGTAAGAATTCAGATTTATGTCTTAATTATTTCGCTTTTACTTTTATGTTTATTTCACAAATTATTTGTTGTATGCATGCTCTTTCTCCCTTTATTTCATTTTTGTTTTAATTTTTTCTTTTTTGTTCTTGTTGTCATATAAGCATTCATTAAATATATGTATGCTTAAGTGATGGAAAATTTTCACGCATTCATGAAATTGAAAATAATGGTGGTTACCTACTACATATGTAGGTACATATGTATATATATATGCAATCACTAACCCTTAAGATCTCCTTACAGATCAGTTTTATAAATTTAAGGATGCAAAATATTTTTAATATTTTTTTTTTATATATGCATAAAACAGTCGATTATATGATCATCATCGGTTCCTAATTTAACATTTTCTAATAGTTTTATTTTAATGATTAAAATACATGCTAACCAACAAGGGTGGAGCCTAATGGAAGACGGAGTTTCAGTGGACTCCCTCCGACTTATTCGTTTTTAAGGCTTGTTGAAGACTAATTGCAGCTTTTGTTCATCAGAGGTGTGGGCGCAAGCGGGCGTCGCTCTTGAAGCAAACGGCTCGCTATATAAATGTGTAAAAAATTTAGACTTACTTGCCTAGCGAGGTTCTCCGCTGGGCTTTGGACCAGCCATGTAGAAACCAACTACAATGAAGAAGTTGATCTTTGATAACAAAACCTCCCCAAATGGGTTAAGGATCGGTGTAAGAAACCTGGGGGACATCATGTCAAGCTCCCTATGTACAGATACAAACGATACACTGCCATGTCGTAGTGATGAGAAAGCACGCTGCTTACCTCGCAACATTGCGATAGACCACAACACGTGCGGAATGAGATAGATACCGAGAAGTAAAGAAGGCAGCAAGACGCATTTGCGAGACAAAAAAAGGAGGCTGAAATGCGCGAGCATGACGAGTTTGAGAAGCTGGCCGACAGGGTTGATGCTTAAACATTCTACGAGAAGATATGGCAACTTACAGAGGGTTTCAAGATTGGCGCAGGCACTAAGGGGTTTAATAACTGATGCTCAGAGTATACTGAATTTAGAGAGGGAACACCAAAAGATGGCAAGCCCGATTCCCCATTCGATGGCAATGAAACAAACCTTTCATTGTCCACCTATGAAGAAGTACGAGGAGCATTGAAGAACACGAAAATGGTGGGGGTCAAATTCAGTGGTGAAGAACTGATAAGGTAAATGCAACAGCTTCTATGTAAAATATGGAATCGAAACTTAAGTGTGTTTTGCCCAATTCATAAAACAAGCGTATATAAGGTCATGTCGATCGTTTTGTGTGAAAGACTAAAGCCCACTGTCAACACCATGCAAAAACCATACGGCTGTATAAATTGACATTAAGCAGAACAAAAATCTGCGTCAGGATTTGGAAAGACCTCTCCGAGCCTTTCGATACCAAGCGAGATTTCAGACAGGATAAGAGTGTACGCAGCTGCTGGCGGATGCCGATATGGACATTACTGGCCTCAAAAACGGCGCAATGAGATCTTCTCTCTCCAGATTTGATAAGGAAGCGAAAGATTTGGTTCTGGTAGTGGACGAGAGCAAGAAGAAATATCTCCTGCCATCAAACACGCGACTATATATAATACTACAACGTCTATGTAGGACCCATACAACTTATTTTCTCAGATATGAGAATTTTTTTTTTATTGATAGATTTAAAATCCATAAATTTAATATAATGATGAAAGATATAAAAACTTCAGCATCTCCGAAAACAATTTTTCTTTCTTGCTTTATTTCTACAATATAAGGTATTTCATAAGATATTTTATTTATAAGCATAATAATATGTCGCAGTGTAAGATAATTGTAATACAATTATTTCGTCGATATCAATAGATATGACATAATAACAATATTTCATATTTATAACAATAAATAAAAAAAATACAGAAAAGAATTAAAAAAAATCTTATTTTTTATAACACAAAAAATATGTCATTGGTTGCCCCAATAATTCTGTTGTAACCGAATGTGGCTAGTTCTTTTTACTATACAATGGATTGTGACTTCAAGTCCTGGTCAGACTAACATTCAAAGTTATAGAATAATTTTTTTTAAGTGTGTTCGCCACCGACAAGGAATGCCATCCTCGCAAAGTGTATGTCAGATGTGAGAAAATAAGCACCTTATGAAAATACACGTACATCGACTTTTCGGAGATAAGAGAAAAAACCAGGAAGACCGTGCATTCGTTCTGACCTTAACCACAGCTAATTGATTTAATTACGCCCAATATTCTGTGTAGTAGGCCTTCCAATTTGACTCAAATAAATATTAAATCGTTAGGATTGAAACGCAACGCGAGCTTTAAGACATAGTGTATGAGCTCTGTATCATAGTAAAGGAAACAGACAAATTTACGTTCCATCATGCCTTATACTCATAGGTATTATATACTCATCAGCAACATGTTGTCAGGGTAATTTCAATTTTATAATTTTGTTGAAAGTGATTGCAAAGTCTTCAACTATATTTTTTCTATATTTTTATATCCATTACATTTTTTCAAATTTTAAATATCAAAATCCTCAGCTACCGTCACTTAGTATGATTTTTATCGCCCACTTGAAAAACTCATTTCATCTTCAATTCATACGACACGTTCCAGTTCATATTCATGTGCACATTTCCGGTCGATAAAGACAAAAACCTCAAGTGTGTCACAGTCGAAAGTAAATAAATACAACTACACGTTGCATAAATGTACATAGGTATGTATATTCGAAAAACATATGCCAGCACAAACATATTTAGTTATATACAAACAACAAGAAAACATATTTTTACATATAAACACTTGAATCATATGTATGAGAATGTGTGTAAATACTCAACGCTAAGTATTTTTCTTGACGTGTATTTAACAACGCCAACATCAACACTTCAATACACACAACAAAAAAATACTCTTTGCAACATACACCCACACACACACACATATGTATATGCACTTGCACCCACATTCAACCCTTTCATCTAACGCTCAGCACCTTTGTAAACACTTTTTATGCCCATTTTAATAAATACCAGCATACATAGATACCATTACAACGACTTCCTTTTAAGTCCGTTGTCAATCGTTCGTTTTGTTTTTTGTAATCCTTTTTTCGTTTGCGCATTTCCTCCTTAGGCAGTGAGTACTTAAAATTTTTATTGCATACTTTATGGCTGTTTTAGCATTTATGAAAACCGATAAGATCCTTATCATAAGACACAGTGAAGGAAATAAAATTATAAACGGAAATGCAAAAAATAAAAACAAATAAAGCAATAAAAATAAAGAAGAACCTTAAAACGAAGTTGCCTTGCTGTTGGGGCAATCGAGTTGTTCATGTCACTTGTCATATGTTCGTTCTAGAGTAGATTTCAAAAACCTCTTACATTCATTTGTTTTTGCTGTTTCATTACGTCGTATGATTTTGGTTTGACTACATGTTGACAGGCTGAAATTAAACTTTTATAACGGTCATGCTTTTTGCTTCCTACTGACACATATAAAGTGGCATTTACTTATACATATAAGGTTGTCACAGTTTGATTTTTCTTTATATTTATTTTGTGTTTTTGTTGTTCGTTTTTTACACAATTTCTCATAAAATTTGTGTGTACTTCAGCTGTTTTTTTTTTTTTTTTTTTGGTATTATTTGGTTGTATTTTCCCATTTCATATTCATCCGCCATCAAGTGACGGAAGCTGATTCCTTGGTGACCGATTGGTATCGTACATATCTTCTCATATATGGTAGATATGGATTTTACATTATGCTTATGCTTATGATATGAAAATTAAATATTTATATTTATTTGATTCGCTTTTAATATTCAATTGTCAGGGCTTATTATGAAGGGTTCGAAAAATGTCATGTTTTATCGACGAAAGGATACGGGATTGTTTTCATTTTTTTTGGATTTCCGGTATGTAAAGAAGAATTCATTTCAAATTTTTTTATGAGAAAATATATTATTTAGGCAGAAAGTGACGTCAGATAACATTCCTTTAAAAAGCATATTAAAAAGGTTAACCGGAATATATACAAAATGTGTATTAAATAGAGCAGTAAACTTGAAAACAATAAAAATTGAATGAGTGTAAATTGACAAAAGAAAATTTTGTAAAATGATGAGAGTGATAAGCAAGCAAAAGGCTAGCAGTAGGAGCTAAACCTTTTTTAGTAGTCTTGCTTTGTTTTTTTTTCGGAAATTTGAAAGTTCCTACTAAATTCTTAAATTTACTCAATTTATTGTCATTAAAATTTTTATAGTATTTCATTTTTCTTGTTCTAGATAACTATAATAAATTGGAATTATGTACGAACTTACCACAAAACTTTAAAAAAATAATAATAATTAAAGTGCGCCATAAATCTAATAATATAATATTTTTATATTAAGTTTTTATTAATATATGTTATAGAAATTAATCTATTGCAAAAAAGAAAAATGTTTCAATCGAAAACTCCGCTCATTTAGACAACCGAACCACTGAAAATTCCTAGAGCCTCACATGCTCAGTCAAAGCAATATGTAGAGTATCAAAAAAAAAATGAAATAAAACGGCAAAACTTTGCACCCATTAATCCGCACAAGTCCCTAAAGGTTGCCGGCCCTAGAGTTTTTAGTCTACGCTCTCTAAGAAACGAGGCAATCGAAATGTAGCACCGTTAGGGTTCAGATTCTTCCTCCTCTTTACAACTACTGCAGAAGTCATTTGAATTACGTAGGACCCCTCTTTGTGCCTTTTTAGTGTAAAATGTCCCGTAAGATGACCCGTCTTTTTGTCTTTTGACCTGCTTTCATACCACATCCCATCGGCCACATCATTTTGATGACAAATTCAACAGTTGTGGCTCTTTAAGTTAACATCTGCAATAAGTAATTCTCTTATAGTGGGCTTACAAGTAGAGGAAGATATGCCAGGTATCTGCCATGATAGCGAAAGTGGAAAAGAAGTGCGCTAACTTTCAAATTCGTTTGCCAACTCGATACCCGGCAGATCCCTGTGCCCTGGCTCCGACACTAAGGTTAGAAATAAGTGACTAACCATCGCAAAGGGATCTGCGGCAAACTATTTCTCATTTATTGTTACAGATTTCAGTGCTTCTTAATATGATTGGTTGATAACCCAAATATATTAGCACAATTTACTGTGAGTACTATTAAACCTAGGCAATGAATAAA
Source organism: Ceratitis rosa (assembly GCA_037013455.1). Classification (NCBI taxonomy): domain Eukaryota; kingdom Metazoa; phylum Arthropoda; class Insecta; order Diptera; family Tephritidae; genus Ceratitis; species Ceratitis rosa. The sequence goes on along the minus strand of JAWMAG010000054.1, from coordinate 3,427,951 downwards.
TACAAGGCCCGTATGTTATCACCACGTAATATCCTATCTCATCGGTTTGTTTACGGACTTCCCAATTTGTAATTTTTTCTATAGTCAGTAAAGATTTTCCAGTGGTCCATTATTACTTTTTGTCTTTGTCGAAGTTTTGTGTACCTTTTATGAACTTAAAAAATGTATTGAAAAGTATAAAATTCGATTTCGATGATTTTCAGGGTGGATATTTATATCCATTGACCTGTGTAAAATACCAAGTTTCATGCTCTCAAATGCTCTTTTAACGAATTTTTGACCCAACACCTCATATCTGAACAAGTCGCTTGTTTGAGAGCTTTCGTTCAAATATATCATAAATTCAAAGGCTAGTTTGCATTCATTATCATTATCCTATCGGCATAAGTTTTGTTCTGGTAGTTTCATATTTAGGACCAAAATTATTATACTTTCTTGTGTTCCTAAAGATATAAAAACATGGTATTTTAAGTTTCCAAAATTAATGTAAATAACTAGGGCATAATAGATTTCCTTGGAAAGGTAAACCCTTATCAGCATTTTTTATCGTCGATCGTCCAACTCTACACATTATGTGGGCAAAAATGAACTTGAAACCTGGTTGAGCTGACAAAAAGTTTGTCAAATAATTAATTTTAAATAAACGAAGAATTTATGCAATAAAGACAATGTTGTTGAAATTTATTAAACGACTTTTTATTACTTTTGAAAAAATAAAACGCAAATAATGTTTTTCAATATATGTTTAAATTATATTGTTTAATTAAAAAAACAAAAAAAATTTTCTCTCAGCTATTTATAAGAAAAATGTAGATACGTTTGAAGAAAATAGCAGTTTAATGAGGTTCCTGTATAGTTTATGACAAAAACTAAAATTAAATAAAATAAAATAAAAAAAATTTTATTTGATTTAGACTTTCACAACAATTTAGAAAAATATTTCTTTAAAAACGAAAATAAAAAATAAATTAAAAATAATTTTATTTGATTTAAAAGTTTCTAAACCTTAATATTTCGACATTATGGTTTAATGAATATTCAATAAAAAAAAGTATTATGTATTCAACTTTATTTAAAATTGAATATTATTATATTATTATTTTTTTTTAATTTTTCTTGAACATAACTTATTGTTTGATTTTTAAAAATAGTTTCATTTGATTAAAGATTTTTTTTTTTTTAGATTTAGATAAACATAAAAAACACTGAAATTAAAATTAAAAAAAAATTATAAAAGAAATTTCTTTGAAAAAGTATTTTTATTTTATTTAAAAATGCCTTAAACTTTATAAATCAACAGCATATTTCATTGAATTTTTAATAAAGAAAATTTATACACCTCTAATTAAAATTACATATTAATTAATTTTTTTCCAATTTTCTCTGAGCATGAGTAATTTCTAAATTGTTGAAAATAAATTTATTTGGTTTGGAATTTCTTACAAATTTAGAAAATTATTTAAAAAAGACTAAAATTAATGAGAAAAAAATTATACGATAATTTTTTTTTATTTAAATGTTCCTTAAATTTATATATCGACAGTATGATTTAGTTGGTTGAAATTGAATTTTTTTCATTTTTTTTATATTTTCTCATATATTTTGTATTACCTTTTTACCGAATTTTCCCCTTTTAAAGTTTTTATAAGATCCACGTGTTTAAAGAGAACTTTTTTTATTAATAATTTCCTTTCCTTGTTTTATTATTTCATTATTACTTAAATAATAATTTATTATATGTATTATGAAAGAGTAACCATCTTAAGGACATCAAAAAATTTTCTTTGCTTTATTTGTTTTTATGCAACTTTGACTCTTCACTATTTCTTTATGTATTCCTGCAACTTTCTCAGAAATTCACAATTTCTTCTAACTTCAAGCGAAGTATACTTTTACTTTCTTAAACTTGCTTGATTTTCAACCACAATGGAATTCTGATTCGAATCCTGCTTCACATAACACAGTGAATTCGACAACCTTTAGCGCTTGTTTATGCAGCATACATACAGGTGCTGGCTATAACCTACACTATTTGCACAAACTTTTATTGCTTTAAGAATTGGTTTGTAAAATATATAGTAAAAACTAAAAAGCAATACACACACACCTTAAATTTATATGCAACATATTTTTGAGTATTAAGCTAGTGAACTACAAATATGTATTGTATGTATGTATGTATATACATATATTGAGAATATGTTGTGCATGTGTTGAACGTCTAAAAGTAGCACAGCACAGCAAAGTGTCGGCACACTTTAGAAAACAGATGATTTCAGCTGACGACGCGGCAACGGCCTAGCCCAATTTCGATTCGCAAGCACTCTGTGTATATATTTACGTGCATATATGGTATGTATATCTGTATCTGTGGGCATTCACGGCAAGCAAAATGAGAAGATGATATTTTTTTTCACACACTAAAATTAAATTTTTTATTCCTTTTATATAATTTTTTTTATTATTTGCTTCAATTTCACTACTCACTTTCTGATATTTGGCACTGGCTGCATGACTGCCGAAAAGTATGCAAGATATTTTTAATTTTTGTTCACTATAAGTAAACACGTGGTACTTGCCAACTTTGTTTTTCGCACTTTTCTGAATTTATTTGAATTTTTCATTTAATTCTTCATTTTCACAAAACTCTCTCCGCATTTTTCAACGCGTCCATTTTACACAACTAAACACATAGTCGACTATTACCGACGGACACGACGTCACACATGCAATGTGTGTGCTCACCGGGCAACAGTTCAAATGAAACTAGTTGCGGCGACACACGGCTGTTGGCGACGCGATTGCTTGCACTTGCCTACTTCGTCGTCGTTGTGTCGTTGGCTCGGTCATATGTTTGCACGCACAACACGAAACTCGCACCATCGGATGCTGGCTGTATTTGTTTGCTGCGCTGTACTGTGGTGCTGGCTGTGCCCATTGACGGCATAACGTCTGCCTGTACTGGCGCTGCTGCATAACATTAGGCGCGTCGAGGTACAACAAGACGCTTACATAGTGTAAGCTCAACGACTTCGAATTACTTTGAAAGCATGTAACGCATGCGAATCTTTCGTATTCGAATTCGAAATGAATTTCAAAACAAAACAATCAAGAAAGCAGCAAGCAACGAAGGGAGCCACAGACAACATACACGTATGTGAGTAGTGGCTGTAACTGTGAGCAGTGAACACTCACTTGGAGGTAATTGAAATTCTAAAAGTATGCTATACATACGCTTGTGCACAACATCTAAGGCGCAGCCGGTGTTCGTTTTTCGCACGTTATCATCGTACTTCGAAAGTGTGCCAAATGAGCAAAGCGGCGAACGATAACGGCCGAGATGTATACTCCGAAAATTCGCTCTTGGCAAGCACAAGAGCAAGTTTACTCTTAAATGGCAGCCGAAAAGCTCTCTTTAATACCATTCAAATAAACGAGCTTTAACGTTTTTTAACACCCAAGCGCCGGCGTCAAAGCTTGACCAGTTTTTTAAAGCAAATATTTTTGTCGCAACACAATTTGGCTGTTAATTTTCACATTTTACATACATACATACATATACTCGTTAAAGTAAGGGTATATACATTTATGTTGACACAAAAGTTTTGTGTGCGTTTTGCCTTTTAACCTAAGCGCCGTAATGTATGCTAAGCATTTATGCGGCAGCTGGTTATAAGCAAACGAAAAAGGAGCGAACCAAAAAAAACTCGCTTACTAACACACTTATAGACATAAATTTGTTTACACTCAACTTAATTTCATATATACATATATATATAAATATATGTATGCTACACTGTCTCATATAAAGCCACTTATGAACGCTCAAAGATTTTTACATTTTCATATATAGAAATATTTGTTCACAACCACTCACTAGCTCACTCGTCTTTCGCCGAGTTCCGGGAATACTTTCTGGTTTGGTCACGTTGGTTAGTTTGTTGATTTTGTTTATGTCATAGCATGAAATATGCTTCTGTTGTATGCAGTGCGAGTGTGTTTGTTGTTTGTGTACGCAATTGTGTCAGGCGAAAAATTTTTTTGTAAAGCGTGTGAACCCAACTCATTTGTCGATATACAAATATAGATATATAGCTGCAGCGTATACTTGCGTTTTTAATCTATAAAATTGTTAAATTTAAACACTGATGAAAATAATTTCATATGTTGCCTACATTTAGGCATGTTATCAATACAGCCCAAATAAAGGGTATTGAAACTTTTTTTTTGGTCGTCGTGAAGCTTCTTTAGGGACTGTAGTACAGAAACTGTTGGAAAAAATGGAGCTATTTCGCAAACGTCATTACACCGTAAATTCATCGAAAAACCATCTTGGCTGATGAAGCCTATTTCCACCTCGATGAATATGTCAATAAGCAAAACTGTCGCATCTGAGGCACGCAAAACCCAAACCCCTTCACCCTCAAGGTGCAAAAATAAAACTGAAAAAACAGTTGCGGTGCATAGATTGTGCTATAGGGAGATCATTAATGAGTTTTTATGACCGGACTATGTTGCTTTTGCTGCATGTAGTAGCCTACTTAAAAACGATTTAGAATGAACGATATAAAAAATGGCAAGCCATGTAATATGTTATAACAACAACAGTTGTTCAGTTCATTTACTTCACCAAGAGCTACTAAATGCTATTAGTTTTAACTGCCATTTACTTAACAGTTGTGTTAGCGAGTATTTTTTTTTTTATTAGAAAGATTGTCAGGTAAGGTAAAAAAGTATATGATCAGATGAACTTCTTTAGAAAGGCACTTTTTGAAAAATGGTTAAATTTAGAGCCACTTAAAAACCGAAAATATTTTATTTCTTCAACACATATAAATAATTTTTTTTTTTTTTGTAATAATATCGAAGTCATTGTAGAATTTTTTGTTACGTCAATTAAAAAATCACGCAGATCCAAAAATTGGAATCTGAGGTTCATACCATATATGGAAAAATGCTAAAATACGCGCAATGAGGAAATTAGATTAGTTTTTGTTATTAATTTGGTTATTCGTTCATAAGGTCTTTAAGAATTAACTAAACATTGTGTTGCTCATATATATATGTATAATATTTGCGGTTGTGGATCACACTTTAAGAAGATTTTCTTGCATTTGCTTTGTTTACCATATCCGTTTAAGGAACTGTAGGCTAACTAGTCTCTGAGTTTTTTGTAGCATTTCATCCAAATTTTGTACAATTGAAAGATCATTTATCGAAACCGGTCAGATGCAAACACTATAAAGCCACCAGAAAAAGCATCTAGAAGTGTGGGTCTTGCTATTCTACCTATCTATGAATAAACATTGTCATTGAAAGTTATCGAAATCGGATCACTTTATCATTTAACCTACTCCAAACATTTTCTCAGATATGGAACCTAATCTTTAATACTAAATAGAAAAATACCAGAAACGTCATTATATCGCTGATGGTCATTGAAGGTACAAGGACTGCGGCTTTTCGTTCCTATATTCTTTTTCTTTTCAGTATAATTCATAAATGACGACAAATGGATAAATGGAAGACAGCTTTTTTTCATATTTTTGTCCGAAGCACTTAGAGCTGTTTGGTGTCCGAATATATTTAAAAGTACAACTTTTCTGTTTTTGTCATTATAATAATTCGCTACTAATTCAAGTAAAAAAGATCTTGTGTAATTTTTTCGGTAAACTAGTAATGATTTATCTAAATGAATATAAATAAATTTCCACCAGCAATTTCAACTGAATTCATTGAAAGAGTAAGAGCTAAGAGCTCGATTTCTGGAATTCGTCGAACACCATGTACTCGTACTTACGTGTATGTTGTAAGCAAAGTTGTGAATCACTTTACTCAAAACTTTTATTTTGTATACTCTATATGACAAGTATTTTTGAACTGTAGACAGAACAATTGCATTTTAGTATATTTTTTAAACGGGGATGATGGTTTGGTTGTCTACTTTATACAAGTTTTAATTTTTAACCGATATCTGCGCATATCTGTGCCACTTTCCTTAATCTACTTATAACAACCTACCTTGAAGATTCCGCAACAATTTTCAATAAAATTTAGTGAATTTGCAAAATAAACTGATGATAGTATGTAGGTACTTAAAATGTATAAACACAGCATAATTATTATCACTGGGTTAAATATTTTCCATGAAATCATATCAGAATATTATTCAATAGGGATAATCCAACCATTCACAATTCAATGGAAAAAACTAAATATCCACTTTTCGATCGAAAAATGTTTTTACATCAATTCAGTTGAAAAATATGAATATTTTATTGCAGAAGCAGATAGAAATAAGCATACATTTTAACACTTGTTTATAGGAATTTTAAATCTATTGAATACCATTAAAGAAATTATTATTTTTTTTTCAAATTACGCGTTTCACCCAAAGTACAGTGGAGGGTTTTTTCTGAAAATGTGATCGCTAACATGAGCGGGCTTTCATAAAACCAGTGCCCTTTGGTTCTTTGGTTTCACCAGAACTACTGTTTTGAGCGTATCATTAAAGCAAGCATATTTTTCGGGGAGAAAACTTTTTCAGTTACATTTCAACTGTAGAATACTCTTTTCGCTTTTCGTATATGAAAAAACGCCGCTCGATTTATTCATTTATTTTGAATCCACTTTTTACTCTCCTGCCAGAGCAAAGCAGGGTCATCTCATTACCAAAATCGATATCAAAATATACGAGGTTTGTTCAAAAAATATGGCGAACTGTAAAATTTTCACGCAATATCGATTGTTTTTGTTATTTCAACACACCCATCGCATGAGATCTAACGACAGACTGCTCGAAAACACCTATCGCCGAATCATCTGATGTTGTTATTCTCTTTTGTAGATTCGCCCGACCATATTTTGCTTTGTTCTTTTGGAGGCGAACAACTGCTATTCGAACATCGAATTAGTTTCTGGTGTATTATTTTCACAGCCTTGATAATTGTTCCCTACACAAATTCAGATGGCTTTGAGAATCAGTTGCCAGATCAACTCTTTGAGTCCTACAGAAGTTCGGTCTGGTCTTTAGACCTTCTGTAAGATGCCGGATTTTGACCTTTACACGTTTCCCAAAATAGATAGTTTTGCTTCTAGCTGTACGTAAGGAGATTTAAATGTTGTTCCATAGTTCTCTTGTTTCGAATTGCTAATCAGCGCTCTCAGAGAGTAGAAGTGCAAGTTGCATTGCCTTTGTTGACGAGCATTTTTTACAGAGACGGATTCGTACGCACGTTAAGAAAACTGAGTTTACAACGTCCAAAGCCGCCAAGTACAATATTGGCATTGTGGCGGCGCTGCGCTCATAAATAAGCTTTAACCTCTTGCCTCTTTCATTGCAGTGTGGGCGGATATCAGCGATGTGTTTAAGGAGCTTTCTTTGACGCGAATCGTTGTGAAACGTGAAAGACATGCCAATGGTTTCTCTCACACCACGAGTCCAACACCAAGTTTGCGTTCATGATCATGACATGATCTTTGTAGTAAAGCACTCCTTGAACAGCGGTGATATCAGACTTATGAGGACATCAACCAGATGAGCACCGGCACATTCCCAATTAAGGAATCCACAAGGATATACTGGTAGTAGGAGATTGCGATTAAATAAATGGATAATTTTTCAGTAAAATTAAAATGCTCCTTATTTATTACATATATTTGAGTTCCGCTTATGCAATCTTGACTCTCCAATTAAAAAAAGTAATTCAAACGAAAGCATGCTAATATTTACGACTTAAATTTAATGACAACATCAAAAATAAGGACTACAACCTCCTCACTGCATTCCTAACCAACCTTTGTGTTTTGCAATTGCTTTCAGGCAAAATTGGATAAGAAGAAATTTGCGTCTGTGTTGAACTTATGGAATTCAGGTGAACCGATTTTCCACACACGCACAAATTAATGGCACAGTAGTAAAGTTGAAGAGGAAGAAGAAGAATAAGAAGGAAATGCAAAAGTAAAAGTGTAACAAATAAGTGCTTCAATAAAAACAAGCAAATATATTTACTTATATGTTCTTATCAATACACACGTGCGACTCCCTGTTAATGTATGTATGTATTATCTATATGTATGTATAGTTATGTAAGTGGTTGTCCTTAATAATGTTTCAATTAATAAGCAATTTACCGCTTTCAAGTATCCACGAGCAATCTTACTTGCTTACCTACATAAATGCATACATACATACTCGTACATTCATAGATGAGTTCAGTGAATACTTACGTACAACACCGTAAATATACTACACCTCACACCGGTACGTACATATTTATAAGTAGTTCATATGCAAATGTGTGTGTGTGTGAGTATGTGTATGTGTGCATACACTTTTCAATGAGACTACACTGAGTAGTTCTTTACAACCGGCCCGGAAATAATTAGCGCTAAAATGAAATTGAGTCAACTATTCAGACACTACTGCTACTACGATACCGCCATCCACCCAGTCAGCATGCCAGCATGCCAGGTCAACACTGCTACACACACAATATGTATAGGTATATATATACGTACATATGCAATAAATACAAAAACCGTATGTATGCCGTGAATATCGCATGTCAGGCGCCTAAAAGCATACTATTTAAAAATTCATTAAGCTCTAATTGCATGCAAGCCATTTCATGGAAAATGAGTTGCTTACTGCACAAATGAAAGAGTGTGAGTGTGTGAATGTGTGTGTGTGTGTGTGTGTGTGTGTATAAATGTGAGAAAATACAGTTGTTTTATGCTTCAGTTTATGTGAGTTCTAATACACTTACAACTATATATAGTTGCTTAAATAAACAAGTGTTTATAGTTTTTCAGGTAAAAAGTGGAAAAATAGTTGCATTTTGTCTGAAATACTAACAGCGTTTGTTTATTTTAAGCTATGCTGCTAGAGATAAATGTACATTTGTATATGCATATGCAGAAATATAGACACTTAGTAGCTGTGTGAGTTTCAGAACTTATTTCACTTATTTTTGGCTTATTAAAATTTTACTGTATTTGATTTTTACCTCCGATGTCATTTAGCAAGCGCGACTTCACCAAAAAACTGAACATAATTCTGTTGTACTATTTAATTTAAAAATAAAGACAAAAATGTAGTATTAATAGTCAAAAAGCGTAATAAATTAATAAAAAGAAAATCACTCTCAAAATCTTTTAAGCTCTCAAAAGTTGCTATACGAGTACATAATGGAATGTCCACTTGAGAATTAATTGTATATGGTAATAAGTCAGTTACCTAGTTAGTGGTGAGTTTTAAATCAGAAACTGTTGACCCACGGAACAAATTGACTGTTTCTTTGTAAATGAAGTCCAATAGCATGATTTGCTATACAAAATACTTTCTTCATTATTATGTCAACTGTACAAATTTGTTGAAAAATTATTTGTCATCGTCTGATAGAGCTGTGGGTAAAAAAAAATATATAAATAAAAAATAAAAAAAATAAGAAAGTTGGTCGCCTTTACTCTCTCAAACAAAGCCAAGAATTTTAGTCACTATTTTCTGCACTCAGGCGATATTAAGTTCATCTGAAGACGCTGATAACCAGCCAGAGCGCGGCAAGTATTTCAAAGCATTTCCATTCATAATATGTATGGTATGTAATGGTTTTTGATAATGTTCTCCTACTTTTATGTATGGGCAGCGAACGGCACCCCTCAGTCCAAAACATAATTCTGTAATTATTTTTTTAGTTAAAAAAATTACTAAAAATTCCTTAGTGAATATTTTGAAATTGCAACTCTCTAAACAAAAGAGTGACATACATTCCTTTCTTCTTTTCTTTCTAACCCTTATTATTTTATTATACTTATGGGTATATGTCAATAAGCAAACATGTTAAGAAGGTTTCGTCTACCAGATATGTGGGACTGCGGCATACATTTCACTGACTTGAGGAGAGACTATGATGTCCAGATTCCAGATGGAGCCCTATGGGATATGGGAAGCTGCTCTAGCATATGCAGACACAATCCATTTGTATTCAGATAGGTCAAAACTGGAAAACAGTGTAGGTAGTGGTGCATACTCAAACGAATTTTATTTTTATATTATATTATTATTATATATTATATTTTTCCGTAGCCAGGCAGTACTAAGATTCCAAAAATCTATTTCAATCAAGGACCGTAGAGAACTTCCATAAATCAATAAACGCAATGCTCAAGCAATTCTCTATGAACCTATTACGGATACCAGGCCACAGTATCATACCAAATAACGAGACGGCGGATCAGCTTGCACTTTTGATATCATGGAAGAGTCTAAACCGTCTTTGAATGAAAGAAAGTCCAGAGAACTATTTACGCAAAAAAAAGTTGACGATGATGATATCTAACGAGGCATTTGCTTTTATGTAGACACGCATAGAAACTGTGCGTACCAGCAAATTACATCTGCAGGAGCTGCAAAGTGAAGAAAGTACCTGAGTTCTTAAGACACTTACTTTCTAAGGGCGTCAGCGTTTGCTATCTCCACATATTGGTTTGACTAGCGTATGAGAGCTTAAGCGGTTAGGGCTAAGTGCCCTAAAAAATTAGGTTTTTCAAATATTTTTGATTAAAATTTTGGCTTTATTATTTTGAGCATTTTTACACATATTCCGGCACCTTTGAAGAGTAGTTAGAAGTTTTTAATATATAAAAATAACTGTTTTTGAAACTGCTACAGCAGATCTCCAGTGACCCCTCTCATAAAAGGCGTTTTACGGTAACTATTGTATTTCTGAAGTGAATCATCCGACATCAAAAAATCAAACGGATTTCATTAAAGTAATGTATGATCTCGTGATTAATCGTAAGAACAAGCCAACACAATTTTTGACAAAAGGCGGCTTTTCAAAAAAAAATTTAATTTTGTCCATAATTTTGGTTTTGAATTTCACATTAAAAAAAAAAAACTTTTTTTCAGTAATGGAAAAGCTTCGATTAGATACAAGAAATAACTCATTCATTCAGAAGCCCGTGTAAAAATTCGAGACTAATGAGTTCAGCCGTTCCCGAGAAATCTTTGTCACCAACTTGAAAAACATAGTTTTGAGAAAAACGAGTTTATGCGTGTAACTTCCAAAATAACAGTTGGATCGACTTGAAATTTTCAGAGTATTTACTTGAATACATTACGAAAATGAAAATTAAAGAAAATCAATTTTTTGAAAATTCTAACTAGATGTAACCCCTTAATATAATCCTCAGTGCTACCACAATGGGCCCTATTAGGGGTTTCAGTGTGTTGAAGTGAAACTATTTATTCTTTCACATTAATAATTAAAATGCCACTTAGTTTTTGAAAGCAACCAGCTTTTTAGACTTCAGCAACCATAAGTAAAAACTTAGTTTTATGTATCAGCACCGTACCATATCAGTATCATAATTCTCAAAGTCTCGCATATATTTTATCGAACACATTAAAAACAAACTAGCTGACCCCACCCAATACAATATCAATTAAATTTTACGCCAGAGACAATAAGCGCATTCACACACACACACAAACACGCACTGAGCTGGCGACTGACGCGGCCACACCTTAAATGTTCCCCAAGCGACGCTAAACGCTACACACCATAATGTTTACGCACATAACACAACACCGCAGCACTGAAACACTGAAAACACACATACACATACACATAAACATGCCTGTTGGTATGAACTTGTAAAAACGAAGAGTGACACACGCTATTAGCGGGCTAAATAATGTTGCTGTTGTTTGTTGTTGTTCAACGAGCAACAAACAACAGCGAAAACAATTTGCGCTTACAACTACGATATTCACACACACACATTTATACTGGTGCATGTGTAATCAGCACAGCAACAACCGAGCAACGAAAAAAGCCAAGCAATCGCCACACTTTTCCACATTTTATTTTACGTTTTTTTTTTTTTTGTCAATTGTCAAACATACATACACATACACATACACAACTTTTCTGTCTTGCTTTATTTCCTCCATTACCTTGCCTCTCTCTCATCGTTGTCTCGTTGCGTATTTTTATTGCTGGGGTGGACACGTTAAAATTACTGTTAAACAGAGTTTAGTTCAGATAAAGGTGAAAGGACGCAATAGTGTCGACGTTGTTGTCTTTGCTATTTTTGTTGTTACCATTGTAACTACTCTTTACGTTCAACGCGCAACTTTCATTGCCTTCTGGCCGCCATTGTCACCTTCAGCGTAGACATACATACACGTACATAACGTACATATACATTTATACATTTAGGTATCTGTGTTGTGATCGTGTGAAGCAGAGCCAAACTTTTGCCATATTTTGCTGTGAATTGTGGATGTAATAAGGATAAGTGTCTGCATGCGAATGTACGTGAGTGGAGCAATGAGACTTTGTTGCACACCGGTTATCGTACATATGAACCCAGTGGGGAAGCATACTAAGGGTGAATTGGAAGGTCAGGAATGCTATTTTGAGCACGACGATTTCCTAGGGGACTACAATTTGAAACTTATACATCAGCGATGTTTTAGTTAAATACCATTTCTTATCTACCCGAGCTCTTTTCATAATTGGCACTTCAAAACCATTGGAAGCGTGTTCCTCCTTTAATATGTGTTGTGCGTCTTGGCGTTTCTTCTACAAGTTTGCAAATTTTTTAAAGCTGTTTTTGATTAGGTTGATATTTACTACCGAGGGCCTACCGAAATTGGAAAATAGTTTATAGAATAATAAATTTAAAATTAGAAATATATATTCGACCAGTTCTGGTATAATTTAAGTTCATGACTAGAATTTGCATGCCACTTCGTTCGCACGGAATCTTAAGATGGTAAAAATAATATTTATTGGGTTTGTTATATTACTATATATTATAAAGAATAAAGTATTATAAACCGAAGCCGAACCATCGAATCTACTCCAGGCCTGCCTCCCGGAAGACAAAGTGTTCCCAATGGTAATTTGTGCTCAAAACTACTACTGTAAAAGGAAGGACTAAACATCCAAAAAGTTAAAGAAACTTAATTTAAATAAAAAATTGTGTTAAATTTTCTAATTGCCGTCGCCCCTCGACAGGGAATGTCAACCCCTCCGAATGTATTTCTGACATGAAATAAAGTTCCTCATAAAAATACCATCAGCCGTTCGGAGGCGGCTTAGTATGAACTGTAGGTCCCTCCATTTTTTAGAAAAACATCAAGACACAAAACCACAAATTGAAAGAGGAGCTCGACCGAAAATCGCTTCAGCGGGTGCAAAGCGCCAATTATACGTGTATATATATGTCAATTTCGGCAAAGAGTTACCTGGTACCAAATCTTATATAAGCGATTTAAATGATTTAAAAATAAATTCGATTTCTTCGAATAGGTCGGTTCCGGCTCCACTTTTCGGAGACACTTTCTTATCGGGTGCCCTCCCCCTCCCAATTTCATATTTCTTCAACCAGTTGTTTACATTATAAATTGATCCGTCAGTCATTTAGGAGCCTTTTATACAAATAGACATACATTTTTTGAAGTTTAGTATTTCTCTTGAATGGAACTTCAAATTAGTAAAACAAATTAGAAAATTATAAGTGTAGCCATTAGCTATTTTAAAGTAATATACGACTAGTATACATGTCGGCTGAACTAGTATAAGATTGGTATATTTTTGACATTTATATCTTTTAAGCAAATTTTGTATGCAAAATGCCAACTATTTCTGCATAAAGTTTACTGTTGGCCGATGAATCGTATTTCTTTGCATACCCATTTTAAAGTAGTTCTCAACTAGTTAGTTTCCAATAAATACCACTACATGTTAATTATATATATATATATATGCACATGATTGCGTAAAGTTATATTTATTCGATTGCGTAAAAATAAACGAAACATAAAACATTCACCGAATGGCTGAAACTTAAGTTTTTCCTCAACAATTTATGACTTGCACACAATTGCTTTTTTGACATTATTATTACGTTTACTTTTACACTCTTCGGAAAGCTATAAAGGCATGCTTACATGAACACGTTCATAAATTCGCATACATACGTGTATGTAAGGCAAGTGTTCGTATATCGACAGTCATTGATCAATTTGTTTTTGGGGAGCTTGCGATGGGATAGGTTTTATTATTTTGTGGGAAAGGATTCATTCCTTAAAATAAATACTACCGGGCCTTTACAAAATTTATTTTCGGTACAAAATTTAAAATAACCCTTTATATTAAGAGCTCCTGAATAACTCGTACTTTCAGAGATACCCTTAGAAAATTCGTTTTGTACTATGTTTGCAATAGATGGCTGAAGTGATCTTTATTTCGCGTTCGATAAGTAAGATTGGATTACAATAGTTAGCATTAGAAAGATGGTGTTATGTGCTGAATGTGATAATGTCCAAGAGTTGCGATGAACTTGGGGCATTTATTTTAGAGACCAAAGAAATCAAAGCAAATTCGATGTAGAGGGCGATGGTTTGTCATAAATACTTCTATATTTCAGCGAAATGCGACCACACTGCGGCAGGAGAGAAGCACGTCATTACCAAGGAAGGATGCCAACTATGGTGACATAAAGTTCAGTAGTGAGAAAAGGAGGTCAAAGCGACCTTATCTGGTGAGAATAACCGTCTTTTTCAAGTACCGAATTGCTTGCTAATTGGAATATATTCGTCAGGTTTTTAATATGTACATACTCCCTGAGTACTTCTGACTCCCATTTTGCCCCAGCCAAGATACGAACGTAAGTAAACAAACATAAATTTTAGCTTCGTCTCGACTTCGTACTCTCACGACTTATATACCTGCTCTCTGAGAATACTTGCCAACAGCTAGATTTAAGAGGTTGCATTTCAAACTGCTAGTTAATTTACGACAATGTAGATAATATGATTTGGGAATGGCACAATATAACACAGGGAACAAAAAAATGAGCGAAAAAGAGAAAGAGAACACATAACGAGAAAATCTAGAAATTATACTTACAAATATATATAGAGAGAGGCATTTAAGACGAAAAAAATAAGAATCCAAATAGCGTGAGCACGAACTACTTGAGCATCTGAACTGAATAACAGGTGATATGCTCTTTAACTCTGCAAGATCCGGTTGGTTGGTCTGTTGAATGAGGAGGTTGAGTTCTCAACTCATCCAAGCGTTTAACTTAAATTGGAAATATCATAAAAGATGTGACATCTCAACAGTTTGAAATTCGCTTACTCGTAAAGGTAGAAGTCTAAGAGATTCCCCATTTAGGACCTTCAATAATACCCACAATTTTTGCGTAAAAGACAGGGAGGAAGTCGCAGAATTTGATGTTACCTTCGAAATCCAGTACGTACTGAAGGAATCAGGACCGAAAGATGTTCTTGTGAGATTGCAAAGAGATCATTTCATTGTTAATGCTTGGAGAACATTGAGTAGAATCAGGATATTACTATTTCAAATTTAAAATATTTTTCAAATAATTGTGACTACAGAAATTAAATTTCGAATTCCACACGTTTGGTTTATTTACATACACGGTATGTACTAACCTATTTTCTCTTCAACTTTAAGCTACAGTGTAGCACTGTATTTGTAGTTGTTTTAGAGGTTGTTAGGAGAAGGCGATGTTAGTTTAGGCCATCTTTGATATTATCTAACCGGAGGGCTCGTACCATAGAAAAAAACGGGTTAGGAGACATACGCGTTCACAGGGTATGTCTGGTTCAAGTCTGGATAAGTAAAAACTTCGTAAACTTAGTAACTTCGACTCAATATCCAGTATAAAGGATACTAAGCGAACTACTGTTATATCCTCATTTGCAACAAATTTGTATTTTTCTAAGCACTCAAACCCCAACCTCTGTTCACAACCTTTACGATCATCAAGATATTAGGAGTAGTAGTAGTATCTCGCGTTGTATAAGTCCGATAGGATTCCGCTAGACGGCGTTAGAAAGCTGACATTTTTTACTAAAAAAGTTTCCCTGGCTGTTTTGTCATTGGTTGATTCAGTTTTGTTTGAGCGTGTGCCAAAGATGGGCACTAGCAAAGAGAAAACACGCTATATTTTACAGTTTTTCTTCGATAAGGGCGAAAACGCAAGCAAGGCGGCTGAAAATTTTAATAAAATTTATGGTCCTGAAACCGTTACAGTCATATATGAATACTTTTGGTTTCATTCCGGTAATTTTTATGTAAAATATGCTTCACAGAGTGGAGGACAAATTGTTGAAAATGTCGATATAATCATGGACATTGTCCGGCCATTATGTACAAGGTGTGTCCCAAAAATAACCGAACTTTTTGGATATAAAATAGTAAAATACACATTTTATTATCTTTGAAAGTTATTATTTATTCAAAATAGGTTCCATTTGACTCAACACAACGTTTGGAACGATCAACCAGCGCATGCATAGATTTTTTTATGTCATTTATAGAAATGTTCTTCAGTACCTCGGTTACGGCTGCTTTTTTCATGAATTCGTATCTCACAGCAAATTTTTTTTCAATTTTTACACAAAATTTTATATTTGCTCTTTGTTCCATTTTTTTTTTTTTTGGAACCATTAGCACACTTTCGGTTTTATTGAAATGGCTGTCACTTTTACATCTGTCATCCGACTTACATGAAGTCAGGTACGTTTGAATGCTTTTTAATGTTGCAAATTTTTAATAAACACGTAAGCACTGTTTCGATTGCTCAAGAGCTAAAGATTGCACAAAAAACTGTTTAGAACAATTTGAATAAGGCTGGATACGAAAAGAAAAAATTAAACCATTCAATCGTATGCCAAAATAATTGATCTCTTTTTACTACACCAATATTTCGTATTCTCCCATACGCTTCCTTTTGATATTCAACTTTTAACTACACCCTTCTCAAGGAACAAAAGTATTCCAACATTGTTTGAACATTTAAAGCTCGCTCACTTACCAGTTGCAGCGTGGAAGTATGATAAAAACGTCACATTGAAACCTCACATACTCGTACATATCTACCAGCCGCATTTAATCTCCACGGCTGCTCAATCCACCCACCCTGTTACTGCGTCTTAAGAAGACCACCAAGAGGCTTAAATCAGCATGAAGTGGATGTGAACAAACGGAACCATAAGCAATTTTCAAACCACAACAAATATCCAACCAGGAAGGCAAGAAAGCGATAACTTATATTATTAAAGGGGTGTTTTTTGTTATTGTTTTCATTTTGGGGTGTGCATTTGGCTTTATGGCACTTAAGTCACATTTCCTTGTATGACGCTGACACGCAATCAACAATATTGTTCTCAGCACGGCTTATGTACTTTCTTCCACTCGTGTTTTCGTACTTTAGTTCTTTTGTATTTATGGTAGGTATATGCTTTATCTATTCGTACTGCTTAAGTACTCACCGCTGACGTTGTTGCTGTTGCTGCTCATCTTAATGCTTTGATTTTATCATAACTTCTTATATTTCATTTCCATTTATTCTTTTCATTATCTACTAATAGTGCAACATGCTGTGCTGGCGCGTGCCCTGACGGGGTTGCCTGGCGAGTGGGGAGTTCAGTATTGTGGTGGTTTGGAGTGAAAGAAACTAAGACGAAATTAATTTCCAGTAAATAAACAGTGTGTAGTGCTTAGCGTACTGAAAGCGGAGTAAGGAGTGTAATCCGGGTGGTGTGTATTTATGTGGAAAGGGTACACGTAGATGAAGTTTTGAGACAGACTGATATATGTATGAGTGTTACCCTTGTCGGCTTTTTGCGCTACTAGAATGACAAATTCAAATTTAATGAAGTGTTAATGATTGGTCTTTGGGTTTCCCCTTCAAAATTGTTGTTTTTCTATATATACTATAATATTATTACTTCTGATACACTTTACTAGTGAAATGAAATTCTACACCATTGCATAAATAAATACTTACATATGGTATGTACACGTGTACCAATTAGACGAGCCAATTAAAAATAAATGTTCTGAAATAATAGCTTTTTGTCTACCAATGCATGAGCGAGGTATGAGATAGTGCGGTTTCCTTTATGGTTAGTGACTATGGAGGAAGAGAGGTAAATCAGCAAAATTGTCGCATATGGGAGATAAGGCGTTACACTAAAACCCAAAAAAAAAAACTAAAAAAAAACAATTTACCAAAGAAAAATTTATTGTCTGGTGGCGCTTTTTGATCCTGAGATGTGATTAAATATTACTGCTTTGAAAACAACAACGGCGAAACTGTCAGTGTCAATTGGGATCATTATGGTCGTGTAATAAAATTGTTTAGGCTGCAACACATCTTGGAAAATATGTGGTTCTAAAAATAGCGTATAAATTTATTAACATTGTTAATTGACAATCGGCACCGTGGGACTTTTCGTAGGGTTAACATTTAACTCTTGAAGAACCCTTCGAACTAAAATTTGTCAAGTTATGGCTGAGTTATCGACCAATATGAGGCAAAAAGTGATTGAGAATTTCCTCAAACGGATCAAAGTTTGCCAAAAAATTCACCAGGCAGTTATTTGAGTAATGTATTGTTTATAATAAAAAATAAATTTCATTATTTAAAATTATTTCAAGCGTATTTTATTTACGTTTCTTTTAGAAGCTGCAAAATGGATAACTCTATTTTAGCTTAACTGAAATGCGGTTGGTCATATTAAGTTCAACACACATAAATGTAAAATTAAATTATGGTTAATAAATTAGTTATTGCCATAATTGTTTTCAAGAAGAATTTTAAATGTTAACATTTCTCCATTAATTACTTAACATTTAAGAGAAATGCGGTAAATTACATGTATGTTGAATAAATTCAGTATATTGCATTATAAATATACGTGTAGGTATGTATGTATCACAGCAAACGTTTATGTGTTTACTATGAAAAATTTCTGCCAGCTTTTGACGCAACTTTGGCAATTCAATTAAAATTCCAAAAGTAAATAAAGTGCAATAAAATTAAACACCTTTGCCGAATGATTTAAAATTATTTATGTATGACTAGTGCATATTTTATGGCAATATATATATTACAGATACTCGTATATACATATATGGTACATTTGTTTGACAAATAAATAAAACAAATACATAAAATAATATTTTATTAGACGGAAAATTTATTAAACATTTTCTTAAGGAATTTCCAAGTAGAACCATTCATTATTTAGAAGATTTTTAATAACTTTTGGAAATGAATTTGTGTAAAGTTGAAAATACCTATGTGCGGGTTATTCCATGCAAACACAACTACATAATTAAACAAATAAACAATAATTAAAATATTAATCGCTACAGCAAAAAAGTGGTAACAGGTAAGTACCATTTATAGAAACAGATAATTATAAAAATTAAAAAAAAAATCTCAAGAAGAAATTTTCTTTATTTAAAAATTCAAACTTGACTTACAGATAATTTCTGATTACAACTGGATTCCGTAGCTATAAAATGATAGTTAAGGTAAGGCTAGATTAGAGTGAAATTGAGGATTATAGTTATAATTACGGCAAGGCATACTTCACGCCAAAACCGACTAAAATCCAATTGTTGCCCAAGCAGTTAGGTCTTTGTTCCGGAACGATCAGAATTTTTTCCGTTCATGGACTGTCACCCTCTCCATATCTTTCAAAAGTTACTTTCGGAAACATTCTTGTGGTTACAACAACAACAAATCACTATCTTATCAAGCTTCTCTTGCCACCTTCAACCTTCATGAGTGAGTTTAATAAATATTGAAATGCCCAAATAGCTTGAATTTGAGAAGACACCACCATCGACTCTCCCCTTAAGCTTCGTCGTTTTAGCTCAGCAGCTCGTGTTATTTTCTCCAGCAATAAATAAAATAATTTATCTTATCTGAATTGTTCATGAGCTCTCAGTCAGTTTACATTATGAGACATAGCGGCGCAGACACAAATCTATGTAGAAGTGGGGTGTGTTGATCGTTTTCTCACGTGGAATTTCCAGAATTTGAGCCACTGGATGGTCTAGAGTGGTTCTTATAGGTCGAAATCGCCATTGATAAGATCACACTCAGATCCCAGATTTCAACAAAGAAGGCAACGCATGCACTTGTTAGCTCTTTACGGTCACAATTGAATTGCTCCCTCGATATATTCAGTATATTTTGGTCTTCTGTTTTTGGTTTGCCTTTCATGGTTATTTTAACGACTTTTTGGTATTTTTTTCCTAAATAAATTTGTTTTAATTTTTTTTTTAATTTTTAAAATTTTTTAAATTTTCAAAAGTTTTTAAATTTTTTTTAATAATAATTTATCAAAAATCCCTCCTTTAAACCTGGAATAAACCACAAAAGAAAAATTATTAAGTTATATGTACAAATTCTAGTGCATTATTAATTTCAACATTGAATTTCAATGGAAATTTAATTAAAATTTCAGCAATAAATGTAGGATTTCAATTTGGCATAAGCAAATAAAGAGAAAGCTGGAGAACAATAAGCGCCAACGCTACGCTCGCCTTTCCAAAAGTTTACTAAAGTTATTCATCATGTTCATATTTACAGAAATTCTCAACAGTCTACAACAAACCAACTATAAATTAGTGTATTTGGTCGGTTATGCTGGTAGACTTTAAAGTTAAACAGTGAGTGAAGGGTAAAAGTGTGCGTCAACATGAATTAAAACAGATTTTATCTTTCAACAACCAACAAACAGGATGAATTTTCCTTAAGCCACAATAATAACAAGCAAACCAACATAAATATATCTGTTATTAATACCAATAATGCTTGAAAAGCTGTGAATACATGGCATGCTTGTCATAATTTACAATTTTCCGTACGCCTGTAAGTATGCTACATAAATGGTAATAGTGTTGGGACAGCTCACCACAATTTTACGAGGCTTAAATCCCTTTCAATCAACGAATTATCGAGTAGAACTTTTAGTTTATGTTTATGTTTATACTGGACACGTGCGTCAGCTAAGATTTCGTGATTTCTATTTTGTGTATCAAATTCAATTGAAATCTCACCCAAAGATTATGGCAACATTTATTATTTGTTCCCTTTAAAGTATACCCACTAAGGCAAGTGTTGCTGAGTGTGAAGTGAATAATCTCATCCGGAACCCATAAAAAGGTGTAAATATTGAGAGTGAAAAACAAATGTTTATCTTTTTTAATGTTTAGCTAGATTTATAGGGATCGAATATGAAAATCTAGTTACAATGCTCATTGGTAGCTGAAAAACTATGCAAAACTTGAAGAAGTAAAGAATAAAATCAAATGCGAGATTATAAGAGAAGGAGTGAACGGTTGTGCTTGGGAAATCCATCAAATGAGCTAATATAAAAATAAAATTTGGGCTCGTATATAATTAGCAAGACGATGTTGTGATAATACTCGTAATGATTGTACGGCATAGGCGATTTTTATAGAGTGGAGAGCTGTGCGGTATTCGTAGTTACCAATGAACAAAAGTCCTTTAATCGCTCTCAAAACCTATTTTTAGGTTTATGGGTGATCAAGAAAACCATTGAATATGAAGGACACACTGAAGAATTTATTCCATTTAATTCTGTATTTAGCTGAAATGATTACGATGATAATGATGATTTAAAACCACACACAAAGCAATTGAGATTATGCACCCCTGGGGGCAGGGGTTCAAAAATTTACCTGCGTTAAGTCCCGCCTGTCGCAAGAGGTGACTAAAATCTAATAGTTCTCACGACAGTCGAGTCTTTATGACGGATTGAACGGAATTTTTATTCGACCGAGTACTTTATCTCACGCAGTATTCCCCGAAAAACAATTTGGAGAATATTTTTGCTGTTACTACAACAACAACAGATTCAGATTACTCAGCCACAGCCATCAATTTAAAGAAATGCCAAAAATTAACATATTTGCATCTCTTCAATACACAAGGGGTGTTAGTTGAAGTTTGCCGGTTTTACTAGTAGATGTCGCTAGCAATATGTATCAATTTCTATGATTTGGCATGTATGTAATTTTTTTCTATTGACATTAACCTACAAAAATACGCAAGCCACATTCCGCCAAAATAATAGCGTCATATTTGTTTACCTAAGTGAATATGTCGAGTTTCGTTCCAAGGAAATCGCATTTGCGGCATTCGTTGCTTTTCTTATTTCATCAAAAGAAAAAAGAAGCTGAAGCTGTTAGAAACTTATGGTGAACATGCTCCAGTGATAAGTACATGTGAGACATGGTTTCGTCAATTTAAAAGTGGAGATTTCGATTTGACAGACAATGAACATCCTGGTGCAGCGAAAAAGTTCGAAGACAAGGAGTTGCATGTTGATCCAACCCAATCGCAACAAAAATTGGCAGAAACACTACATGGGACTCGAGGAGCAATTTGCCAACGTTTAAAAGCCATGGGAAAGATCCAGAAGTATGGAAAATGGGTGCCACACCAGCTGAATGATAGACAAATGGAAAATCGAAAAACCGTTTGTGAAATGCTGCTTCAACGATTCGAAAGGAAATCTTTTCTGCATCGAATTGTCACGGGGGACGAAAAATGGATTTATTTTGAGAACCCGAAGCGAAAAAAATCATGGATTTCCCTTGGTGAAGCTGGCCCATCGACTGCAAGGCCAAATCGCTTTGGCCGTAAGACAATGCTCTGTGTTTGGTGGGACCAGTCTGGTGTGGTGTACTACGAGTTGTTAAAACCTGGTGAAACGGTGAACACGGATCGCTATCCACAACAAATGATCAATTTGAATCATGCGTTGATCGAAAATCGGTCGGAATGGGCCCGAAGACATGGCAAAGTTATCTTGCAACATGACAACTCGCCGTCTCATACCGCTAAACTGGTGAAAGACACATTAAAAACACTTAAATGGGAAATATTATCGCACCCGCTGTATTCTTCAGACCTCACCCCGTCCGACTATCACCTTTTCGCATCGATGGCACACTCCCTTGCAGAGCAGTGCTTCGCTAATTTTGAAGAAGTCGAAAAAGTTTGCCTCGAAAGTGAAAAAGTTTGTTTGGAATTGTATCCATAATTTGCATGAGAGATGGGCGAAATGTGTAGAAGCCAATGGCCAATACTTTGAATAAAAAATTTTGAGATTCCTCTGAAAATTAAGTGTTTTCTTTATTGAAAAAACCGGCAAATTTCAACTGGTTCAAACCAATCATAAACTTATATTTTTTGTGCCAATAATAACTGAATTATTAACTTTTTACCTTATTTTGATTACGTATAAAGTAAAAAAGAAAAAAGTCGGGTAAGTTGCCCTAATTAGGGGCTGAAAAATTTGGCACTCTGGTTTTCATACATAAAGTAAATATAATAATTTACTTAACTTTTAAGCAATAGATATTTAGCAGAGATGATCTGAAATCACTTATTTATCGTAATTTTTTTTTTTTAGTCTTTCAAGTAGACTTTTCTAGTTTCAGATACCTTATAACATTACTTTCAACCTCGCCTCAAAGCTAAAGATTAATCTGGTTATTTATGAACTTCCAAAGATCTGAAGAGTAGCTGCCAAAGTGGTTAATAAAAGCCGTCAGTATTCCTCTCTATCTAATCGATTGCAAAGTGTGAAGCGAGTTCTGCAAATTACATTTAAAACTTTGCATTAAAAGAAAGCGCGAATACAAATAAGACACAGATGAGCAATGAGTGAAAGCTGTAAAAATCTAGAGTGTGAGGGGCAAAGCAAGTTGTTTTGGATATCATAAAAAAGGCGCAAAATGCAAATTCGAACTTTCGCACATTTAAATACAGATTCACTTTTTTTCTTCTTCTTCTTCTGCTTCTCCTTCTTCTTCAAACTACTGCACAACCTCAATGGCAGCTTTATTTATTCAACAGTCGAGCATTAGCAACTCAATCGTACAAAACAAGTGAAGTGTAGTCACTAAGAAGTACTTGTATACTCGTATATAATATGTATGTGACGCAAGAGAAGAAATTTAAAAAAAAAAATAAAGTAAAAGCAAAATAAGCGCAATTGTAAGTTTGAGCGGAAAAAATGTCAATAACAGAAAAAAGTTTGTTGATGAAAATCCGACTGTTTATTTATTTATTGTTACTACTTTTTTAACATTTACTTATTTATTTGCTCCGCTACTTTTTACGCACTTACTGGGGTTATTAAAAAGTTCGGCTACCATTATTACGTAGTTTTAACGGTGTTTTTTTTAACTTACTTTCACTTAATTTAATTTTTATCTCATTTTTTTTTTTAAATTTGTTTTCCCGATATCATGAGATTAGCTGTGTTGTGATTGCTAGCCAATGATTTTTCAACTGAATTTCAATAGACGCATTTGCGTTTTTTGCTCACAATTCGATGCTTAAATGGCATATTTATTTAAATTTTTTTCTTTGAAGGATTTTTTCTGCACTTGCAGGCGCACAACTCACTATTGATTAATATATGATGAAATTATCAACCTCCTCGCTGCTATATATTCAAGTTTGTTATTGTTGTTTTTTCTGCACACGTATTTTAAAGGCAATTATCAGCATTTTTCTCAATTTAATATTTAATTTCTTTTCAGTTTTAAGTAACGCACTTTGAAATTTAATTTTTATTATTAAAGGCAAAAAGGACCTTAGACTTTTTCTTCGAAAAAAAGCAAAAATAAATAAAAAAAACTAAGAAAAAGATTTACCCACAATTTGAAATACATAATTTGTGCGCTGATTGTTCATGCAGCTAAACAAAATTGATGGCACACACACACATTTCATAGTTTAAAAGGCTGTGCGCCTAAAAGTACACAACATAATAAAACAAATAAATGCAATAAATACAAAATTGAGCGCTTAGAAAGCAAATTACTGCCATATTTAAAAGGCGAAAAAATGTAGAAAAGCATAAATTTGTGCTAAAAAATATGCAGGCAAGAAAAGGATTCCGAAAAACGGATATTGAAAATAATTGAGGCAGAAAAAGTCTGGAAAGCAAAAAATCAAATAAAAAATTAAAACAAAATGAAACAGTCGAGAAATTATGACCAACTCACTGACTACATAAATTACAAACGAAAAGGCGACGTAATTTTATTTTTGGTAAGATTGAAGGATTGCAAATTAAATTGGAATAGGAGTAGACCCTTTTTTAGGGGAAAAAAACAATTCGCTTGAACTGGAAGTTTTTCCCACCGTTGTTCTTTCGTTTCTTTGCTTTTTAATTTTTTATTTTTCTTTACACATTTCTTACTTTTTATTTTGTTTTATTTTAAACATTAATAAGAATATCACAAGTAATGTTCCACATCAAAAAAAGCTTTATTTGATTTAAGACTTATTTTTTAATAAACACGTCTCAAACTCATCAAATATTCAAAGCATTTTAAGAAAGTGTTCAATGAAAAATGCAATTATGAATATTAATAATATTTCGGCACTTACTCACTATTTTTTCCCTGTCAATAAACCAGATGTGGGATATAGAAATCTAAAAAAAATGCGAAAAGAAATAATTGTTTCGGTCTTTGCTCTCTCGATGCTCACATCCTTGAAAAAAGCATAATATTGCAAGGCGATGTACTATGCGAGAACAGATAGATGGAGAAAAAGTATCCGAAAAATTCCAAAATTACATGACATTGAGTACTAAATGGAAATGAAAATTTTGCTTAAATAATGCCAACCAGTTGATGAATTCAAACGGAAGTAGACTCCGATTGCTCAACGCACACTTTAAAGAAATCCCCATCTCTTAGCTTATATTAATACAATCTGGTGACCGGGACTGGACTAAGTTATTTTTGATGCAAATTGTATAAAAATCAACGGAAGGGCTGTACTTTCAATACAGTAGAGCTACCTTCAACTTCTATCTAAGTCTTTGAAATGTTCATTTATATTATATCTACGGCGAGGAGACCTGTGGAACTCACTCAATACCACACACAATTCACATTAGCAAGAGAACTTCTCACTTCAGAAGTATCTTTCAAGCAGAAATAACTGCAATACTAGTTACTACTTTCTGCAAAGTTAGCTCAACCTG
The DNA here is from genome assembly GCA_037013455.1 of Ceratitis rosa. Taxonomy (NCBI): domain Eukaryota; kingdom Metazoa; phylum Arthropoda; class Insecta; order Diptera; family Tephritidae; genus Ceratitis; species Ceratitis rosa. The sequence goes on along the minus strand of JAWMAG010000054.1, from coordinate 3,402,057 downwards.
TCACAATATATTCTGAAAGCAAAACTACCAAAAAGTCTATTCAATGTAATCGAATGGCCTTAAATGATAGCGGCTTCTATGATTGAAGAGAATTGATGTCATCGGAGAATGAACTCTACAGCCCACATTTCCACCGAGTTTTGAGCCACTCATAAAGATGGCTATGGCTTTCTGATAGAGGGTGTTGGTGCTTTCCCATTCATTTCTGTTTGGTATTCTCGTGAAAAAAGAGTATCGTATCGCACTTACTGAAGGTGGTGTAGTCCAGCTCCTTCGGCACTTTATCAGTAGACATTTTAAAATGTACTCTACTGCAGTTCTTCCAAGGTTGAGTTCAATTCCATCTAATCGCGAAGATGATAGATTACTCCTCTAATGACTTTTGCCGCAGCTTCAGTGTCACAGTTGTAGAGGAGCATTATGTCTGCCACTGCTCAGTCTTTAATGAGGTTTGATATTTTTTCCTTGGAGGTTTTCATTTCGATGTTCTTGCTAAACTGGTTTTGGCAAAGTCAGCAATATTACAGCACTGAATGGTTTGAGCATCTCAGCCCACCAGAGTTAAGTACTCTTGATCAAGGTTCGTCGAACAGGCAAACTCAGCAACTAACTAACTACCTTATACTAATTCAAAATGACAGAGCTAATTGTAAGCCTTGTAAGAAGCACTAAAATTCCTCTCAGATAGGTTGATAATTTTGGAAAGATTTGCAGGTTAGATTAAGTTGAGTTTGTTGACTTCTTGTTTTATTGCGAGAGAAACTTCACGGCCGCATAATCGCTCGTCTTGGTGATGTCAATTGGTCACCGCGATGATGCGATTTTATAACGCTGTAGATTGGTTCTGAGTCGTAGGAACACAAATTTAATATAATAATTTAATTTTATTAAACGCAATTGAGACAATGTGCAAAGGGAAAAGCAATTAATTGTGAACTGTCCTACAATGGGCAACAGAGAAATATTTCTTTTTTTTGATAATAACTGATATGAGGCAATGTAAAAAAAATAAAAATATAAAACAATCCTTACTTAAAAGTGAAAAAATTTATTTTTCAAATATGACAGTTACTTACAATTTTTTTTACATATTCTTTGTAACAGTTATGACTCTGGATAATTGCTTTAAGGGTTAAGGGGTAGTCAGAATTTTCAAAATAATCTCTGAAAATTTCAAGTTAATCCGATAATTCGATTTTTAAGTTATTCGACAAATAACAAAGAGAGCTCGGGCCTTTTAAATCGCTCGGGAGAAGGTAGCTAGTATCTAGTGTGAAACTTTAAACCCGTTTTTCTCAAAACTATGTTTTTTGAACTGGTGACAACTGTAACTCGAAAACCGCTCAGTTGATTTTAATGAAAATTTATACAACTTTTAGAATACATAATAAACTTGGTCGTTTATTGAAGTATTTTTTTTTTTTTGAAAAATTTCGATTTTTTAAGACCAATTAACTGTTGATTTTTTCCCAAAAATCTAGAAAAAATTTCCTGAGGCCGCCATTTTGTTAATTTTTGAAAAAAAATAAAATCCTTCTATCAGGCCCAGGATTATTTATTTATAAAACTATTTTTTTTTATCCGATTGATTTCAGATGAATCTCCAAGGACTTATGATTGTCACCGCAAGGACCTTTTTTTGGAACTGGGTTAACACAGACAGCTGTAACTTCGGAAATAAATTTTTTTTTTTTGAAATTTTCGTGACTTCAAGTCAAAACATTGTTTAATAATACCATATCACTACTTTTGTAAAATAAAATTATTTAATAGCAAAAAAAAATACTGAAAATTCTAATTTTTTCGTGCCTCTGACTACCCCTAACCCCTTAATTGCATCTAAATAAAACGGATAATGAAAACTAATTTGTTCAAGCCTCTCTGGGCAGTCCATTAAACCATCGAGACGGGGCGAGAGGAAACGGAACGACGATATAAACCTTCGTTGGCCAGTTTCAAGTCTGGAGGAATGTGTGGAATAAATTGGATTCAAATTAAGTTAGCATACTCCAACTTTGAACGAACTAAAAAATTAAATTAAGAAAGTAAGGTTAGAATAATCAAGATCCAAGATCCTCCTGTAAAAGTAAAACAGAAATACAACTCACGCAATTAAATAGTTTTAAGTCGTCTGCTTAAATCAGGAAGTTAGTATATTTGAAGCAAGCTCCAATGGCATTAACAAAAAAAACGAAACAATATAGGACGAAAAATGCTACCTTTAGGTACCCCAGAGGTGGCCTCGAAGATATAAGATTTCATATTTTCTATCTCAACAAAATGTATCTATCAGAGAGGTATGACCCAAGCCATGCTAAAAAGAGACATGCTGGTGTGGGCATATGGAGCCTTTAAAATGAAAAAATAATTTATCTCAAGAAGTTTCGAACATGAGGATAATTGGGATATAGACCTATAATTCCTTACATTATTTGGGTTACCAGATTTGAATACCAGGAAGATATGTGTTTTAAGGGAAAAGCTGAACTCCACTTTTTAATTACATAAACAGAAAGCCCATTCAAGTCAATATTTATAGACAATCGCAAAGAAGTCTTTCCCTTTTTGACTGCAAACTACCACAATCTAAAGTCTGCAATATTTCCACTTTTTTAATTGGAAGATATAATATTTTAGATTTTTTTTTATTATCAAAGTTATATTTGATAATTAAAATCATTACTGCCATTTTCTCTCCTGGTAACTTAATCACTAACTGTCCCATGAAATTGTCATTTTTGTACACATCTTTACTTGCGTTACGATCAATGAGTTTCGTAATCCTTCGAGTTACTATTTTCTTTATGAAGCTGGCTTTATACCTGAACACATACCTACCGATTAAAACACCGAAAGTGGTAACCAAATTAACCTACACGCATTTAAAGTTAATAGTAAAACCAAAAACAAGTACAAAAAAAAAAACAACAATAAGGAACAACAACAGCAAACATAACAAAGCCTTCCAAAAACAGCTCAACAACAGAAAAGGATAATAAGGAATAATGCCGCTGACCTCAACCTCGACATGCACACTCCAAACCGCTGGCTGAGTGGCTGACTGATAGCAGATACTTATGCGTACTTATGTACGTATGTAAGTGTATGTGTATAAAATAGTTCATGGAACGCAACAGCCAAATAAAGTGCTAACTGGTTATATATACCATATATATACACATATACATATATGTGCGTAAGTAAGTAAGTAGATACGCATACAGTTTGCCGAAAAGCCAAACCAATCCAAGTCAAGCGAACTTTAACACCGAAAAACCGACAGGCGGTCATAGCCAATGCAACGCTGCATAATGCAGTAGCAAAGTAAAACAGTGTGAGTGTGTGGAGATGCTTGTAGATGGGTGAGGAGCGAAATGATGGCAGTGAATATAAAAATAGCTTCATGGGCACTAAAATAGTGTAACAGCAGCCAAAGTGGCAACAAAAACAACAACAACAATAAGTATAAAGACAACAACTCTTATTGCCGTATTTTCATGCCAAAGTGACGCAAAAAGCGAACAGAAACAAGCAAGGCAGACAAAACGAAAACATGGAAAGAAAAAAATAAGTAAGGAAGGAAAGATAGCATTCGGTCGTTAGTGGAAATTAAATATTTCGATATAAAATTAATTTTAATAAATTTTTATATAATATAAATCACACGAGTACAGATAGCCTGCTGCCATTGCACCTCTTAGATTTTAGCCGTCCCTTAGGTTTGACATACCTAAACTGAAGGGAAGTTGAAATCCAATAGCTTAATGTTATTGAAATAACCATGAACATAAAAGTATATTATTTAACTTCAACTAGAAATACATCCAACAATGAGGAGTCAAATCCTGCTCGAACTCACATACAAAATTACAGAAAATAAATTTAAATTTGAATTTTTTATATTACGTTTTACCATACAATGAGTTAACACCTCCGACTATATTTCTAAATTAAAATAAATAACCCCTCAAATGACTTCCTCACTGCATAAACAGTCATAGATCTCTCCATTTGTACGATAAACAACATTACTCACACCCAAAATCTAATCCTTAAATATTTTAAACACAGTCCTACTTTCGCGAATGTCTGTCTGTCTGTTTACGATAAACTGAAAATCTATTGCACGGGCTTTCATAAGGTTTTTATCAATGTATAGAGTGATTTTCCAGAAATGCCTATGTAATAAACTTTTTAAGTTTTGTGTACATACTTTATACAGATTTCTTTATAGATCTACACTCACAATTTAAAGATGTGGACTTTTTCAAAAGGTACTTAACCAGTTTTTATTCTTTTTCTAACCAGAGTGTTTACTGTATGGATACGTCTTTAACTTTTTCGTATTTTCCTTTCTTCTTTTAAAGTAATTCAAGACTGATCAAAAAAGCGAATTTATGACTTGATTTGCTTAACATTTAGTATTTGGGTAGCTCTCTGCTTAGATCAAGATGTGAAAAACTTTTCTTTCCGTCTGTTTATAACAAGCACAAAAAATATTGTACGAATTTTCGTGCGGGTCTAAACTTTCCTTGAGACTACTACCAAACGGAATTAACTCATTACTGGAAAATTATTTGATTAATGCCCTGGTAACATAAGGAAACTACTTTTAAACTGCCGACGTGGAAATGACTAGTGCTCCACTCATTTGAAACTTGTACACTCATATGTAATTTCAACAAAATTCGTATACCCTCTACAAGCAGTTCTTACACGGCTGGAAAAAACAATATCTGTGGTATGTATGTAAGTTTTCTTTTGCTTGCGTTGATGAGCTAAAGCCAAAAAACAAGCAACCAACCAACCAAGCAACCAAGCAAATGCACCGCGTGGCGATGGAGTTGGTGTTGCATGTTGCATGTTTAAAATTAAGCAGACAAATGTGCTGAGATTAAGCGTAAAAGCGGTAAAGCGCAAATGCTGTTGCATATGCACAGGCGCGCGCACAGCCAAACACAGACTCGTCGGTGTACTTATGTATGGTATGTCGGTAGTTATGCATGATCATTGGACAGATGCAGATAATTGCAGCAGTAGAGTGTGTGTGTTATTATACTACACACATATATAAGTATGTAAGCAGACTAACAAATACATACAATCATATATATGTAGCACTTATATAAACGTATTACAATTTACATACATATTAACACTGACATTCTCCACATGCCAACCTGTTTTTAACAATTTCTGCTATCTGCCAACGCCAAGTACACATACACGCGCACACACACATATACCATAGATATACCAGCAGTCGCTGCTCCTCCAAAATCCAACTCTGCACGAACTATATTTGCTCTTCTTCGCTTAATTTGCACTCACACTCTCACACGTACTCGCAGAACCATTGAGTCATACATGAAAATGAGCCTCATAATTTAATAAATTATTTTCAACTCATAAAAATTCTGGTATTTTTAAGGCGCTGCGTTACATAATTTTATTTTATGTATTTTTTATTCTTTTTTTTTTTTGTTTTGTTATTTTTCCACTGTACGTGTTATGACGCCATGCAGTATTTATGTATATTTATATTGCATGTTTGCTTGCGCATGTGTGCGTGTGTGTGTGTGTGTGTGTAAAAGAGCATTTTTGATGAGTGGTGATAAATTTTAAATGCGTCGTCTGCGGTACATGCTGTAACGGTACCCCCTTACAATGCTACGAGTATATGTATATGTGAGTATTTTTTTATATGTATGTGTTTGTGTGTGTATACGTGCTGGTGTTGCAAATTATGGCCTGTAATGTTGCACAATAAAAATTCCGTTGATCATTTAAGCGTGTCTTCTAAATGTCATTATATAACATTTTATCTTTTCCTATTATTTGTTATAGCGTAAATTTTATTTAGAAAAAAAAAATGAAGCGCAACAAAGTAGGCACATATGTTGGCGGAGTCCAAGATGCTTATTTAATAAACTTTTTATCTCATTTGTACGGTATTTGCATAAAGATGGTAGGAAGTAATCATTTTTATGATGGTAATTATGTATAAAACTTGTTTGCCTTTGAGCTAACAAAGTTGTTTGAAAATATATGAGCACTTTTTAAGAATTCCGCGGCCTACAACATTTTTATGTGCAAAGGATTCCAGTTAATATATGTTTTAAGTAGATTAATAAGACTGCTTTTTGAAAAGTGTTAAGCATCGTTCTTAATTAGCGCTGGATGCGCTATTTCAATGCAGTATCAGTCCTAAGTATACCCGCTATCACATTTCATCATTGCGCTCAAACCATTTGGTGTTCTCAATGAAACTAGTTATATTCGATTTGCTTTTGTGGACACCCGATTAAAGTTTGATATATGATGGATTTAATGTGTCCTTAGTTGAGCTGAACACTAACAGAGGAAATTTCTTAAGAGGTAAAGCCACTCTAGAGGTTGAAAAATAGACTCATTTTTTTAAATTTATTAAAGGAATATGGGAAAAGAAATAGAATTTCTATTGATCATTTCATTGAACATATATTGAAGTATAAAAAAATATTGTTTTATTATTATTTTGTTACAAAATGGTGGTGATAAAGTTCTGTATTTTTTTTCCATGTTTTTTTGAAAGGCGTCCACGGGAGCACCGATTTCTTCTAAAGGATGAGACTTAGAACAGAAGTGCAAATAAGTTTTATGATCTACAAACTATGGTATTTGGAAGTACGTTCGGATTTATTTTTTAAATAATTTTTGTGAAAGCGGCACACTTTTTTTTAAGATATATTTTTGATTAAAAAATACGCACTAAATTATTAAAAAAAGTTTACATTTTTTTTTTAGCTAAATTCGGTATCATTCTTAACTCCCAGATATTTTGCTGTACGGGCAAAGGAATTGTAGTGTCATCAATGTGCTATCAGAGTTATTCTTTAATGAAAGATTAAATTTAAAAAACCACCAGCCAATCTGCATTATTCTCTGGCATAAATACCTTATTTTGAAAGCGTCCCTCTTTGAAGGCGGTCCGCTAGATTTGAATGAATTTTAAATATTGTTGTATCCTGTTATACTTTGAAAGTGTTCTTATGCCTTTATTTCAATTTTCTACTTACCTAATTCCTTCTTACCTTCAATTTGTCTTGATTTGCTTACTTTTTGGCTTAGGCAAATAAAAATTTCTATTTCTTTCTTCCAACTATGAGACTAAAATTTGTATTTATAGGTATACAAGCACTTCCAGAAAAATAGCTTGTCATTTCTAATTTATTTTTGTACCTAAACATTTTTTATTATGTTTTAAGTGAATATTTGAATTATTTATAAATATTTATCTTACATAAAGAACATGAAAAGTGCATAAATATTATTTCAGCGCATAAAAATTGCTATTTAATTTGATAAATGGATTTCATACGCAACTCATATATTTCGTATAAAAGTTTAAGGGATCACTGTAAAATAACTAAATGTTGCATTTTTATTATTAATATTTTGTGCTTATGTTACTACTCCTGTCACTTTTTCAAATAAGGCACTTTCTTAAGGATTTATGAGAGATGTGCATGTAGTCTGCCAAACATATATAAATAAAACAGGTTATACACGGCGTATACGCAACAACCATTGTTGGGCATGAGTACCTTCCCGGGTGCCAGCTTTCATACTAGTAAGCCTTTTTGTGTTTTATTTAATACGAGATATAATTATTCATTAATTTTAATATATGTTTAAAAAATTAAATACAGGGTCAAGCAGCTTTGAGTACAAGTTTTACGTTTATTTCTGGGACACTTGATCCAATTATTTTACCTTATTTTCACCTACTACCTACTAACGTCAAATTACATTTCAACTGGAACTCTTGCTGATGATACCGCTATTGCACGCTGTTATAATGATTGCACTCAACACAACAGATACCTTTTTTTGTAGAGGATGGAAGGTATCGAACGCCTTAACCCCGTACGGTAACCCATGTTACCACGTTTCAATATTTCGTCAAGAAGCCGTTGGAGGTAATAGCTCAATAGTCTGAGTCTTTATCATCTTTCGTCGTCACTATGTACACACTATGTAAGTTAACTGGTCAACATATAATATATATAATTTGATGCCTATAGACTAGTTCAGTCTCCGCCACTCTCCTGTGAAGCTTGGACAGAGGAATATTGTGTGATTGGCATTCTCTATAAATTTTGTATCACAAATTTAGCAGTATGGATGCAGTCCACTGAGCGCTTGGGTTAAATGGAAGTCAACTTGTCAGTGCTTCCTGCCCTGCCATACCACGCAGGCAGTGAGTTCATCTTTCCTTATATAGTACTAGATGGAAGTCTTCGGTGCATTTGATACTACTGCTCTGTTCTTCTCATCTAAGTTTTGCTATCTGTATATCCATACATAAAGATGATTCCTCTGCGAAAAGCAGCGCAGACATGATTAGTGGACCACTGTCGTAAGATTCCATTTCCAGCAACTCATATAATATTTCAAACTTGGGGAAAAAAATTCACAAATCAAATTAAACAACGTCCAAATCTTCCAACTTGACCCTGCTAAGTACTAGTGAATTAACTTGGACGAACGACTAACATATAGAGCAATGATCTTCACCAATGTAAATATCCTTGAAATCATACTTTGTATTACTGAAAATTCAGCTCTCTCTTATACAAACCACACCTCACCACCTCGATTTCTAATTTTGGGATTTTCAGAAATTCATCATTATGCATCATTTTAAAAATCCACAAGTAAAGAATAAAAATAAAAAAAATTGCCGCAAATTACCATTGTCACCAAAAGCACATCCAAAATTTCAATATTTATTGAATTATTTATTAAATTAATTTTTCTCATTACTCAATGCATCACATAATTTTTTTAATGATTTTCCAACATATCCTGATATTGCCAAAATTAAGTCGATTAATTAGTTTTGATATTTACTTCAGTCCTTAGTTTTACGTGTTATATGCATACAATTGATTTCTGACTCCTTTTGGTGAGCGTGTCTCAGAGCTGCCACAGTTATCCAAATTAAAAGTCTTGCATATAAAATAAATATCTTACTGTCTGCCCTCCTCGTCCTGCGCAACACCATTTTATGCATATTGAACGAAAACAATTACAAAAAAATCATTTTGACAGTAAAACTTTTGCGGCAAAAAGGACCACAATTAAATAATCGAAAGGCAAAAAAGAAAATAACATAAAATTTTGTTGACTTATTCGGTTTGAGCGTAAAGTTTGGGTCATAAGTAAATTGGTCAGGCAAACGCACACGCACACGCACACATGGATATTCATATGAGTCTGTAAGACTTTGGCTTTAGAGTGGGATCGAAAAAGTTGTGCGAGTGCAGCCTGCAAAAGAAAACGAAATAACAACAAGAACAGCCACAACGAAATGCACTAACGATTTTAGGCCAATATTTGTTTGGTGCAAACCATGGTTAACTTGCAAATAAAAGTCACATCAAATTGTGGTGAAGCGCCTTATAAAGATAAATTGTTGAGTCTGTATGTAGTGGAGTGTGTAAGTTCAAGAGGAGCAGCAGCAAAGTTGATATGCCGTTAAGCATATTTTTCTCTTTACATATGTTTATATGTATGTCTGTTACATACAAAAATACTTAGGTGTATGTAAATAGTTTGTAAAAAGCAAATTGCTATTTGTCAGTCTACAAATTGTGCAAATGTATGTATGTGTAAATATGTTTGCTTATAAATATATATGCGCTAAAGACAAATTGTGTAGCCATTAAATAGAAATTTTTTCAATTTCTTCGGACTATTTCGAATTTTTTGGCAGCTCTTAGAATTAATTGAATTTTCTGCTCTACTTTGCAAGTGGACATTACAAGCAGGGAGAGAGAGAGAGAGACAGAGAGAGAGAGCGAGAGAAGATAAGAAAGAAGGAATGCGAGATAGGCCTATTTTTGGCCTAGTTTGTAAAGCATAAGCTGGACAACGATTTCGGTATTTTCGTTATTTTTTCGGAAATTTTATTTCTGCATTTCCCTACTGGATGCAAAATGTTTGCAAGTAAACTTCCGTAAAAGAATATGCGCATATGTGGTTAGTTTATATGATTGTAGATATTTTTGAATGTATTGTACGTTTATATGTATGCATGTAGTATGTATACGGATGTACGACTGAGTGATATATATGTTAATATATTTAACTTATGGCTACAAAATAGAATAACTCTGCTCTGGTAAGAAAGCAACAACATGTATGAACTGAAACAAATAATTTGTGTATTATTTGTATTTTCATTTGTAGTTTTTGTAGTTGCTGCTGTTGCTGCTGTTCTGTGTATTCTTTTTCGTGCTGTTGTAGTTGTTGTTATTATACATGCTATTATTGTCCTCCACAAAGGCTGCTGCAGCAATTAAACTTTTGATGGCCCATTCGAGTGGAAGGCCAATACTTTATATAGCCATAGTCAACTCACACATGCAACCGAAAATTCACATACACATACATTCACTTGCGCAATTTTTGCTGTTGCGCACTCTTGGTGTCTAGTGACTAGTACGTACAGTATGTACAGCCGCCTGGTCGATTTACTGCGTCGATCATTTGACTCGGTCATATTTCGTAATAGTTCAACTCATTCTTTGGCCATTGGCCTGGTCAAAAGCGTTTGCTGCATATATGAATTTTATGTTGTGTGCATATGAATGTAGTGTATGTAAGTGTGTGTTTGAGTAATAAATGGGCACATTCACTTTTTGCCATTTTCATAAGGCACACATCGGCACAAACACAATACCTACAAGTACACGTCATATCGACACACACATACCATATGTATGTTTCGTATACATATGTGTATTTATGTATGTATGTGTGTATGGCTGTGCAAATTTGAGTATTGTGAAAAATGCATAAAATACACATTTTACACACTTTTCCATTTTATTTGCTTTATTTCCATTTCCCCCCATTCCGGCTCCTTAACTCCGCTCTCCGCTCTCTAATAAACAATATTATTTCCTCTATCAGCGTGACAAATTTCGCATACTGCTCTACATGCATGCATGCTTCAATATGCTTCCTTGTAGTCGTTGACACACACACACTCATGCAGATACATTTCAGCTTTTCATGTTGGCTTGGTTAGTTGGTGTAATAAAAATTGCGGCCACATCATCATAAAAGTGGTCATATGTGCCACTCTAACATAATTGAGACATCCATAAGCCCGGTCAACATGTGACACTCACTAATACCAGCATAAATGGTGAATGGTAGTTGAAGAAGAAATGAAATGAGATGAATTTTAGTTTTAGAAAAGTAGATTTGGTACTGATATAAAAAACTGGTGAAATTGTGCCTAGCCGCAAAGTAGTACAAATTGGAGCAATTTTATAAAATTTATTGAAGTTTAAAAATTAAACTTTAATATAAAGATTGTAGATGAAAAAAATTGTAAATAATATTTTTAGGAAAGTTGTGTTGAGTTCGAAACTAGTGGTACCAATCGGAATATTTTGTAAAAAATTTAAAAACAAAAATTTGAAAATTTACCTATTTAGTACAGGTGTTGGAAACAATATACAAAAATTATATTTTCACAGTAGTAAGTTAACAATTAAGCTTCAATATAGATATGAATTACGTAGGCTGCTATATATATTTCTGGCCTAATAATGAAAATACGAATATTTATCAATGAAAATGGTTTTTTTTTTTTTTGGATTTGGCTCGTCTTGGAAGACCCACACGGTCGATTGCTATTTTGTTTCGGGCTCATACGCATAGATCCATGATTCGTCACCACACCGTGATCGTATTTTTTCAGCATTTCTTTACACCAATCCACACGAGCCTTTTTTTGAGCGATTGTGAAATTGAGCGGGATTCACCGAGAACAAACCTTTTTTACGGCCAGGTGTTCATACAATATCGAATGTATGCTGGTGGGAGAAATGCATAGGCATGCCTCTATCTGAAAGTATGTTACATGACGGTGTTGCATTATCAGTTCACGTACGGAATCGATGTTTTCTGGCACAACAGCTGTTTTTGGACGACCTTCACGGAATTCGTCTTTGAGCGAGCGTCGGCCACGATTGAATTCGTTGTACCAGTTTTTCACAGTGCTATAGGATGGTGCTTCATAGCCATACAAAGATTTTAGTTCATCGATGCACTCTTGTCGTGATAATCCACGTCGAAAGTTGTGAAAAATGATCGCACGAAAATGTTCACGAGTTAATTCCATTTTTTGGCCGAGATGAATTTTTTAATTCCCTGTAAATAAAATAATTCAAGATTAAATGACAAAACGTTCTGAGTGATGTTATGCTAAAAAATGTCAAACTTTCCAATGGAAATGTCAGATTGCAGATTGCAGAAGCATTTACATATTGATTAGATTGCATATTTGATGCAAAAATTAGTTGAATAAGTTCAAATATAACTAGTTGCAAAGTAGTACCAAGTTGATTACTCCCATAAACATGGCAAATATTTAGGCATGTATTTTATATGAAATAATTTCACTACCACAGTACTTCAGTATATGAATAATAAATTAAAAAAAATCCCAAAAAAAATTAAAACTTTAAATCTATATAAACGCAAAATATTATAGTTTTTTCCAAAAATAGTTTTGAAAACTTTAAAAAAAGACAGCGAGACAACGCTGTCTACCCCAATAAAGTGGAAAAAAATAAGTTAACTATATATTTCCCAAAGTCCCTAGAAAACCGGTACCGCTTACACGATAATAGTCAAGTCAACAAAAGAGTGACAATTGTGCTGTTGAAGACAACGAAGGAAACCTGGTTCTTCAAAATCTGATCCCTCATTCCTCTAGCAGATGTAATATCGAACAATTTCAGAGGTGATTTTATTCATCGCGGCAGGCATGACCTTACTAGCCCAACTGCTGTTTCTATGTAGTTCGCTGGACTATTTCAATCTTCTTCTGCGCATATTTCTATCATACCGATTCTGAGGGGATTTTTTGTGTAAAAACCGAAATTTGTAAATTCAGGCGTAGCGACGAATACACGAATATCCAGTCGAACACAGATCTGCAAAATCTTAAGCCACACTTGTAAAATCCGATCAGTTCTGGGATGGTGGATTTTACTACTTCGAACAAATCTTACAAAACTTTATCAAAAGATACTTGGCACAGGCTCAAGAGCTTACATTTTTGTGAATTAGACGGAACACTCTTAACTTCCAATCGTTATGCATTTTCTCAACCGATCATGCAATTCGACAGTTCTTCGCCACCACTTTTGTATAACTGAGCTGATAAACTATCGGCTTCTGCTGTTTCCTTCTTCTTCTTCTATTATGATGTCCCCACAGTCGGGCAATAGAATATTTACACCTTCGTCGAGAATTAGGGCTTTGGGTTCAGTATTCCTGGTCGTTTCAATTTCACTGCAATCAAGTAGGCTAGAGTGATGGAAAAGTCTCACACCTTGTATATTCAATAAGCTATAGCACAAGATCTATGAAACACATTATAATTCTCTTATTTGTACAATCTACATAAATACTGTAACAGCAAAATATACAAAAATTCTCCAAATATTTACTCAATTACTTCTATGATGTGGCATCCCTTGCATTGCCACTGCTGCAGTAAAAACCGGAAACGGAAAAGGAAATGCATAACAGCATCAAATAAGTAACGGTCGACTGGCTGAAGAGGCAGCAAAATTGGGCTAAAAGTAAAAGCAGAATCAGACGGAAAGGAGAAGAGAACGAATTTCAGAAGCAAAAAGCTGAATGAATTGCAACTCTGCAGTTGGGAACTTATAAGCTAAAACCAAAAGAGAGGAGGGGAAGAGAGCCCTCTCAAAAGTGTGAGTAAAATGCTCAAAAACCGCACGCACTTTAGCATACAACAACAAAAATAACACCAATTGCAGCCAACTAACAGCCAAAAGAACAACCAACCGCCTTTCTATATACGAGTACATACAAATATATAAGTGGCAACCACCAACACTAAATCTGTGACAGAATTGACTGAAAAGTTTTCCCAAGCAAACTACAAACACGAAAAATATAGAAAAAAAAAACAACAACTAAATATAGAGTAACACCAACTACATACTTGCACTTCCGCTATGAGTAAGTTAGCAAGCAGCGCGCGAAGAAGATATGCCGTAGAAGCGCAATTGCGGCCGGAGCGGGAAGGTTAATCTTGAGCTTGAGTGTTTTGACCAATTTGTGAATTTTTCCTCTAATCTGAGCATTGACCGCATTCGAATTTTTCACGAAACAATTTTTTTATTATTTTTCCTTTCACTTTTCACTCCAGCTACTACGATTTACTTCTTTCTACTACTATTTTTTCTAGTTATATTTTTGTTCATTCTTTTTATTATAATTTTTTGTTTCCAAAAGTGAAAGTAGCAAGCAGGATTATGGTCGAAATATGTGAACAGATTGAAAAAAAAAATAAGCTCTAGCCACACACTTCAATTTGCAAAGACTTAGAGCACAAGTTACTTGCCGATCTTGCGAGCAACAATGGGGTGAAAAGGGAAATTAATATTATATGTGAAACAAAAAATCCTAATGGTGGTTAGAGGTAGAACTTTTAATGTTTAAATTTCTAACTGGCATTTTACTTTACTCTTTCACATAATATGTCAGACCTGTTATTTAGCAGGCTTATCCTACGATAATGGGAGCCGCTCTCATGACTTGCCAAAAAACTGCAAATTAGATGATGCACCCGTTGTTCAGTAGTTCGTCGGATCGTCCTTCTCTTTCAACGGAACGTAGGAGCCAATCAGCGATATGTTGAAGAACTTCACTTTGACGCAAATTATGACGGGACGTTCATCCACAAGGGCGAATGCCAGGACTTAGCAACTCAGTCGCTCTCCCACCATTAATCCCGCACCAAGTTCGCGCTTCTTAATAATGCAAAAGTAAATGTCACACGGACCTACTCATTTCTTGGGCGGCAGTGATGTCAGCCTTTATTCCTAAAATAACAACAACCAGCTGAACAATGGCATTCTCCCAATTAAGGGACCGGACATTCCAGGTGCATTTCCTCAAATCGTGATCCTTATAATCTATGTGGTGGTCGCCGTCAGAAGGCGTTGTATTGCTTTTCATTGGAGCTAGTTTCTGCCTGGTGGATCACAAAATTTAAGTTTAAATTTTTTACACATTTGTATAGCCAGCCGCTTGCTTCAACACTGAAACTTCCTCTCTTTTAGCCGTGACCCAAGGCTCGACATGGGTTGATTGCCGTAGCTATATACCTAAAAGCAAAACTACATTCGATTAAAATCCATTTTTGGGTATAAGCTCAATTAAGAGGGATTGCAACACTATTTATTCATAGCTAAAATTAGAACTATCACATTTTTCACGATAATTTGCAAGCATCACCAACAGCCGCTCAGAACTGCTGTCAATGATGACTAGTGGAATTAAAATTCAATAAAAAAGATTCAATTATCCAATTATCTTTCTCCAACTCTTTCATGTGCAAACACGTTCTAATTAAAATTGCTATGATTTCCTTTGTATCGCTAATGAGTTTCTTGCAATGCTCAATCCACCAGGTAGAATCATCATTAAGCATTTCATCTTAATTTCAACAAACATTAGCGTTATATCTTCCAGCTGGCAGGTTTTGTATTTTATTAAATGCACCTGATATTAAGTTTATATATAGTTTTACCCTTATTTGTTGATTATTCTTAAATGCAGCTGTTTTATTTTGAAATTGTTGCTATTTTTACTAATTAAAAATTATTATTTCGTCTATGTGTGTATGGGAACATATTAGGGCGGGTATTATTTGTATGAAACGAATTTTTTTAACGTGCTTATGAAATTCGGATTCCAAATAAATATCAATTCAAATTGATTGTATCGCTTCAAAAAAATCAATAAAAAACCCACATTGTGTGCTACAAAACTTTCCTTGTGTATCCATCTCCATAACTGCAGCCGTAGTAGATATTATATCTTAACCAGTTGAATGCCAGACACTCAGACAATTTTTCCATACCATATTTAAAGATAATATAACCGGAGTATAACGTGCGCAGTCAGTAGTTCGAGCGTTTACCATATCAACTTTCAAATTTTAAAAAATTAATTTTTATTTTGAGAAACTCTACTAGAGAAGGAAACACAAACCCTCCGAGTGTTACATGAAATAAAAGCTCCTCATACAAATGCATCAGCAGTTTGGAAGCGACTTAGAATGAACTATAGGTCCCTCAATTTTATTGTAAAAACTTCATTACGAACGATAAATTGGAAGAGAAGCTCAACAAAAAATTTACGTTTTAAAATTGCAGGGATTTTTCCTTTCCACTCATTCATATGTCTGTTCTGTCTCATATCTCAACACCGATCGATTGCTTGGCTATCTTTAGATATGAAGTTTTTCCGAATATTCCGCGCAGCACAATTTACTTAGTCACTCGTTGAAGATGCAATGGTGTTTCCAAGTTTATGTCTGGATTTGCTGAGTCTCAAGTTGTGGTTGTTAACATAGCCAACGAGGTGAAAATGAGCTTTATCGGTAAGGAGGATTATTGGATAAAAATTCCTCATCCTCCTCATGAGGCCACAGTTCTTGGACTAATTATAAGTCTTCTTTATGCAAAATCTTGCACAGACAAAGTGTCGAAAGATGTCAAGCTGGTGTTGATGATGGCTGTTCGACCACACTGTGAGTTACAACACTGATAGTGAAATATATTCCCCAAATAACATAATACTGTTCTTCTCACGTAAGTGGTTCCAAAATCTTATATCAAATTTAGAATTTTTACAGCGTTATGCTAGGGGCTTTTGAGATCCTTATATTGGGAAAAAATTTTACAACTTTTTAGTTCATTCGGAGCTGAAGTGTGGATCAATAATTTAGAATCCTGTAAGCTCAATAAATTCTAATAATATTTTTTTTAATGTTCGGAAATAACAAGAATTTACACGGTGATATATTCGGGGATTATGATGCTGGACGTATTTCTTCGATCCCAGAAATCGCAATAAAATTACTCGGTATTTCAGCAGTGTGAGATGGCGCGTCGTCATGAAATCCTCTTTTTTCCTGCTTTCCAACAAATTTTTGAAAACCCCGGAGTCAATTAGAAATAGTTTTTAAAGATGGTGCAATCATTCCATATGCAATATGGTATTCACTGAATATTTGTATTGGCTATAAATTACGTCGAAACCCGAAGATAATCTCATAACGAATTTCTGTTTGCGTTGGTGGTAGAATTTCGTCTGACCTATCCTCATCTATCTTGCGTTTTCCATTTTAGCCGATCTTTCTAAAATTTGAAAGGATGTCAAAGAATTAAGTATTTTTAGATTTAACAAAAACAAATGGAAAGCCACCAGCAGACCGAACTTTTGTTAATCCCCTCGTATACGAGTTGATTTGATTAGTAAAATCTACTTCGTCATTACAGTAATGTACAAATCTTTAGACTAAATTTCTTATCTTGTATCGAATATTTGAAAAATCGGGAATGACCTTGAATAATTCAAAGCTCAAATAAGCCGTAGTTCAGTAACCGCAATTGGCCCACCCTTTATATCAAGGGGCAGATGAGCCTTCCAATATATTAACCAGTATACTTAGTCTCATTAAGGGGGCAGGATGGTTTCCGAGGCTGAAAAAAACAGATTTTTGCGACTTTTTTTCTCATTTCTAAGTAAATATTATTATTCAAGTTTTGTACGTGATAAATGGTTATATGACGGCAGTTGGTCGGAACCGCTTCAAAAAAGTCTGTAAAAATGGTAAACAAAAATTTTTTTTTATAAAAGCGGTCGTTCATTCCCAAGTATTTATTGTATAAATTTAATTCTGATCAGCGCAATACAATTTGAGTTACGTTACGCACCGACTTGAAAAAAGTACTTTTGAGAAAAACGAGTCTAAAGTTTTAAAAGCAATTGAAATTGTCTTGAGCACGATTACGAGATAATCGATATCTCAAAGAGTTTTATTCCGATCGACATGAAATTTTCTCAGGATATTCCTGAGGCTTTGTACTTTTATATAAAAAATTATAGAAAAATTATTTTTTTTTGGAGTTGCAAGCCATCCCTTGCTCCCTTAATATAATTGTTTATGTATAGTCTCTCCACGATCTAAATCGCTCCCAAATGGCTCTAATTTGGTGGTACTTTAATAACTTTAGTATTCATAAAGACTTCACTATTTTAGACAACAGTTGAAGGTGCCCAAATAACTCGTTCACCTGAATGAAAATTCTTTCTAATTCTTTTTAAATTCAGGGTTGAATGTGAGCAACACTAATAAATTAAAGAAAGTCATTGAGGGGCCTTACGATTCCTTCCTGCAACCAGTAGGCGAGAGTAACGGTATGCTTAGGTTATCTTAACATTCTTGCCATTCTCTAACACCTAAGTAAACGTATAATTGTGTATATATGTATGTGTGGTATGTATAGTATATTTGTCTATCTAACATCAAGTTAATTCCTGCACGTTTTCCATTTCAGCTTACGTGCATACAAACATAATACACGAGTATGTATGTACATGGCTGAAGGTACCGTGTGTGAGCGTTTTATAATTGCTAATTTTCTTGTTTATGCCTTACATTGCCCCCAACGCTGTTGTTGTTTGATATCATTTCTTCTTATATTTGTTTTTATTTATTTTTTTTTTTTTTTGTTTTTTTTTTTAACAATGTGGAATCTTTGTTTTCGCTTTCATTTTTCCTTCGTTTACAATTACGCTTTAGCAAAGAACGCGTAGAATTTCCAGCCTAAAGGCTAACTTCCATCGAAATAAACAATAAAAATTGAAGAAGAAAGAAAAAATACAAACAAATTGTAGGCCAGCTTAAAGGTATCGCATGCGAGTATGTTTGTATGCGTTTTTTAATTGAGTGTGTGTATTTTGCGGAAGCTGCTGGCGGGCTAATATGTATGAGTGTGTGTGTTTGTGTTTGTACGGGTGTGTGTGCTCTTGGCATCTGCCTTCAACAGAATGAAATCTTTTCTAAGCCCAAATAGATTGTACTTGCATGAATGTGCTATTTTCACTGCGTATCTGTGCTTTCCTTCTTTGCTTTTTCCTATTAGTTTCACTGACTTGCGAGACGTGCCGATCGCTACCACCACCAACGCAACCAACTTGTAACTGGCTATATGTATATGTGTGTATTTTAATTGCTGACCAGTAAAATATAATGAATTGTATAACATTTGTTTGAGGTGTCTTACTTCTAGGCATTGTTGGGCAAATTAAGAAAAAATTTGTGGAAGGAATTTTGTCAAAAATACCATACTTAAAAGTTCTTACGTATATGAAAGTTACGTACTCGGAGTAGATATTTAAATGTTTTTTTGTCTGTACAAAACTACACCCGAGTGGAGGGGAAACAAATACTTTTTTTTATAAATTTATTAAAATACATTTCTCGGAGATTATGACTTTTTTCTACTAATTTCTTAGAATTCTTACTTTAAGCAAAAAAATAATTCAAAAAATTTAATTTAATATGCAGAAGATAATACGATGAAGAGTTGGGATCGAAGGTGCTGTGTTACATGAATTCTACAACTGTTCTCCAACAGAATCGAAAAGGAAATCAAACTGCGTATAATTCGTAAACGAAAATAAATATGGTTGCCTAAAAACCTTGCAAGAAAATTAATAAAAGACAAAAGTGTATCCAAAAGTGAGAGTAATTTTTCTACACTGTTCTCTTCCATCGAGAGATCCAGAGAGAGTACAAAAGTACTGGCTTAAAACAATATAGTCACGAAACCAAGGTTTTTGAAAACTCGAAATGGAAAATAGAAATATCATAAATAGAATTTCCTCTTTTCGGAAAAAAATCAATTAACTAATCTGTTTTCCATTTGTAATTGCACATATATTTCTTTTTCTCTTAAATTCATTGTTGACGCGTTGGTGATGCTCAACTTTACTGTTTCTATCAATTCAAACAGCTTTGGAAATTTACTCGAATTTCCACTGACAAACACACATACAAATACAGTATCAATATATTATTTATTCATTTGTGAAACAGGTTTAGGTGAATAATACTAACATTGCCACCTCCGATATCTAACAAACACACATCCATACATATGTATGTATGGATAAATTTGTAAGCTATAGAAGATATACGCATTAATATTCGTACATATTTTTATAGGTATCTATGTATGTGAGTGTTGCATCAATTCGTGTGCCGGCGACAGTTTTTCTCCGGCTGACAGAATCGAAAATCTCTTTACTCAATGCCGACAGCGACTAAAACAATAGCTGATGGATGGTTAGGTTAAAATGTTGATAGAAATATGTCTAGTTTCGGTGAGAGATTTATTGAGTATCTACATACTAGATAATAAGTATGTTTGTGTTTTGTGTATCTGATTGGTAAAAATATATGGTTAACTGTTGTAGTATACCAATGATTGGTTGAATAATGTTGTTAGATTTCAGTCGATTTTATTTTCCCAGACGGTTACTTTAAAAAGGATTTTTCAGTTTAGAGAGAATTTCAATACATTTATTCAACTAAATTAAACACTTAAGTGGAAATTCTTAAATTTTTAGTTAAACTGAAAATGAACGTTTCTCAACAGAAATCCCAGAGAGGAATGAATGGGAAAACATAACAGTTATTGCTCCATCTTTACTGACGAATTCGATGGTAGGGTGGGCTGCGGAGTATACTCAGAACCACTTGTAATGGACATGAGCAAGAGTCTTCCCAACCATTGCAGCGTCTTTCAAGCTGAAATAACTACAATAATAGAAGCCTCTTCGTGGTTGCTCAACTCTAATACATTATCTCAGCCTATCATAGCTGCCACTAAATCTCGTCATTGTAATCACACTTCTTCAAAAGTGACAATAAAAACCAGGGACATCTTAAGCAAATCTCTCTGAAATAGTGACATCCCAGAAAATTTTGAGTCCAATGAGCCAGCAAGAAAGGATACAATTCTTACCACGATGAACTCATCGCACGATGGGGGCAAAAATACTTCCTAAGATCGGCCACCACCACCAAGGCTAATAACAGATGCCAGTGCAAAACCACATGGAAAGTAACCTGGCAGACTTGGCCATTGATAGATACAGATAGAACTACCTAAGTATCTACTTCTTCTAATCAAAACTTCAACGAGCATAACAACTGCTGTAACTACCAGACACTCTTTGATTCAGACTACTGGTAGAGGAGGAGCCGGTGGAGCACTATTTCGACATCTGCCCCTCCTTAAGTGCGGCTCGACATCGTTTGCTAATCTAGAAAGGAGAGAGGAAACTCTTTTATAAGTCCCCCGCAGATATCACAATGGACCAACAGGCCAAAAGGCGCTCGATCAAGAGATCGCTTCATTGAGAAACCTAATTAACTTTATCTAAAAGAAAAGTTAAGTATTTAAACTTGTATTTATACGACATTGAAATATGCGCCTACTTCACGCCTACTGGGCAATGGTAAAACGGAATTGCTTTGAACCAGATTGAAATAGGTTAGGGATTCCATTTTCCACACCGATTTATGTATGTTCACATATATGTGGTCAAAAAAAGTTAATACATTTGTTGGATATTATATACAAAACATGATATAAAAAAACTAGAAAGCAACAAATAAAGTTTGTGCAAAAAATTAAAAAAAATTGTGCTAATAAAAATTTATTCAAGTTACAAATGCTATCGCAATAGTTGGCGCGCCCTGTATACATACATATATAATCTTCTATATTCCAAAGGTTTTGTACTAAATGGCTGACGGATCAGCTCACAGCCTAAACCATTCATCATAATGAACTAAAATATCTAGCAACAATTGGCATACAAATTTTTTTAGAAACAGTGCCTACAAAGCATTTACTTACAATCATGTCGTACTGTCGTCCACTCATTAACGTTTGTCATTCAAACATTTCAATTAACCACAACCGACACACATAAAAAAACACACAACCAAGTCGATGGCCAATACATCGAATAGCAGTGGAAGCTGCGGAAGTGAAACTATTGTCGACGCTCACCTATACGTATGTACAATTATATGTCTGCCAAATTTTTTCAGAGAAAACCGCATGCACCAGTCGCTTTTTGGTCTACTTAGGTGCAAATGTATTGCATGTATTGGTAAGTGTGCGCACATTTTCACCCACAGTGTGCCACATAAATCAACACCAATGCATAAAAACAAACGATTACAGGTAGCTACATACATACAAACCAGTTTTGAGACGCTTGTTGATTTCACAATTCAGTGTTATTTTCCCCACCAACTATATTGTTTGTTAGTGTCACCGTCCTTATTTGTGTATACGTATATTTTCGTCTTTTTTGTATACTCGTCCGCTATGTTGGACATTTTCGCTAATTGGTTGTTTGGTCATTGACAAAATTGTATAAAAGTATTTGCGCCCATCAGCTTTTGGCAGTGAATTTGAAACGCCAACACAGCAGATGGAACCCCAATGTATGAAATAATGCGAATGGGAAGGTGAGGAATAAGCAAGGCATACATGTGCACCATTAACTAAGTGTTAGGGCGGTGCGACTCGACATCGTTTGTAGAAATTGAAAATTACGCTGACTTCTTTGTGCATTTTGAACTCATGCCTTACTATGAAGGCTAAATAAAGTCCTACTGGTACAAGATTCCCATCTTGACCATTCGAAGAAATTTTCCTTGGCTCGGTGTGCTAAATTTCGCTTCCCAGAACCACCTCTACGGCTATATTAACAAGTAAAACCCTCGAATTGGTGGTGATTGTGGACCCGAATAAAGGAAACTATTGACGCAGTGAAAGATCGTTCCCAAACAATTCCTAAACAATTATAAAGGAACAGGAGGCAACCTGCCTACTACAGGACTGCAAGTCAAAACAAAGTAGAAAAACAAAAAATGTAAAAGAATTTTTTAAGTATAAAAAGAAAGAACCTGGCAATAACTGATTTGAGTATCTTTGGTTCATAAAAATACATTCAAATATTAACCATACATATATATCATATATGTAAATATTAAATGAAAGGCCTACGTGAAAGATATTTAGACTTGGTTTACACACAGAACTTTTTTTTGCCTTTCTCCTTTGATGTTGCATTTTACGTTCATATAGAAAAACTTAATTTAGCAATTTTCTTATTTATTCCACATAATTATAGATAATTATTAAGCCCCTTTTAACCATGCGCCTGAATGTAGGCAACATTTCTTTATATTCTTATTTCACTTAGAAATAATTCTTTACCGGTTAGTATTTATTGGTGCTTAAATAAAGGTCGTTATGTAAATATGTAAAAAAGTAGAAATATGCAGAAATGAAACATAATCAAAAAGTAAAAAAGTCAAATAATAAAACTCTTTGTGTCTCCTTTATGTGAGGACATATAAAATTCGTATCTGGCTCCGATTGATCTATGGCCTTTTTAAATCTCCGACTTTGAAATTGAAAAGTACCTTCTGGGGTATTGACGTCCGCTGTTAGAGTGACCTTTTTATAATTTCAAGTAATGGTCCAGTATGTGCCCTTTTTCCGAAGTTTTCTAATAGATCACGTGTTTTCGCAATAACATTAGAAGGAAGTTTCTAATCATTTTTTGGCAGTTTAACAGTACTCGTCATGAACTACTAAACATTTTTTGGAACACACTAATATGTATATATACATACTTATATCTAGCGCATATTAACGAAAAATAAAACAATTGTAATGACATAAAAGAAATACAATCGAGTCCAGTAAGTGTCCGCAGAGTGTAAAAATGAAGGTAGCTGTGACGAGAGTGGAAGGGTGACATACATAGCTACAACCACAAATTGCCTAGCGTAACGACGGATGTAATTTGAATTCGATTGTGGTATTATGGATGCCACCTACACAACTACACCCTAACTAACACTCACACAGACACACATAATGGCCAATATTTATGTGTAGGCGCCGAAAATTGTTTTCACCAAACGAAAATCTATTTTATAAATATGTATTAACGTTTAGCTGTTCTAGCTGTGTTTCCACACATGCATGCGGATATGTGTGCATAATGCCTGTGTGTACATACCACACACACCACCAAGTGTACGAGTGTCAAATGTCGAACAAAAGCTAACGAATATGTGAATTTTAATTGACATTTGTTACAATGCAAAACAGACTGACGACACCTGTTGCTGGCAATTTGTATTTGTGTGCAGGCTCACACACACATATTTAAATAAAAAGTGGTTGTTTGTTTGGCGCATAATTACGTTTTCCTCATTTTATGCGTTTTTGTTTACCATTCATGCTTTTATTTCCGGTCTGATTGGTCATTAGTGAAAACGTGTTGGAAAATGGCCGCAAATTAATTTCAAATTTGAATAGTGGTCTGGCAATTCTGTTGATTTTCATAAGCGAGTCGTTTAGCGAAGGGAAAAAACTAGGGAATTGGTGTAAAAATATCAGTTGGTTGTTTGGGTTATTTAAATTTTTGGGAACTTTTGGAGTTTTCATCAAAAGTAATGTAAAAGAAAAATGTATTCTTTAAAAAAATATTATTGGCAAATGATGAAATCCGGCTTTTAGCACCGCGTCGCTCGCCAGATGCCGAGGTCCTTGACAAAAGTGAATAGATTGGAATGTATACCATGTTTCACGATGCTTTTCATGGTAACCGATCTTGGATCGCATCGTAGCTGATCATCTCTATGTTGAGGAAAAGCTCGAGTGAAAGGACTTGCTTTTGTGCAGGTTTACCTGAAAACATTCACTGTTCAGTTCTTCTTCTCGTGGTCCGGTTGAATCCCCGGCTCACCCTTTTTCGCACTTTGTAATATCAGAGTGGCCCCTAAGATTTTTTCGAGGTACTTCTCGTTATCATCGTAGCGCTTTTTGAGGCATGGTGCACTCTACCTTTGACCCAAACCGACTTCCCGAACTTTGCGTATAATGTAGTGCAATTTTGGTTGCCATCCGTTTTGCTATAGTTGGCGATCTACAACACCGTCCAATCTTCCGTCAATACATCGGGCGTTTCTCGTATAAAAAGCCTCCGGTTTTACCATTTATGATATCAAACAAGGTTTGAGCACCTTTGCTTTCGATATGATCGGAATACAGCCACGTTCCACTATCTATAGAACAGCCCCCTTCGACAGGTCTTGAATCTTCATGACCACTTACTTTGTCCTTAACAGCGAGTATCGTACTTATATTTTAGCATTTTGTCTTCATTCAGCTAGTTCGCGCTAGCCAGCCCCCGTTACCATATGTGCAGCCATTTTTACGAAAAGCTCATTTTACTTTTCATTTCTCCTGCGTAATCTGTCCCATTGGTTTGTCTATCCACATGTTCGTTGCCGCCATCCTAGACGAATCGATTTTTTCCCGAGGACACCTGACGTTTGACTTTCTCTCCGACTGTTAAACCGGCTTTGCTGTTTCGCTTGAAGCAGCTTCAATTTTTTCTTCGGTCTTAGTTACGAACTTCGGATCTTTCCTCCTCTTCCTTCATCTGATGGGACTTACGGCTAAGTCTTTCATGGACTTTTAATATCGGGGGTTGCCCTAAGCCTGGTCTTTATTGCCGAACCAGCACTTGGCAACCTCCGTAGAGCATATCAAGGCTTTATCTTCGATTGTGTTAACGCTTCCAAGGTCCGAGACTTCATGGACTGTGACACTTCTTCGTTGTAATGCGGGTTTGACAGAAGAACCACAACTGCTGTAAGTTGTTTCCTCCACAGCGGCAACTGGCGACACAGCAATTCAATCCTCTATGCACGCCGGTGGTTATAATACAAAGGCTAAAGGCTTTTCAATGTTTGATTTGCCCACTCTGGAAAATTTTTGGAATGAACGACAATGAAAAACGGAGAGCTCGTGACCATTTTTACATCAAGCACCGTATTCCAGGCATTGCTGGTTATGAAATCCATTGTTCATGGCTTACATTTTTATTAAATTTCCGTTTGCAAAGAAGTCAATTCTCTCAACGAATAGCTGCTCGGACGAAACCTTTTTCGAAAATAACACCGATATGCAAAAAAATAATCGGAATGTGTTACCCTTTCAGCAGCATCTTGTCGATTTCAATTCAGATTCCAACAGCAATCTATTTCTGTAACACCCCTGAATAATAAAAAAAGTTAACTTCTCCTTTCAGGTAAAAAAAGTATAAATTCATTATAAATATCTGTAACCGAACTATTTATTAATATCTAATCAAAATCAAACCCTTTACATTTCCAACAAGCAGAGTTCGTTTAACAAAATATTTTTCAAACACAATTTATTTTATTTGTTTTTTTTTTTTTTTGTTTGCTTCCAATTCCAATAAAATTGTAAAAACTTTAAAATTATGCTCCGGAGATTACACGTTCAAAACATAAAAGTAAGTGAGGAGAAAGTTAAAAGACTACCATATTTACTAAAAGCATACCTAAGGAGCAGAGCAGGAACAGCACAGCAATATGTAGTGGTGACAATGTGACAAAGTGGCAAAGTAAAAAGTTGCTAAGAAGCTAAGCCAAGCGTAGCGAAAGAAAAAAGTAACTCGATCTGACTAACGCTCGTCGATTTGCGTATTTCATGCAACGATTTCAAGCCATTTACCTTTCGCTCACAAACTGCAGCGGTTTCGGTTCATACATATCCATACACACAAACATATGTATGTATAAATTTAATTTAAGTTCTTTATTTAATTTATTTATTTTTTTGTCTTCTTTTAAGAAAAGCTACGACAACCAAATAATGGTGGAATACATTTTTGCGCTTCATGAAGAAAGTTTGGCCAAATGTAAATGTGGCAATTCAATGCAATTTTCCGTTCAGCGAATCGCAACGACAAGCGAAAACGAAAACTTTGCAAGTTTATACACAACTATTTGCGCAAACACTCACACACACATAGAAACATAGCAACTTACATACATACATATATAGTGAATACAAGGGAGCATAATCCAATGTGACATCGAAACGAGGTTGACTATTTCTACATACATACATAATAACACACATACATAAACACATAGTTGCTAAAAATACGCAGTGTAAGAGAAAAATTGGTTGAAGTATTTATTTGAAAAATATAAATGCTAGTATTACAATAGATCTTCAAAGGTTTCAGTCTATTTCCGAATGCTTTTTTCTCATAAAATTCTGTATGATTTCACTTTCTTTAAAAGCGTGTAGCATATTGTATTATTCAGGTAAGAAGAAGGTGGAAATTAGTAGAAAGAAAAAATAAAGTAAAGTAGGAAATAGTATAATAATAGGTCAAGTAAAAAGTTCGTTCGGATTTTATCTAAGAGATGGCGTTATTGTCCGTCCATAATATTAGTGTTACGTGTCGCATCATGTCATACTGTACGGCGCTGAAAACGTGTTTATTCGCGCTAAAAGTTTGTCCTCGACAGTTTTTCGATTGATTGACTCAGTACGTTGTGAGCGCTCCTCACAGATGGACAACAGCAAAGAGAAAATTCGCTATATTTTACAATTTTTCTTCGATCAAGGCGAAAAAGCAGCCAAATCGGACAAATGTACACAAAGTTATCATATTTTGAAAAATCAATAAAAAACCGAATTAACTTTTTACTTGGCCTAATATAAAGAAGAAAATCTGACATTGATACATATGTATGTATGTAATTTCAATGTAAAAACTATTTAAAAATGAATTTATTCAACGCTATTTATGAAAAAATAGTAAATTAGGTCTGCACATAGCCAGTACCTATTGTAATTTGGGCTCATATTCTCCTATTTAATGTTCATTCTTCGGGGTTACATTCTTTACTTCTTTAGTCAATCGTATTAAATGAGCTTCAGAAAAATTTTAAAGAACAATCACCAGAGCTAATTTCCGAAGTAAACGACACATGTAGTTACACACATACTCGTATATACATAGGTGACCTGAAAGTTCCCGCACACTTTTAGTTAAGTAATGGAGAACGATCTAAAAGTATTGTGAAAGCTTCTGAGTCATCTAACAACATAAGAAATCACGCATATCGTACGTTAATTAGCTCTTTTTGGCGCCAATAGGACTTACCAAGTTCAGCCAGATCCCTCTCAACCTGATCTTTCCAACGGAGTGGAGGCGGGTATTGCATCAAAAACTTTCAACATTCCATCGGCTGCGGTATTACGGTATTCGCCGTTCCCAGCTCATATATCTTACGCAAAACCCTCGAAAACTCCGTTCCCCGACTCATCAGATATTGTCATGGTCCATGCCGCCGTACCTTATAGTAAAGTTTGGGCTTCGTTCCTCGTGGAGAGGACTTTACTTTTCAATTGCCTACTCAGTCCAAAGTAGCACCAGTTGGTAGGAGTGCTTCTGCGTTGGATTTCAAGGCTGACGTTCTTATTGGTGTTAAAGCCTGTCCCTAGATAGACGAAATTATCTACGAACTCGAAGTTATGACTGTCAACAGCGACGTGGGAGCCATGTCGTGAATGCGATGACTGTTTGTGGGATGACAGGAGATATTTCGTCTTGCTCTCACACACTACCAGATCCATTCGTTTCGCTTTCTTATCCAGTCTAGAGAAGGCAGAACTTACGGCGCGGTTGTTGAGGCCAATAATGTCAATATCATCGGCGTACGCCAGCAGCTGTACACCCTTATAGTAGATTGTAACTTCTCTATTTGGCTCTGCAGCTCGTATTATTTTTTCAAGCATTAAATTAAAAAGTCACGAGATAAAGAATCACCCTGTCAGAAACCTCGTTTGGTATCGAACGGCTCGGAGAGGTCCTTCCCAATTCTGACGCCACTTTTAGTGCTGCAAAGGTCAGTTTACATAGCCGCATAAGTTTTGCGGTGATACCAAATTCAGATGTGGCGGCGCAAAAGCAGCTCCTATTCGTGCTGTCGAAGGCGGCTTTAAAATCGACGAAAAGGTGGTGGGTGTCGATTCTCTTTTCACGGGTCTTTTCCAAGATTTGGGGCATGGTGAATATCTGGTCAATGGTTGACTTACCAGGTTTAAAGCCACACTGATAAGGTCCAATCAGTTTGTTGACGGTGGGCTTTAGTTTTTCACACAATACACTCGAAAAGATCTTATATACGACACTAAGGAGGCATATTCCACTATAATTGGCCCATACTGTGGGTCCCCCTTTTTATAGATTGGTCAGAGCACCCTTATATTACAATCGTGGGGCATGCTTTCGTCCGACCATATTTTGCAAAGAAGCCAATGCCTGCACCTTATTAGTTCTTCACCGCAGTATTTGAATAGCTCGTGATAGCAGTTGTGCCAGTCTTTATTCTTAAGATGACATCAACCAGCTGGGCCGTGGCACCTTCCCAATTGAGGGGTCGGACATTCCAGGTACTTGCCCTGAAATCATGATCCTTTCAACATTTGAAGGGGTCGTCATCAGAAAGGGAGATCTCTCATCCGAGGCATGTATACATTTTTCATTGGCGCTGGTTTCTATAATGCGGGTCCCAAAACCAGCGCACAACCTCGCTGAGCGAGTGAGTTTAAAGTTTGTACACATTTATATAGCGAGCCGCTTGCTTCAAGACCGACGGCCGCTCGCAACTGCACCTCAGGTGAACAGATGCTGGAATAAGACGGAGTTGCTCCACTGAAGCTTACTCTCTCATTAGGCTCTAATTGGAGATACCAAGCGCAACTAGGTCCTTCATCATCTGATCTTTCCACTGAAACGAAGCTTTTCCACTTCCTCCACCGGTGGGTACTGCATCTAGCCATAGTAGCAGATAACTTTCGGTCCAGTGATCTATGTCAATGCCGCCTGATATTTGATTGGAAGACTATATCATACAGCAGTCACATGATTGCTTGAACAGAGTTGTGAATTTTTTTTTTAGCATTTTAAATTTACGATTTTTTAAAATTCTTTACTTAACTTTTCTACATTCAACTAATTTAAGGCCAACTTTGCCATATACATATAGGTACAACATAATCAAATACGGGCACAACTATATAAATATATAATTGCGTCATAAATAAAAGTGTCACAAGTATACATAACCTATAAACTAACTTTTGTTGGCTGACTTCTTTATTATTTCGACGCCGCAGATCAATTGTTGATGCCACAAAATGACGCATTTCCGTCGCAATGTTTTGTCTCACGCAGCGTTACAGCGCTTTCGCTCAGCAATTGCGCATATATATTATATTTGAGTAGATATATTTGTATGTATGTATGTGTGTGTACTTGTAAGGCTTGCTATGTATTTTATGTATTTCATCTATTTTTGTTTAGTGTTCTATTTGTGTGACAGGTAATCCTTGAATGTCCTTGATTATTTGCCAATTTGGCAGTGATTTTGTGTAATACTTTGCTAATATTGGATTTTACTTGAGTGTATTTCTATAACCGTTTGAGTAAAATTGTAAGTAATTGTTTGTATAATGTGTGTGCTATACGATTATATTGTATTACTGTGTTGCCATGCATACGAGTATGGTATATAGTATATAGTATATGTGTGTTAGTACAATATTTTATTACTTTCATTCATATCGAGCGTTTTTATTCTTTCACATTTTATTTAATTTAGGTTTCTCGATTCTTTGTTTTGTAATTCTTCTGTAGTTGATATTGATCATTTTTGGTTTTTCACTTTTATGTGAGTTTAGCAACTTCGTTACCTTTAATTTCATTTTTTGTATTTATAATACTTGTTTATACTTTCTTATGGCTAATGAAAGCAGTCTTTATACTCCAATTATCATGGATCTGTGTGTTTTATTTTTTGTTTGTATGAGACCAAAAAAGTAGTTCTATGAAGTTTGAAGGAGTTACTATCAGCTTGGGTGTGGTCCACAACAAATTTCCGATTTAAAACTCGTACAGAAAAATATGAATTTTGATGTTTCTGACATGCCTTAAAATACACTTCATTCATATCGCTGCCACGTCTGAAATTGTAGTAACCGCCCGTCGATTCAATTTTTCCAAACATTTTCGATTGTGGGGCACTCTATGGGTACAATGGCGATGTCAACTAACGTTTCAAGTCAAGAATCGCCTCTTTAAGGTTGGCTCCTGGATTCAAATCGCAAGTGCTAGGCGTCCAACTGGCATCGCTCTTTCGACTGATTATGCAATTCTCAAACACAGTGCACATAAATCGATTGTGTTGTTAACTATGTGGCACGTTGCACTATACTGTTGAAAGTACAATTAAATAATCTCTGAGTGAGGCATGGCTTTAGATGCTTTAAAAATGCGTTTTATCTTAAATCTATTTCAAAACTATTAAGGAATATATCTTAGAAGCTAGAGCAGTTTCAGTGACCGAGCGAAGGGCAGATACAAATGCTCGGGAAGAACTTTGAAAAGCATTTTCTCAAGCTCTCATTTTTATAAGTCTTAGAAAACGGTGCTGTCGATAGCAAAGCAAAATGAATATGCCAAAATAATAGCGTCATATTTGTTTTCCTCAGTGAATATGTCAAGTTTCGTTCCAAGTAAATCGCATTTGCGGCATTCGTTGCTTTTCTTATGTCATCAAGAGAAAAAAGAAGCTGAAGCTGTTAGAAAGTTATGGTGAACATGCTCCAGTGATTAGAACATGTGAGACATGGTTTCGTCAATTAAAAAGTTGAGATTTCGATTTGACAGACAATGAACATCCTGGTGCAGAAAAAAAGTTCGAAGACGAGGAATTGCATGTTGATCCAATCCAATCGCAACAAAAATTGGCAGAAACACTACCTACATGTGACTCGAGGAGCAATTTGGCAACATTTAAAAGCCATGGGAAAGATCCAGAAGTATGGAAAATGGGTGCCACACCAGCTGAACGATAGACAAATGGAAAATCGAGAAACCGTTTGTGAAATGCTGCTTCAACGATTCGAAAGGAAATCTTTTCTGCATCGAATTGTCACTGGGGGACGAAAAATTTTGAGAACCCGAAGCGAAAAAAATCATGGCTTTCCCCTGGTGAAACTGGCCCATCGACTGCAAGGCCACTTGGTGGGACCAGTGTGGTGTGGTGTACTACGAGTTGTTAAAACCTGGTAAAACGTTGAACACGGATCGCTACCGACAACAAATGATCAAATTGAATCATGCGTTGATCGAAAAACGGTCGGAATGGGCCCGAAGACATGGCGCGCCGTCTCATACCGCTAAACTGATGAAAGACACATTAAAAACACTTAATTGGGAAATATTATCGCACCCGCCGTACTCTCCAGACCTCGCCCCGTCCGACTATCACCTTTTCGCATCGATGGGACACTCCCTTGCAGAGCAGTGCTTCGCTTTTTGCTAATTTTGAAGAAGTCGAAAAATGGCGCGTCGAATGGTTTGCCTCGAAAGAAAAAAAGTTTTTTTGGAATGGTATCCATAATTTGCCTGAGAGATGGGCGAAATGTGTAGAAATCAATGGTCATTACTTTGAATAAACAAATTTCAACTAACACAACTGGTATATTGCCGAGGAGCGACCGCAATTAAAAAAAAATTAATTTTCTATTATTTGTTCAAATTGGTCGGAGCAGCACTCGGCCGCCAATAAACATGTTTGACAATATTCAGACCAGTTACATCCGCTTGTTGTCAAAATTTAAGGAAGAAAATTCGATTTGAAAAGAGGTCTGGAACAGAAATAAGGCCCAAGAAAAACAGACTACACCATAATATGATAGCAGGCTTTGTATTGTTTTTAATTTCATTAGGAAACGTGTTCAAAAGTATTTTCGTTTGCTAGCCCTCAGTGATAGGTTTAGACCGTTTTATACAGCTCACGAGATTGTCGCACTGAAACCCAACCCAAAATAGAACCACTTCCAAAAGACACTTCGGCTCATAAAGCTCTTTAAAAGCCAGATAATGTCAAATTGGTTTTAAGCGTTTTTTTATGATAAGTGGGCTGCGACATCTGGAGTCTCAAGTTTTGCTCACTCATTTCCATAATTATACCATTATTCTCCAAAAAAGCCTCACCCTGGCAAAGAAGCTTCTATAGGCCAATACATATTTCCCTTAAACAAATTAAATGCTCACCATTGACTATTATTTACTGTAATTAATTCCATTTACCGTAGTCGTATTAATTAAATTCAAATAGTCGTAGCAGAAATAAAAGGACTGAATAAATGAAATGAATTGCCGCTGAATTGAATACAATAATAAGTTTCGTTTTATTTATCAGTGGCCACTTAAAAAGTATTAACCAAACATATTGCACGTGTTCGAGTGGGCGTTGGAAAATGAGGCAGGGATTCCCAATATGAACTTCTTTTGGAAAATTGTTAACACTGAAATTCTAAAAAAGTAGCATAAAAAATGTTAACCTTTCATACATTAAAATAACTTCTGAAAATTTTATTTACAGCAAAAAAAAATTATTTTGCCTAATGGAGTTTACATAAAATTTTCAAAAAACATATTTGTAATTCGCTGGTTTCCCTTTTTTCATTATGTCTACCACTTTAAAGTCAACATTATTATTATGCGCTCACTGCGAGCGAGTCTACCGCAAAGCAATCAAATTATGCAATATGTATATAAATATATGTAATTATATACAACATAATTATATACCATACAATATGAGTACAAGCACAATTACCTGTGGAGCGCCAAAGCCGTATGAGCAATTGAAATGGATAAGTGTTAATGAAATAAAATAATTTTTCACTACATATTAATTAAAACTGTTGCTCATATGTGCTGTATGTATGCAAAAGTAAGATTGAATAAACATATGGTATAAAAATATATACATACATAGGTACATACATACATATGCACACACAAACTTTTATTTATTCACAAACGCCCAGTTAGTATGTGAATTCTGAAGAAATTTCTTTAAGGCTGTGTCACATCATCAAATGGAGACCTTAAGTCGATGCACATGTGGTCTAGTCAAGCTTCTGGGTATGCTGTTATAGTTGTGACGCTATACTCAATTCCTACTTTGCGTCCACGTCGCGCACTCTGGAAACGTGAGTAACACTTGTGCAAGATGCAGTAACCAACCAGTGTGGAGTCTTTGGTCTCGCCTAATGAGAGAGTAAGCTTCAGTGAAGCAACTTCGTCTTATTGCACCATCTGTTTACCTGAGCTGCGGCTGCGAGCGGGCGTCGGTCTTGAACCAAGTGGGTCCCTATATAAATGTGAACAAACTTTAAACTCACTCACCTGACGAGGATGTGCGCTACGTTTTGGACTCACCACATAGAAACTATCTCCAATGAAAAAATGTATGACAAGTATCCCCTTTCTGATGACGACTCCCGCCAATGTTTTGAGGATCATGATTTGAAGGCATGCATCTGGAATGTCCGGTCCTTTAATTGGGAAGGCGCCTTGTTCAGCTGGTTGATGTCCTCGTAAGAATAAATTCGGACATCACCGCCGTCCAAATACAACATTTACTATTGCGGCCATATTAAGGAGCGCAAATTTGGTGTCGCATTGGAGGTGGGAGAGAGACTCCGTCGTCTGGTACTGGCATTCACCACGGTGGATGAGCGTCACAATCCGCATCAAATCAAAATTTTTCAACAGAGAAGGACGATTTAACCAAAGATGCCTTTTATGAGCGCCTGAAGCATACTTACGAACGCTGCCCCCGACACGATGTGAAAATCGTGCTTGGCGATTTTAATGACAGGGTAGGCAAATAAGGTATATTTGGTACAACTAACGGAAAATTCAGCCTGCGCAGCAAAACATCCTCTAATGGATTGAGGCTGATAGGGCCCGAAATATAGTTGTCTATAATACCAGATTCCAGTACAAAAAAAATTCACCAAGCCACTCGGCTGTTCCCGGGTCTAATAATACAAAACCATATCGATCATATTTTGACAGACGGAAGACAAGGAATGTCGTGTCGCAGTGGAGAAAAAACAGACTCCATCCCGATCGAGCAACTCAAATACGGCGGTAAAGAACTGATAAGGTGCATGCTTCAGCCTCTTTGCAAAATATGGTCGGACGAAAGCATGCCCGACGATTGCAATATAAAAGTGCTGTGACTAATCTGCAAAAGAGCCTTTCCACAGTCTGTGCTAATTGCCGTCGGATAAGCTTCCTTAGTATAGCATACAGGGTCCTGTCGAGCGTATTGTGTGAAAGACTAAAGCCCACCGTCAACAAACTGATTGAATCATACCAGTGTGACTTAACCTGATAAATCAACAGTTGACCAGATATTCACCATACGACAAATGAGCTGTATGAGATATACGACGACATTGACATTGCTGAGTGAATCAAGAAACAGCGGCTACGCTGGCTAGTTCATCTGATCCGGATGGATAAGAATACTCCGGCTTTGTAAAGAAGGCCTCCACTCCGTTGGAAAGACCTAGTAGAGAAGGACGTGGCTCTACTTGGTATCTCCAATTGGCGTCAAACAGTGAAAGATAGAAGTGAGTGACGCCATGAAGAAGAAATTCAGCTAACATAGGGCCACAGCTACCGTTTATGTTGTGAGAATTTGGACACTAACCAGAAGCAAGTTGAAGTTCAGCATCCTTATTTATTCTACAAATTTCTATTTTTCATTACGTTAAGTACTTGAAGAAGTCCTCGCTCTAATACAAGCTAAATAACGATGCAAATAAATAGATTTTGGCATTCTATTGTTATGTATAACAAGATCTGCCCGCAAGGGTTGAAATTCCCTTCCCAGACACGACTACATTTGAATTCTAAAACTTTGGATATTGATCTGATCGAGACTCGAGCCCATGTCTATTAGTGTGGTAGCACGCACCAAACATACGTTTGTGGCTGCCACCTTTACTATAAAGAAAGTTGGTTATTTTTTTATTGTTTTCAATCTATACCGCACAAGTTTGATAGTAACAAGCTGATGTCATGACACATGTTCAGACCCTACAGTTAGTTTTTTCTCTCGTTTAATTTCATTTATAAATACCACAGAACAAATGACAAGAGGGTACCGTCAATATGCTGAAGTCTAATGCTGCTTAGAGTAAAACAATCGCATAAAATGGGGAAAATTGTCTTCACTTCTTTCTCCGTTGCTTTTGTTGTCGTAGCAAAGATATTTCACTTGAGTGAATTTCCCTTCATAATCCCCAGGGCGGTGTTTTGGTAGACTTGTAGCTTCTTTAATTGCGTTCCGTCATAACCCGGCATCCAATTCAGTGCAGTCTTCTTAATGACCTTTGCTTAAGTTTTGTCAGCAAACGATTTTAATGACTGAATTACTTTGGTGGCAATAATGGGGACTTCGGGTTGTTTATTGTCTAAATTTCGACGTTATCGATTTTTATATTTAGCCGGAGATCGATATTCCTTCGACCAGCTAAGATTTCGATAGATGTAATTGTAGTTGCCGTGAATTGAAAACTTGACTGAATATACTATATTTCCGGCAATAATCAACAGAATTCAACAATTAGTAGATATGGCATGGCATTAATGAGGACTAAAATCCAACCAATAATGGCTGTAAATATACATATATGGAACTACCTCCCATATATCAGGCCATCTGCTCTTGATCGTGCTGTGAGCTTAATACAAATATCAGAGGAACATCTAATGTTTGGTTCCCTGGTTAGCACTTCTTACTTAATTCGATAACCAACTTTCTGTTCTTTTGCAGGTTAAGTTCGAAAAATAACTGTTTATGTGCAAAAAAAAAATTCAATAAACCAAAATCAGTTTATAACTTAAAATGCGCAATCAATACGATTTCATTCTCTATTTATTGCCATTATCGACGCACTTTGCCTATTTGCGTATTAATTTTTTGTGTATTTAAATATTAATGGCTTTGACCAATAGTTCACAGCTGATTGAAACCGCCACTCCACAATACTCGCCATCCAGCTCAACATATTTTATTAACACAATCATGCTGTTTATACAAAATAAAATAAAATTGCAAATAATTTTACTTTTATACATATGTACATATGTATATACAAGCACATTTATCACTATGTATTTCCTGTATGGAAAATTACTGCAATAATTAAATCATCAACAAGCAGAAAAATATTGAAACTTTTTAGTGAAAAAAAAAAGAAAATTAAATGCTGGACGAATAAAAGTGTAATAAATATGTGGTTACACACATACACACACACATGTGCATGCACAAACTCATAAAAGCACATAATTTTGCCCGCATTGACCCGCCAGAGTTTGCTTGGCTGAAAATGCATAATTTTTATTAATAAATATTTTTCATATGATGAATTTGTTGTTCTTTTTACTGAAGTTTCCATTAAATTTTACCAATAAATATCGACGATTTTAACGAAAGTCGTATTTTTATATATTTGTTTTTTTTTTTTTTACTTTTAAAGAGGAAAATATTTTACTACTATACATGTATGTGTATTTTAATAATGTAAAAATTATTTAATTTTTATGCTTTTTTATTTGATTTCTTTATGTTAAGACATATTCGTATATGAAATATATACTCGTACATACATATATGAAATATATTTTTAAAATATAATACTTTTAGCGAAAGAGCAATAACATGTCTCAAAAAATATATGCACATAAATATATACGTTTTTAAAATAAATACACTGGTAAACGACAGATGCAAATTTAATTATTTTAAACGACGCATGTATATGTACAAAAAAATATTTCCAATTTTTTACTTTTTTTAATTTTGTTTTGTTTTGTATTAAAGTCCGGTATGGACATCTCAAACACTTTGGTTATGTTTCTTAAACTTTAATTTAGTCTCAGGACAAGTTTTGGTCTGAAAATATGATGCCGAAGCAAAAAAAATACTAATCCCTGTATCCCTAATTGTGATGCCGGTTTCATAATTTCTTTTTGTTTTTTCAAAACAGCAAACAGCAACAATTAAACAATGCACCCAAAAGTTTTCTTTTCAATACACTGTGTAATTTTTAGCATAAATTTCGTATAATTTATACACTCACATACGTAAGTTAGTATATCTTTCGCTATTATCTTTCCCACTGCAAAAGCTTTGCCCATTCCATCATTTTCACTTACTACTGTTCACACTTTCATTGGCAGAGCAGTGAAAACCCTAAGAAATTACACGCCATACCGCAGACTTCCGGTAACACATTAAATCCCATACACCATACACATATGTACATATGTGTAGCCTAAAATATACACATACATATGTAGATATTCTTAAATATTTTAAACACAATATTCATAAATTATCTTCAATCGGACAGTAAACACGTCCTTTGGGTAAGGATGCTGATAGGACTTAGTAATATAATAATAATAGTAATAATAATAAGTGTATGCTAAAACTAACAACAACAATATTTTAGAAATCTTTCACTTGGATATTAACTTAGGATATGCTTATATATATGCATACATTTATTTAAATTTTGCGCTTGCTTTGGCTGAGTCGGAACAAGAAGGGATGAATAAAGCCATTTGTCATTAAAGTGGTAGAAATTATTATTTTTTTTATTATTAATATTATTTTAATTTTTATATTTTTTTACCTCAAAAAAAATAGTAAGTTTAGAGAGGATTTGTGTCAGAATTATGTTTTTAAAATTTTCTTAAAAAACAGCTCTTTGAGATATTTCTTGTTTTTAGAGATATTTTATTAACAAAAGGCCTTTTTGAAATTTTTTACTGATATTATTTTATAAAATTTACTTAAAAAATTAATAAAAAAAATTTTTTTTTACATATTTTGTTGATTTTTAATTTTTTTACGCTCTTTTGTTAGCTTAAAAGATTCCTTCTAGAAATTTAAAATCCGTATATCTCCATGAGATTTTTTTACTGTTTTACAGAATTTTTATTTATATTATTTTTGGAAATTTGCTTAAGAAATTTTATATAAAAAACAGCTCTTTAAGATTTTTTTGTTTTAGAGTATATCGAAGGAAATGATAGGGATTCGTTGAATAAGTATGTCTTCAACTTTGAAAACTCTGATCAAAACTTCGGGTAATTAATAATAGGTAGCACTATAAGAGTCATAATGATTTTCAAATTTAATACGTGCGATGGGACCCCAGCTAAACCCGAATAGTTCAAAAATTCTGTTGTATACCATAATTGTTTGCCTCATCTGCTTCCACACGGTGTCTATTGACTTACGTATATATATGTGACGCATTCGATTCCAATGTTGGATTGAACAGTATGGTTGGGATCGCAGGTATCTAAGTTTGCTGCAGCGAGGATAGATTGCTCACTCAGCCACTCATGATCCCTTTAAGTGATTTCTATATTCGGGAATACTACGTCAGTCAATTCTTATTGTGATCCCACTCAATCATGTAATCTTTCCAGAAGTCGGATCTATTGGCAATTTGGTGATCCCCATTTCCAGCAATTGGCGTGAAAATACAACGGCCCTTTGAATCATGTTTCTTGTTGCCACGTGTTTAAACAAAGTGGCATTAAAAATTTTAATTATTGGTCTTTTATTTTATTAGTAATTTTTAATTTTTATTTTTTTTATATTTTTTAAAAACTTTCAATAAAGGAATTTAAGCAAATTATGGAGTAAAGCGAAATCACAAAATATTCTCGGCGCCCCTCACTTATTTTCAAATATATATACGAGTATATAGGTAATTAAGCATGTGCACCGCAAAATGAACATTAAAATGTGCAAAACTATTGCCATTTAAAGTTTTTAATGCCTTCGAGACAACACGGAAATTGGCAACGCACACACACAACAGTAATTCTAGCAACGTATGTACATACATATATGCACATTAAAACATTCTTGAGTTGAGTACAGTACACACTTTACATATGTTTATATCTACATATGTATATTCGTATAAAAAAGCAACACTCTCAGCACGTGTTGGTTAAACATAAATATTTGAAAAGAAGCTCCTCTTCGGTAGGTATATACCTACAACATGTGTGTACATAAATATATATATAAACACTTATATTATATTTAAATACTTATCAGTGTATTTAAATATGAAGCTTAATATATATATATATATATAAATTACAACAGATATAGATTTAGAAGTAAAAAAGTGCATATTTGTAATTTATTTGTAAGCAGGGTCACATAAGTAAATGTCCCTTAGACTCTTGTAGCAAAGCTTTGTTGAAAGGCAGACAAGAAATTGCAACTGAAGACCATAAATTTTGTAAATTTCATCATTGGGTAAACTATTTTTATTTCAATATTTATAATAAATTAAATGAAATTTTGTGAATATTTTAATAATACTTGGAGTCATTGTAAAGCTAGAAAATATTGAAATTTTTGTGAAATCGCAGAAGAAATATCTGCAAAATTACATGAATTATACATGTATGTTTATACATATATGAAAAAATTTATCATAATTCTTGCAAATTATAAAACACCATTGAAGTTGCTGAAAATGTTAGTTCCCAAAAATGTAAAGATGTGGTGAAAGTCAAAGTTGATCCAAAAGTAACTATCCGGGCCTTTGAATAACTTTCTCATCCTCCGCTTCGTCAAAAACTTGTCATGCCAGTATGCTTTTGTTTATCGATTGATAGCATAATTCGCTAAATTATTGATGGAAGATATCTTGCCATGTACCCTTTAACCACCAGCCTTTTTTGCTTCACCTCCTTGTCAAGTTCAAAAAAATGGTATAATGCTTTTGTTTAGACCAAAATATCTATATAATATTTTAGAAAATTTTACTTTTTCAATTAAGCTTCGCAATTCACATTATTTCATAAAAACTCTCGGAGAGTCCTTTCCCAATTCGGAAAGCCCACCGAGAATTGTGCAACCTCTACTACATACATATAAAAGAAACAGTTTCAATGATCTGTGCTTGAAGGCAAAATGATAAGTGTATCAGATTTTTGGAGGTTGGGCTTAATCCTCCACAAGCTACATGTAATAATACCTAAATGAAATATTTGGCCTTTTTAGGCTGAGCATACTTATGCACTAACTCGGTCTACATATGAACATATTTTGTATAGAGGCTGATTCATACCTAATATTGGAGCCGATTTTCACTAGTTTTATTTATTTATCTTAATCAGTTGAAGGATCTACTTTAATTCACTTCTCTATTTCCTACAAATATGTGATCCAACCGTTTTTTCATATCATAGATACAATCAACCCCTCCGACATTCACTGTTCTAACTTTTTATTTACATTACTTTTCTATAACTTTTGGCCGTCCGAACGTCCCTACGCGCTGCTAACCACCCGGCTGTGTTGAATTATTTCTACGGTTGTGTCCGCTTGATATTTAAATACATGGTTTGGTAGAAGTGGGGATCCCCAAAGGATTCTACAGAGATATATTTACAAAAGATAGCGGTTGTGATGCTACAAAGAATAAAAATACCCAACATGATTGATCATTTTTCATTTATTGCTCATAAGAAAGCACGGATGATTCCAGCTCTTTCTTCAAAACACTGCTACTCACTATCGATCTAGAAACAGTCCAAATTTATATGCGAAAATGATCTGCCTTGTAAAACGGGAATCTTCCAAATGCACATGATGAAGTGATAGAACAGCGCTCGTTGAGCTTATTAGAAAATCATACCGCATCTTGACAGAGAAGCACCCATTTGCACACTATCTTGCGAAGCAGTGGTACCTATACGTATAAGTTAAAGTAGGAATATTGTAAATGCCAGAAATTCTACTATCAACCCTTACCAATATGATTTTAATTCTAAAATAAGTCGATGACACAGAGAACAATGACATGCAATGACAATTTAGGAGCGCACTAAACTTCAATTTTCTGGAGGATTAAGTCTCCACGAAAGGATTCTATTCGATATAAGACTACCGTGTCGACATATCCGCCAAACTTCAACCAATCCGTAAAAGTTAAAAGCTTCTTTCCTACAACGGCTTTGCCCGACTTATGGTGAGAAAAGAACCACTCACAGGTAGCTCGAGAAGAATATACTGAAATTTCAGAGCACGCAGTGAGTTGATGCTCGGTCAAGTCTTCGTATTATAGCGCAGAGCAGCTGTCCAGCCTGCGTTTTACTTCAAGTTCTGGATACTGAAGATGGGGTGGATAACAAGAAAAATCGACTCTATGAAGTTATTTAGTAGAAAGGAGTGATCCGACAGTCATTCAGCACCAACACTTTATATACATAAAATATTCACAAAGAGTCTATCCGATGGCAGGTACCCACTTTACGAAGTAGAACATCGTGAATTATTCAGGTTGTCACCATCTACCTATATACACCAGTCGCCGATACGAAGTTGGTAGATTAACAGATTTTAAAAAGTACCAAAAGGTACGATTTGTGAAAAGACCCAAATGAAATAAATTTATTTATAATGAACCTTCAATGTGGCGAGTATAATTGGCACTTTGTAACCGAAAAAGCAATTTTCGGCCTCTTTTAATTTCTGGTAAGCGTCTTGCTGTGTTTCCAACAAATGGAAAGACCTGCAATTTATTCCAAGCTGCCTACGAATGACCGATGGATTTTTATGGGGAGCCTATGTTTCATGTCATAAATACACTCGGAGCGTTCGACATTCCCTGACGAGAAACGACCGCAAGTTTAATTTTAATTTAATTAATTTTCTAAAATTTTAGATCCTGGTCGAAAAGGGACTTGAGTATACTCCGGTAAAATCGAAAAGGCAGCGGTGCAGAGAAACTCTTCACTATACGCTTGAGCAATGCAGAATGTTTGACGGTCATCTTAGCATGATGTTAAATATCTCTGTTGAATTCTTATGAAGATGCTTGCGTTGAATTATAAAACTGAAACTAATTATTACCAGAGTTCTGAGTCACATACATTTACCATACATATACGAGTATGTATACAATCATACAAAATTTACATATATGTATATTATTATACTTATGGTATAAGTTCTAATTCAACTTTCTGCAACAAATATACACAATTCTTATAATGAACTCATATTAAATTGTTTTTGTAGTAAAATTTATGCTTCTTCTTATTTATCTTCAACTTATATGCTAGTTCTTCCCATTCATCTTCTTCTTCCCTCTATTCCTCTTTTTCTTCTGCTTCCTGTTGCTTTAATAGCAACTCAAAATTGTCACTTGTCAAAGTATTCGCCCCAAAAGGCACATAAACATAAAACTACACTTACGAGCCAAACAACTTCTGGCAACTTATGACACGCTTAACGGTAGGCACACGCACACAGAAAATTTGACAATTAACTAAGGAAATTAAGTACGTATAACGCTCAATAGCTCTATGAAAATAATCGTGCATAATATTTGACTCTTTGTTGTATTTAGTAAGCCCCAATGGAGTGCTTGGGTGTCCATACTTGTCTTTAATTAAGTGTAGTAGGTAGGTAGGTTGAACACTTAGTTGGAAATATTATAAGCACGTGTACTCACAGACACATCAATATGTTGTTCCTGATATGTCAATTTGACATTTTCACCAATTTTATTTACTTTATTACAATGAGCAAAATATCAATTTCAGTTAACTAATTATACATATTTAGGTATATGTGAAAGCACGCCTACATGCTATGTATACATATAAATATTATATTAGGCATAAATTAATGGAGTAACTTGTTTATTCAAATGATAGTTTTCAAAGTAACCGATACCACATACCCAATGTCAATAATAAAAATTAAACTACTTTTTTTTGACTATTTATTTATTTAAACTGGCTATCATGCTCCAATCCACACATCCCTATATACAATATTATTTTTTTTTTTTTAATTTTCTTTTGAATAAAATTTACATGCTTCTTATTAAAGTACAAAAAAACAAAGTTGTCCATTTTGTGGTTTCGAAAATAACGTAAATAAAATGCATTTGAAATAAAGTTTTCATGAAATTCATATTTTCTTATAAAGCTAAAACTATTTACTATATACCAGGTGTGTTTGTTGAAGTGTGCCGGTTTTACTAGTAGATGTCGCTAGCAATATGTATAAATTTCTATGATTTGGCATGTATGTAATTTTTTTCTATTGACATTAACCTACAAAAATACGCAAGTCACATTCCGCCAAAATAATAGCGACATATTTGTTTACCTCAGTGAATATGTCGAGTTTTGTTCCAAGTAAATCGCATTTGCGGCATTCGTTGCTTTTCTTATTTCATCAAAAGAAAAAAGCAGCTGAAGCTCACTGGTTGCTGGTAGAAACTTATGGTGAACATGCTCCAGTGATTAGAACTTGTGAGACATGGCTTCGTCAATTTAAAAGTGGAGATTTCGAT
Organism: Ceratitis rosa; assembly: GCA_037013455.1. Classification (NCBI taxonomy): domain Eukaryota; kingdom Metazoa; phylum Arthropoda; class Insecta; order Diptera; family Tephritidae; genus Ceratitis; species Ceratitis rosa. The sequence continues at coordinate 3,357,916 of JAWMAG010000054.1, read as the reverse complement.
TTGACAGACAATGAAAATGGGTGCCACACCAGCTGAACGATAGACAAATGGAAAATCGAAAAACCGTTTGTGAAATGCTGCTTCAACGATTCGAAAGGAAATCGACTGCAAGGCCAAATCGCTTTGGCCGTAAGACAATGCTCTATGTTTGGTGGGACCAGTGTTGTGTGGTGTACTACGAGTTGTTAAAACCTAGTGAAACGGTGAATGCGGATCGCTACTGACAACAAGTGATCAATTTGAATCATGCGTTGATCGAAAAACGGTCGGAATGGGCCCGAAGACATGGCAAAGTTATCTTGCAACATGACAACGCGTCGTCTCATACCGCTAAGCTGGTGAAAGACACATTAAAAACACTTAATTGGGAAATATTATCGCACCCGCCGTACTCTCTAGACCTCGCCCCATCCGACTATCACCTTTTCGCATCGATGGGACACTCCCTTGCAGAGAAGTGCTTCGCTAATTTTGAAGAAGTCGAAAAATGGCTCGTCGAATGGTTTGCCTCGAAAGAGAAAAAGTTTTTTTGGAATGGTATCCAGAATTTGCCTGAGAGATGAGCGAAATGTGTAGAAACCAATGGTCAATACTTTGAATAAAAAAATTTTGAGATTCCTCTGAAAATTAAGTGTTTTCTTTATCGAAAAAACCGGCAAATTTCAACTGACACACCTCGTACACCATAACCTCCTCTTAAAGCACGAAATCATCTATTTTATAGTATGTTTTAACTATTTTCATTATTTCATAAATACCTGACTTTTAACTAAAACAAAGCATATTTGGTTTGATAGCTATGTTTTTGAAACCGCAAAATGGATAACGCTATATTTTCATGTGTTAAAATTAGTTTTTAATTGAACTTTTTTTATGAGTTTTTCGCTTTGTCAAAGTGAATTTCAATTAAAACTTTCTTTTCTCATCTTTTTATTCAAATTGAAAATTTATTAAACCACTAACTTATTAGTAGAAGAGTGAAGTTTTCAGCGGTCTGAAATATTTGTTGAAATTCACGGTTGAGTTACTTTCCATGTTATTAAAATCATTTTTGGGTAAGAAATTGAAAACAGTATTTCTTGGTAAATTTAATTTCTTTCTTTCTAAATATGAAATCTGAGAGAAATTCGTGAGTGAAAGATGAGTTCAAGTTTATACATATGTTACATATATAGATATAAGTTGTGTTTCTGCTCGACTTGCCCTCGTGTACTCCTTGTGTACTCATGAACAACTCGATATAAGGGCACCGAAGAATATCCTTTCATACAGCCTCCAAAGAAATTTTTGGTATTTCACAAGGTCGAAAGAGAAACTGGTAGGATGAGAAATACCCTGCTAAAGTTGAGTGAAAAAGCACGAAATACTTTGCAACGTTTCGATCGATGGAAAAGCGAAGCGCAGTTAAAGACATAAAAAGAAGGAAGCCAAAATAGGTTAGTGTGTATAAAGAGCTTGAGAAGTTTGCCGGCAAAGATAACAATTAATAGTATGCTCAGGTTGGTTACTGATGTGAAGTGTAAGCTGAATTTATAAAGGGAGCATATCCTTAGTCTACAGAATTGCAGTGAATGTGAAACACACTGAGATGGTGAAACTCTGAGCCTTGACTTGACCCTTGATCTTAGTTCTAGCGCATTTATAGTCCTGTGAACTGATATATAGTCACAATGGAACATTCTTCGTTGATCCATCAAAGGATATAAGAGGGGCATACGATTGTTGAAGCGCAATGGCATAATGCTAAAAGAAGTTAAATGTATTTTTATGACCCCAGCAGCCCCTCCTCAAAGTGATATTTATTAGATGGCTGTAAAGTCTGCGAAACATCATCTTACCCATGCAATTGGCCAGAAGTGTTTGAAGCACGACCAATTTCGGCCGATAATAGTTTAAATGTAGTCCATATTATATTCGGGCTTACACCATTCTCCGAGAAACATTGACACGAGCTCGTTTTTCAGTGGACGAGACTTTGGATATATACTAGTATAGTATAGTATAGTATAGAAGAACTTCTATGAGTGAGCGACTTGCGATTTCCTTGGTTGTGCGAATCTAGTTGTGCCAGTGAGTAAATAAAGACGTCCGCTTTGTGCCGTTTTTACTTGATATTGTCTTTATATAATTTTTATATTTAAAATAAAAATTAGTTTTTGCTAAAGCCCTTACCAAATAACAGTATATGTTTTCTATTTCTGAGATCTACTGGGTCACACAGGTACGCGGGAAGTGTGTTCTAAATGTTGCTGGAGACCTGCAAGAACGATGTAGAACTAGTATTTTCACTATAACCATAATTGTTTGCTTCATGTTGCTTCCAGAATCTATAATCAATTTCAGTATAATCAATATCATATAACCCTTCCAACCCAAGATAAAATACCATACATTTAATCTGGTCATAAAAGGTATAAATAAATGGTTTTGCAATAAGAGGTATTATTTTTTAAAAGCGGTAGTTGTCACTTTTGAAGCTGGTCATTTTTTGACATATATGCCGCACAAGCAACGAAACCATCGATTTTTTAAAGGAAAAGTTGCCGAACCATGTTGTCTCTGGAAGAGGTGATTACAATTGGCCATCGATATCTTGTGATTTAATACCTTGCGACTTCTTCCTTTGGGCCCAAGTGAAAGAAAAGGTCTATACCAATAGGCCAACGTCGATTAAAGAACTCAAAGATGGATTTCGTGAAGCTATTGAAAGCATATAACAGGAAAAAGGATATGGTTCTTTGGACGTAGCCGTGTCAACCATTTGGCTGATAGTTTTTTCAATTATCAATAACACACAAAATGTCATTTTCTTTGAATATCAAAATAAAACCTCAGATTTGAAAACCTTGTACTTGGGCAATGCCCAGGACATCCCGCATTTTTTGATATATTTATTATCATTTTTTCCATTTTTATAAGACTTTTTTCTTCAAATTGTAATAAGTTTTCTCAAGAACAAATTAAATCTCTCAAACACATGCTTAAGCACTTACACATGAAAATTTTGTTTTAATGTTCGTATGTGTGTATGTGTAGATGCCTACTTTTGAGTGTTTGCCAGAAATATTGCCACATTTTATGTGCGGTTCTTAAAAAATACTCGTTAATTGTCGTAGCTACGCATTGCAATTTAATGTCTGTTTGCAGCATGTCACTGATTTAATTTTTTTTTTTTAGTTATTACTGCTAGTGTCTTCCTGCCCTTTGATCCCTCTTCACCCGTTGCTCGGTGTACTGCCTGCAATGGATTGCTAACTGATTACTATTTCGCATGTTATTGCTGTTGTTTTATCGTTGATATTTAAATGACATGCTATAAATGTTGTTATTGTACTTGTTGTTGCTACTTAATTTCCGTTCATGTCAGCAGCTATGAAACTTACAGCAACCCACAAAGTGCAACAATAACAATGCCAACAACATGATAGTAAAAACTGAATGATAGTGATTACCCATCACACACTGTGGCTATGCTGGAGCAATTTGTGTGTGTGTGTGTGTGTGTGTGGCAATCAGTTTGCGCCCCAATAACCGAAATATGCATCTTTGTAGTTTTAATAACTATGCACACTCATACACTCTCTTATATATATATATAGACACACGCGCATACATACACTCACACGCACATTTCATTTCATTTCATTGCACATTTTGTTGCCGCCAAAAGCGAGCAATAACTTCAACGCAGTGCCGCATAAACAAAATGTTAAATTGAAAGTCAATTGGAGCGGGCAATTTGTAAATGTGAAATGTAAAATTCGAAATGAGCTCGGAGCGTGGAGCTGAAGATGAATTTGCCACACGCACACACACACACACACACACGCATAGTGATGCTGATGCTGATTGATAATGGTACATTGGCAGATATAAATGATTATGTTGGTGAAGTGATAATGGCGATGTAAATGCAAATGTTGAAGACATTTTCCAGATCGTAAAAAAATGTGCCAATGTGAATTACAATGAGATTTTAGCGATTTTTTTTTTGTTGATTGTGTGCTTAAGCGCACTCTCTGTTCACGTTCGGTTGCTCCTGGTGCAATTTGCAGCATTTTGCGGGAGAGCTTACTCACCAGCTGATTGAGTGCTAAGTGAGAGCTTAAGGTGCTTAAGTTTTAGGGAGCGGAAATTGCTATTCATTAAAAGATATTGTTTTTATGTTGGCATCAAAAATATTTAGTATCTGAGTAATTCTGTGAAAATATAATTGAAACAATTATTTTACAAGCTCCCAGCTAACTAATTTTTTTAAGCTTTAGTAATTTAAAAAAAAAAATGATATGCAAATGTGCAGATACGATATTTGTACTTGTAAATAACATTGGAAATTTCTGCATTTTTCATAATTCGTTAAGTGAGTGCAAAAACTTGGTAAGTGTCGATGTATAATCAGCTTAGTACTAACATTCAATTTTCTTCGTCTTAAATGGTGTAGGCAATAATAGCGCATCATTCGTATATTCCCTTCGCCTAATGGCACCAGAACCAGACACCAAACGAAACTAGCTCGTAATCCTCACGATATATCCAAAGGAGCTGGTATCTTTATCCAGCGAATAACTTCAAAGCCATAGTGTTTCATCTATTCTATCCAGCATAGCTGTTATGTATAAATTCCCTGTACTATTGCATCTCAATGTCGTCGTATAGTCATACAGCTCATTGTTCCATCGCCTGCTGTATTCGCCACTACCCACAAGCAGAGAAAAAAATAAAATGTATGCAAAACTTTTCCCAAGACCGACTTATCGAACGTTCTTATCATATGGCACATAGCAAGGAGGGATTTTTGGGGGACTGGTGAAGTTTTTTTATTGTTTGTAGAGAGAGAACAATACTTTGAAATTACTTACTCAGTCTAAATTAGTACCTGCTAGTAAAAGTAATTCTTAAAAATTCAAGTGTACTCTCAAAGTATACATGAAGGGAAGTGGTAAGTTCGGTTGGAATCAAGCATTGGCTACCCATCTTTTCGGTTTAACGGAAAAAGGGGCGTTAGTGATGAACGGAAATTGATTAGACGTATATATTTTTATTATACTAGTAACTATGTGATAGATTTTTTTAAAGGCAGATGTACTCAACTTTTATTTCATGCAAACAACACTTTGGTTTGCCCTCAAGCCACGCTGTCCCACTAAAACTTAGTGGTGCTTTCTACATTGGTGACTCTCCATGGTCCACTCGCTACTGTGTGCTTCACTAACCAATCAGCCCGTCCGCCATTTCCTTGTTTTCTACATCCGTAGGACCATGTACTTATGTGATGTTCACCATGTTTTTCAAGTAATACTCTCATGATTGCCTTTTTACATGTTTTCACAAATTTGGAATTTTTAACCATTTGCTTATGGACAAATGCTTATTCTAGGGATTCAGTAATGCCAACAATCTATGCTTAAAAGATGAAATTGCAGTTAATGGGTTTAATATATCTTGATTATTGGAGTGATCGCAGAGTATGTCTATGCCTCGCATCTAAACCTAACAGATATAGACACCTTCACTATTACAGATAGCCTTACTGTTTATACCAACGGCCTAAATATAAAGGACCACCATAATGTACAGTAACCTTACATACATATACGCGTACATATGCATAATTAAAATGAAAACTCTTATACAAGAAAAAACTGATCTCACTTCATTTTGAGATCTCAAACGGTACCCCAGCCATTGCGCCACTTCAGGTGAAATCCATTTCTTATATAATTATTAACATAATGCCTTTATTATTTGCCACATCTTTATCTCTCAACAAGAATTATTTGTACATACATTCAACAGTTACCCACCTCCCGCCCAATCGAACGAGGGGTGCATCTGAGGGTTAATCTAGAAATCCAACAGACCGTTGAAGGAAAACCCGTGACAGTTCGGACTGCCGTGAACCCGAAACCGATAGCGGAAGGTCGGGGTTACACTTGCCTCTACAGTAAACAGCTACCGATTTGTTCATGTGCTGCTATAAAATTGAATGGGGAAATGAAAAGGAATTTATTTAATTATTTAAAGCACTCAGTAAGTAGGTTTTGATACAGAAAAGAGAGTCAAAAGAATCAATGTTGGCAAAATATGTATTAAAATCGTTACAAAAAGATCTAATAGCGTCGTGTATTTCAAAGTTTGTTCTGCATGAGTCCAATGAAAGGGGCCTAAAGTGTCTGGATGATCTTAAAGGGTAGGAAAAGTTAATCTCACCAAGTAGGAATGGGCTATTGATAACACCTCTTATCAGTTTAGTTAAAAATAAAACTCCAAGCATATTTCTATGACTGTCGAGTGTAGGCAGATTAATGAGCCGTAAACAACTTTTTTAAGAAGGCAGGCTCATACTCGCATCCCAGTATAAATTTCTTAACGCGAATAGTAGGAATTGCTTTTGTACAGATTCCAATTTATCACTATACAATTGATAGTGCGGACTCCATACAACTGAGCCATATTCCAAAATGGGTCTAACAAGTGAGGTAAAGAGTAATTTGGTAATATATGGGTCATTTAACTCCTTAGCTCAACGTTTAACGAAAGCTAAAACGCCTTTTGCCTTATTAGCACATGCATTTATATGATTTCTAAAAGCTACCATTGTGACACCTAATTCATTGAAGTCAGTCACTTGTTCAACATTGTGATTATGTATCATATAGGCAAAGGATTGGAGAGATTTTCTGTAGAACCACATATATTTGCACTTATTTAAATTTAGGAACACACAGTTTGAAACGCACCACTTAACTAAATTATTTTGTTATTAATATTTTATTTTTTATTTTTTCTCACTATTTCCAGAAAAAATATATGGTCTGAGACAGTCCCAGAAAAAAAAAAAATCCAAAATATTACATTTTGTTTTCTACCAATCAAGTACGATGAAATCCCCTTAAGAAATAAAAGTGGAAACTCGAAATTATCGAGTTTAAAGTGAAGTAAAGAATGAGAGTCCTTGCCAAATTCTTTGCTGAATTCATTGTAGATAACATTTGATAACCATTTTTGAAACCATTACTGACATGGGTGGTGAATTCTAGCATGTTCGATAGGGTAGATTTGCCTTTACAAAATCCATGTTGTAAGATGTCAATAATTGATGACACAGAATAGGCAAATTGATCTGCCCAAAATTCTCTTTTGGAAGTAGTAGGTGGCATCCCCTCGAAGGAAAATTTCCGTTTCTCGTTTAAATTGTACGTTTAACCCAAGTTATATTTAAATTACTGTATGCTAATGTTTAAGCCCTTTTAGCGATTTGCGTATCCTCTTGTATCCTATGTTGAACACATTCTGGTCAAATTGCCGCTTTTCTGATTATTACATGCTGAGTTAGCAACTTTGATGAATAACTGTCTTATAGCAAATGGAGATCCACATACCCAAAGTGCTTTTCTGCTTCCGATACGGCCGTTAATGCGGCCTGTATAATTTAAAAGATATTATTCTGCTTAATTCTATAAAATTCGCAGAAAAATTACGAACACGGAGAGAAATTTCAATCAGCTGTTTCAAATGCATACAAAAAGATTCGAGGTTTTAATAATGGACATTTAGTTGGTGTGAGCGATTCCTTTATGGAAAATTTCATATATTTCTACTAACCACGCTACAAATACGTCTACTCTCCAGCAAGATCAATTTCCATATTATTATATATATATTTCATCGTGGTAACTGTACACTTCAAGCAGCGGTTTTAACTGCTAATAATGCGGTACTTTACATCGGCAGGAGAGCTATTCGATAACTGTGTGTTCTAAAGTGTTGCGTAGAACAAAAAGAATCCACAGACTTCTTCTGACGCTTAAGCCAATTAATCCTATAATAAAATCTCACTTTCTGGTAAGACATATCGATCCACAAAATTCATCTTTTTCAAGGTTTTCTTTGCTTTTCATATTTCATTTCACAAGGCACCTTGTCCAAGATAGCTTCCGTTGAGGGTGTGATGTGTGAGTGGTCATCGAATTAAAAAACAATGAAAAATAACTCTCTCTACTGCGATGTCAACTAAGGTTCTTTCCAATTATTTTATTTCAAATATATCATAATACTACGACTATTTGAACCATTAAATCTAAAATCCTCTAAAGCCGACCGCTTATTTCGTTACTAAAAGTTTAACGCATTTCAATAAAACTTTGATTGAAAACTTACCAACAACTGATGAAACGTAAACATTATACTCACACTCAGCACTCAACCACTGTACGTTTATCTATTTTCCTCTCCATAATATCATCAAAACACTTAACTCAAGCAGAATATTGTGAAATCGCATAAGATGCCCGCTTGCCACGTAGCGAAATTTAAACAAAAGATAAACATAACTATTTTCCGAGTTCAGTTGACATTCACCTCAAAATTAAACTCAAAATAGAAATACGTTCGCGCTCTTAAATCACAACTAAGTGTAAGTAAATCCTTAAAAGCGTAGCGTAACAAGCTAGCTCACTGACTGAGCTGACTGACTAAGGTAAGCTTCACTGTTATTTATGTTGTTGCTGTCATCGACAAGCCCTTACGCTCATCAATCAGTGTCTATCTGAGGCAGCAGTGCCAAGCGAGATGCATTTCATTCATACCATTTGCCATATTCAGCTATCACCACACGCCCAGTACGGGTGGCAAGTGGCTAGTGGGAAGGGTGAAGGGGGTGTTGGTAACAGTCATTTAAATAGTTTGTCAGTTACAGTTCTCGCTATCTGAGCAAGCCGGTAAATCTTGGAAGTCACCCAAAGAACAACCCAACAACCAAACAATCAAGCAAAAAAAAAAACAAAAACCAACAACTAAAAACTTTCCTTGCAACTACTTTCACCTAATTTTGTTTACCTTCGGAAGAAAGTTTTGTGCAATATTAATTTAAATGCCGGCACAATGCTTGATGTTTTCATTGCTAGTCAACGACGTTCGCGTTGTTATAGTTGTTGCTATTGTCATTTAGTCGCTTGGCATACATACATACATATTTGCTGTTATATCTATAATGCACGATGCACGATGCCTTGCGTGTGTAAACATTAATCAAATCAAATGTATGCGTGTAAAGGGAAGTGTTGAATTAATTTTCCCACACTCACATTCTCTCTCGCCCAGACTCTCTCGATCACTCGGTTGTGTCTTCCATTTTACCCTGCGAGTCCTCCTTGCAACAATAGCATCTTTTGGTCTGATGAAAGCGAAATTCTGTTGCCAAAGTTAAAGTTTGTGAAGTTTTAAGGAAATGCATAACTTATGCCCCACAAAAGTGGTGTGCAAGTACTTACGAATGCATTGCAAACTTAAAATTTAAATACGCACACTCATTGCTTACTTCCTTAATAGCGCTATGGTCAAATGTATTCGTTTTAAACTACTGCGAGACTAGTGTGAAAAAGAGGCCCTACTAGTTTCAAAAGGCTACGAAATTTCACTAGGTTGGTTTTGGACCAGAAGCAAATTTTTTTTTACCATATATAAAAGCGTAAACAAAAATAACGATGGCTCAGAAATGGACTGGTATTATATCAGTTTAAAGCAGAAAAATAAATTAACAGAGAAAAGTGATTAATTTTTTCAAATAATTTATGTTTTTAGTACAAAAAGAGATTTAGGAGCATAATTACGTTTCATGAAATGGCAAATTTTCAGATTTTGGTAAGAAATGACGTAACAATATACTAGTTCAAAATTGATAAAATATGATACTAGTTTATTTTTGCATCAAAAATGGAGCTTTGTACTTTTATTAAGTTATTAAGTAAACAACAATACGGCGTGGAATGAAGATTATCAAGTTTAGTTCTAGAATGGATAATGAAATGAAAAGATCACAATGATTAGTCATCGCTTAGTTGGCTAAATAGTAAACAATTTACTAAAAGTGTTATAGTTTAGACCACACTAGGTTAAACTGATTGACTCATTAGAGAGTCTCACACGCTGCTACGTCGAATACATGCGTTGCCAGATCGACTACATACGTCCCAGGTTACGTACTTCTGTACCTACTGTGGATGTCTCTCGTTTGAACAACTTTGTTTTTCTCTTATCAACTTGAAGAAGGCGTTTTGGACTTTTTTCCACCACAAACTTGTACTTCAGACTAGTAATTTGTACTCGTCGATTATAATCTTCAACTGCCTAAAAAACACCAAACACTTTCAGATTACGTCTGTACTACCTCTACCTCTACCTGTTTCACACACTGCCTGCATTTGTTGCCCTCGATCAGGCCAAATTTTAAGACATGTGAGGCCAACAGGCAATAGTTGTACTAGCAGTATTGAGTTTGACCTTTTTGTTGCTAGCAGAAACCAAAAAAACTTTTTCCTCTTTTCATCTTTTTTGTTTGTTCGCAAACCCATTAGCCTGACAAAAAAGGGGTGTGTTGTGTATTATTGACTGATACTGGTTGGCTCGGTTGTGTTCGGAGAGTTTTCCTTCTTTAGCCAGTTTATCAGCTCTCCCTTTGCCCTCGATACTCATATGTAGGGTTTTCTTCTCTCCGCAAATATTTTTGATACTTTTTTATAAATTTTCACCACTGTCGACCGCGTACTACATGAATGAAATGCCTCTATGACCGCTTGGTTATTGTCATAGATATATTCCACTTCTGTGTGAGGAGTAACTCTCTCGACATTTTTAATACTCTTTGAATATCTCGGCTTGGAATATATTGCAACAGTTTAATTGGCTTCCTAATTTTTGGTTGGGAGCTGCATTGACTTCTTTAATAATAACAAAGTAGTAATATTTTAAAGACTCTTTTAAGATATGTTGTGTTTCTGTAGCTTTTCATCATTCTTTGACTCCATAAAAAATGCATAATTTCGACTTAAGTCTCTTTCTTAAGAAAAGATAATTCCTTCAGAAAGGATTAGAGGGTATAGGGAGTCATATATGATGGAGATCGTTAAATTTTAGTCAGGAAGAAAGCATTGTAACAGAGAATTATACTAGTACAATTTAAATTCAGAACATTTTTTTGTTTCTAAAGGTACTAAAGTATTATCTGCGAAATGCTAGCTACCAAATTTTAGTAGAAAGAAACTAATCTCTTACCAGTTGAAAATTTGTAAAAAATAACAACAGTTCCATTGTAAATCAAAGTTAGTATTTTATCTTTAAAAAAAGTTTTTAAAGAAATAGAATTATTCAATGAGTTAGAAGGATTCGGATTTCTGTAAGAAGGGGGAAAAATATGTATATAATATAATTTATAGTAGTTCAGTTTCATTATGTTTTTTCAATGTCATGTAGTAGCAGATGGAGATTTAACTCCCCCATTTTCTATCAGGAAAATCCTAAAGTAACCTAGTTCTTTTTCTGGTCAGTTGACTATTCCACTGCTGGGTAGCAACTGCCAGGCTTAACTTTTGATTTGGTGATTGGAAATGTAATGGGATGCTTGTGAATTTATGCTTTTGTATATTCGTCCTTTTTGCTATTGCGTGTTGCTTTGGTAGCAAATCAGATTTATTAAAGTTAAATTCAATTTAATATCGTTTTAGATTATACCAATGCAGAACATCGCAGTTCTTCTCATAATGTAAATTTAATTATAATTATTTTATGTTTTCAATTTCATTAATTACATTCCTTAAATCTCCGCTGCTCGAAGTCTGTTTGAATGGAATTCCACCGTTAGTATATCAGTAAAGAGCACAATAGTTACAACCGCCTTGAGGAACTTAAATAGATTCGCATCAAAAATCCAATAAATGTGTGTGAAGATATACTGGTAGGCTGTTGTGCCATACATAAACCTGTTGGTCATTTGTAGAGTCTTAAGTCACACTGATGCCAAAGAGTACCTTCAAAAACTTCTGCTAATCCTTTGCTAAGCGAAGCTCGTAGATGTCTAAGAGGAGTACTTCTTACATACATCCGGCCTGTGACTTGTTATTAAACCCTCAACTGACCTGTGAAGTTTTTTAAAACGGCGACAACGAAAGGCGATTTGGTTCTCCTTTCCTGTCATTGCACATGACTTTGCTGATCTTGCGCACCTTTAAGGCATTCCTTTTACTCTGATGTATCTCCAAGCTCTCTCGGAAATTTCATTGCACAGGGTCTTTAGTATTATTTCTGTACTGGCCCTGGTGGTTATTTCGGTATTCCGTTCATGTAGATGTTTCAAGCTCGGCTGCCGCATGTGGTAGTACGTTCCCTTGTTAAACTCTTTGGTTGTGCTTTCAAATCTTCCTTCCAGATAAACTTTTTGGGTATGTGGGCGATTTCTCAATTTAGTTCAACGGGTTTTATAGCACAGCGCCTAATAGTGGTGAAATTAACACAGACAGCTCGGAAGATAGGGAATGTCTGTTTTCTTGTAAATCCTATCAATAAAACTCTCTTTCAAGTACATTTACCAATTTCTCAGGAAAATATATTTAAATTTTTAGAAAAGAAAAGTACAGGTATTATTTTGGTTCCTGGTCACAGCCATGAGATCTTGCTAGGCAAGGTTAATCGAAAATACTTTGGTATACCTTTTTCCACATGTAGATTGGTGCAGTGATTTTCGGTCGAGCTCCTCCTCAAAATTTTTGTGTGCGACTTAATGTTTTTTTTTTTTGCAAAAAATAGAAGCACCTACAATACCATATATTATTGTTGTAACTACAAAAATATTACCCAAAGTAGTTTCTGAGGAATGTTGCAGAAGCGACAGTTCTTTTTCGTATAGAAATCCGGCTCGTTCCGATATAAAAAACCCAACTGTCACGGGAACTTTTTGATTTCTGTCATGTCCTACGGCTGGCGGGAATATTCTTAAACCTCTAACCCGCAGGGTTAAATACCTACAGTACATTCTTAGCCCTCTCCGAAAGGCTGATGAGTTTTGTAAAGATCTTCTATTTCTTATGAGAAATACGCTCAGAAAGCTGAAAATTCGATGGCCTTAATTCGCAAAATTTATTATTAAATCCCTTTTCCACAATTTTGGATGTGTAGATGGTGGTAAGTAGTGCACGAACCCATTTAAAGTGACCGTTAAAAAGAGATCCGTTGAGAGTGAAGTAATAACGTGCTGTATATGTAAATGCTATTCCTAAAGGAATGGGCTTTCACTTTAAGAACATATGCAATTCTTGCTTACATATTTAGATTTAAAAATCTTCACAACTCTTCCGTTATATTGAAATTAAGTTTATTTAGCATACATATGATTCTCCGTTCAAAAACAGCAAAACACATTTCCATTAATTAAATAAACTATTTCCTTACACTCATTCGACAAATGAAGAGATGTTTCGCATTTCCAGCGAAAACAACATAATTATATACGTGCGCGTATACCAACGAAATAAACTTCGCATACTAAAATATCGCGCACAACAACACAACTCATTTAAATTTGTAAATTATTTTGTATTTACATTTTGTTTTGACATCTAATGCCATGCAATTAGCGACATCTTTGACAAGAGCCACTCACTACTACTGCTGCTGCTGCTGCCAGCAAGAGTAATTGTCATCAAGTGCAACTCTATTTACATACATACTCGTATATACATACATACAACTAAATATATGATTGTTGTGTTGTAAATATGTAAGAAGCATCTTCCGAGTTAAGGCGTGGTATAGGTAAGATAAGTTTCTACGCGGATTTATACGGATTTGATTTCATGCCCGTGGCATTATTGTAATGAACTCATTTTCTATTGTTATTTTTGTTAATACAACTACGCAAGTACAACTGAAATACTAGAAACATACTGTACACACAAAATAATTTACCTAATAAACAGAAAGTGTGTGTTGTCTTCTGTTATTGCCGTTAGTTTTAGTTGACGGCATTGATATTTGTTTTCCACTCGCACTCTCTACTCCCTTTCCTCTCTCACTCGCCTCATTCAAACGAAATTATTTACTCTAGCAGCTAGTATCTAGCAGGCACTGAGTTTAATTATGTACAATAAGAAGTACATATATATATTTATACATATGCATGTATGTATGTATTTATGTCTTTTTGGTAAATAAATTCATCAACAATTCTTGCTCTCATCAACGTCAGCTGCCGCGTATTTAATTACATCTCTATTGTTTTTGGTGTGAAAGTGGAAAAACAAGTAGACAAAATTACATACTCGTATCTACATACAATACGTACATACGTGTATGTCAGTATTTTGAAATAGTGCTTAGCTCACAACTTAAGTTATTTAGCCAAATGTCAATGTGATGTTTTCGTAAATAATTCAAGGTAATACCACAAGTTACTAGTAAGTAAATCATCAAATGAGCTTCTGCATTGTCTTAGTCTGTTCGGCGGCAACGAAAGTGTTGGCAGTGTGTACTATAAGTCAGAAGCCGAGGATTCCAGCCTTGGTCCTATCAAAATTCAAAATAATTGAAACCTAATTTTTCTGATTTTCTGTTGCTGCTCAGCCTTCCGAAATAAAAGTTCTGCATTAAAATTTATCGGCTGTCCGAAGGCGGCTCAGAATAAACTGTAGATTTCTCAATTTGTGGGAGAAACATCAAGACGCATGTCAGAAATTTGAAGAGGAGCTCGGCCTAACACATTTTTAGCGGTTGCTGACCGGCAAATATATTGTTAGGTCCACTAACAAGTCATCTATTATTTTTGGATTAAATTGAGGGCTCTATTTGTAATAGTCAATTAGTTATCCATTGTGAAGGTAATGTCATTAAGCCTCTCTAATAGAAACCTGGCCAGATTGTATTCTCTTGGTGCGATGTTCAGTATATAAGCTGGATCCATAGGAACCTCCCAACGTAGGCTTTAAAGCATCTGCATTGTCATGATGAAACATTATTTCTCTTCTGTTGGAGAAAACTCGGTATTTCTGGGCGATTACTTCCTCTAGAAGGACGAGTTAGGAGGGGAGCAGCACATAGTGCTTGCCAATCCCACCAAATTCACAACAAACCCTCCTGGCCCTCAACCATGCCTAGGGGCCACTTGTGCCGGCTCACTTTTCTTCGACCACCACCTTCATCTGACGTTGCTCTTAGTAATCCACTTTTCATTACCGGTCACCATGCGCTTCAGAAATGGATCGATTTTGTTACGACTCAGCAGCAAGTCACAGAGTCGTTAACTCATGTGGCACCCATACATAGAGCTTCTATATGCTTCCAGCCTTCTTTGAGTAGTTCCAAATTGCTTTTTGTGCAATGTTTAGCTCTTGGGCAATCAAAACAGTAAACGCATGACGGATGAGCTTAGTTTTGTATAATCTGATCTTTCTAAATCCTCGCCAATATCGAATGGCTCAGAGAGGCCTTTCACAACTTTGGCTTTACTTCAAGTATTGTTCAGCGTCAGCGCCACACTAACAAGGTCCAATGAGTTTGTTGACGCTGGGCTATAGTGTTTCAACAAGTTTCAGCTGTCAGACATGCTCTTTTGAAACAAATTTGGCAAAGAAGATGATACATACGCTTTGTCAATTCTTTGCCGCTTTGCCATTACCTCCTGTCGCTTCGTTGTTCTTTAGACGAGCATATGCTATTCGTACTTCTCCATAGTCGGGTAATGCAGAGTCTGTTCCATCATCATCAGTTAGAGATCCGGGCTGACCATCTCTTAGTGTTTCAATACCACAAAAAAAAATGTTTAATGAAAGCGTAGAGCATATCTATTACTCCTTCAATTTTTTCTAAAAAGTTTCATTACCAAATCATTTCGAAATGCTACGCTCAACCATATTGAGATCTTAAAGAGATGAGCACACACATTGAATTATCATTATACAGTAAGATCAGTTTACTAATCTGCTGTACTTGAATTCTAATGAAGTGGCTGCAGAGTTGAGTAAACACGAAACCTCTTTGCATGACGATACTACTGATCCAGCTATTACGAGCTGCAAGTTCTGGTACATACTTGCTAGGTTTTCTAAAATACCAAAATTATAACTTCAAATTAAAAAATCATTTCTCAATCTAAGAATTAAAAACCAGTTGTATAACCTTTAAACTATTTATTAACAAATTTACCAACAATTAACTAACTAACATTATTAAAGTCTATTACGGCCATTACGCGAGTTTCGCCCAACCCTATTCGCATTTTTAGGTAAGCGAAAACCATTAAGCTTAAATTTATTAGGTGTGCTTTTTGCTCCAGCCCTACCTGACGGTCTGCGCGCTGTACGTGATTTGGAATCTTTGTTAGCGCCTGTTCTCTTATTACCTGCATCGCCACGTCTGCGACTATTTTCATATCTGCCGCGTTGTCTTCCGCCATTTCCACCTATCCTTTCAGCAGTTTCTTCATTCTCTTCATACTCTTGATTCCTATTTCGTCGTCTTCTATTACCAATTCGTCTACGTCTATTGCCACTTGATGTATTGTATTTCTCTGAAGTTGTTGCCACCTCATTTTCCTCGGGTTCTTGGGAGATTGGAGTATTAATACGTATAAGTTCTGCTGCCGCATGCTCTCCAACATTGCTCCTTTCACCTTTCTGCAAATTTTCTGTAGTGTTTAGTTCTTTATATGCTGTTCTCCGTTGATTGCTGATTGGAGTATCAATAAGTGCTGCTTCTACGTCCTCCCCAACATTGCTGCTTTTACCTTTCTGCACATTTTTCGCGGTGCTTAGTTCTTGATATGCGGTTCTTCGTTGAGCTCTCTGCTTGTTGCGTCTCCGTCTGCCACCACGCTGGTTTTTTCGCCTTTTGCTGTTTGTTTCTACGGAGTCTGAGTGGGGAGAGAATAATTATTTTTAATATCTAAGAGAGATATTAGGTCTAGTAAGGTGATCTATTATTTTTCAACAATGGTTTTAGGGCTCTGTATCAATAAGTATGATTGGGTTATGCTGGATGACGCTGAAAAGCTGATATTTTGTACTAAAATGATTAAGGGTGAAGTATTAATCGCTTCACTCAGTAATGTTAAAGCCCATGGTCTATAATAATTCTTCAGCAAAGGTGAAAACACCAGTTAGGTAGCTGAAAATGTGAATAGTGTTTATAGTCCTGATACTGTAACATCCAATCATGCACAATTTGTGCTTGGTCGATTTCGTTCGAATAATTTTGATTTAAAAATGCTCCACGGTGTGGAAGGCCAACTGACGAAAATGTTGATAAAATAATTGAGTCAAGACGTCATGCAATTCCTGAGCACACACATCAATAGTGATTTGCCAGAAGCTCCGAGAGCTTGATTGGGAGATTGTTGTGCATCCGTCTTATAGTCAGGACCTCGCACCAAGTGGTTACCATATGTTCCTGCTCATAACGAACAATTGAATTGGTGAAGAATTGGCCTCATGAGCAACCTGTGAAAATTGATTGTCCTTATGTTTTGCCAATGGGAACAAGGGTATCTATGAAAGTTACCGAGAAAATGTTTGACATAAAATGGATAATTCTAATTATGCGGGGGTACAGCCTTCAATTTAATGCAAAAAATAATGGATAACTTTTCACTAGAGATTTGTTTTTAGCATACCTGCATCTTCATCATCTTCGCCTAGACCAATATCACTACCTTGTCCAACACGATTTCTTACTGTTTTATCGTTCTCAGTATTTTCTGATTTGTTTATGTCCTTTATCTCATCAATTAATTTCTGTAATTCAACTATTTCTTCCTCCGTGGTTAGACTAGCAGATTTCGAGCTTTTCCTATTTCCATTTGCAGTCACATTCTGCTTGCTTTTTGATTTAGTACCTTTTACTGCTGTCGCGGCATTCACGAGAATGTTTTCAGCAATGAAATTCGCAAACACAAAGGAAGCTATGAGCAAACTTAATAATTTCTTAGCCATTTCAGCTGTACTTTCACACACTTATTCTTCAAACTGAAAATGTTAACTTATCTCAGAAACGCAAGCAGTTTTTATAAGTAGTAAAATTTAACAGAATAAGACTATATATTTTCTGAATAATCCAGCTGGCAAGGTCAAGTCTATGCTATGTACATATTTTATTTGCTTTCGAAAACACGATACCGTTATTTCCGTTTACTTGACCCCTAATAATATAGTTTTCCCCACACGTGTTTATATAAAACTCTCAGGTGTCTCTTATTGAAGACGTTTGTTATCTGTTCGTGTTTGTTTTTGTTGTATAAATACTTTTTTTATGAAATTATCATTCAACTGTTCGTCGACCTTTCTGTAGACACAATTTCAGCATGGGTTACGCCTGATGTTGTTGTTTTTAAAAACACTTGTTAAATTATTTACTTAAATAAATAATATAAAATTTGTAAGTTTCTTCAAAGAAGAGGAAAAAAAATTAGAAAATTTAATTTAAAACAAATAAACGAAAGTTTGTATTTGTATGATCTTGCAGTAAGGGTATTATAGGTCATGTTTTTATATACGAGTATATGTATGTAATCACCCATACCAATCTTCTCAGGTCCCTAGGGAACCTAGTACACATTACGCTAGATGAGATCTTAGTACCAAAGTGGCCGTATATTTTCGTTAGGCACAGTTGTATGGTAAAGCATAATTAGGACTCACACTACGACGATTGTTCTTGCTACCTTCTTATAGAACAGACTAGATCTTTCTTAAAGAGGTATTGAATTTCGCTTCAAAAATTAAAATGATTAAGACAGCAAAATAAATGCATGGTGAACTAAGGCGAGCTTACATCGACGCCCTAAGCAATGATCCACTGAAGATTGAGCTTGTTTCCCTCACTTAAACATATAAGATTCCCATTTGGATAACTCCACTGCTAACAGATTTTACTGAGGCTGTAAATATCAGATACACAGTTCAGACAAAAAATTAAGCTGGTCCCAAGGTTCGAAGGATATAAAAATTGTATCACTCTTACTCATAATTACAAAGGCCTGATTGGGCGTAAATGGAGCTAGTGATCTTAAACTGTGGCCTACATTTCTCCACGAAACCGTGATATGGTGGTCAAAGCTCGAGGAAAACTCAACCAACAACAGCAAGTTCCTAAATAACAGCACCTTCGTGTGTTAGTTGATCATTGTGGAGCATATCTACTGAGACTACGAATGCACTACTCATTACTATCACTGACTTTACGAAAGATTACAAGATGGTTATTAAAATAAATAGAATTGATAGAATTTCTATATGTCTAAATCAAACTTATATAACAGTATCGGTAGTGGAACTACTCAGAGTAGCTTGGTACTAGCAAAACTTTTCTTCTTGTGTTTTTAACAGTACTGGCGGCCATTAACTAGACTGTCATTCAGCTAATTTTAGTAAGTTGTATCCATACTTTGACCCATAGCTAGATGGATGATAGATAGAGAGATGAGTAAGAAGATTATGACCCACAACCAGTGGTATATTGTGCCCTGTGGGTAGCATTGAAAGCTTTAGAATCTATAACGATATTATCAAATATAGTATGTATTTTCAGAAGAATACTTATTATGATAACTAAGCAGCTCTCTTTGAATCAAGCAAAGGTGTCTGAATGCATTAAGTTACCTCGTAATGAGGTGTTGCTGAATACAAGGAAATAGCTGTTGGACAACAGCTCACTTAAGCCACTCAATGGACACATTTTAATCATCTCGTCCAAGCAAATCTTCACCACCGTCAAGTTTTGAAAGGTTGCAACCCTTAGACACTTTAACACAAATTTGGAAAAGAATTGTTGGTTACTCGTAAAGTAAATAGCTTAAGCTTTGCGGTTGTTACAAATCCTGCAGAATTTTTTTGATTGATTTCAAAATTAATATTTACTCATGAATAGAAAAAAAGTATTGTAAAACACTTAAGGAAGATAAGATTATTCTCATCACTACTTTGTCCCAATGAGAGATATCCAGTGAAGATAGTTGCCTTCCCGACTAATCTTTCCCACGCAGTAGAGGCTTTCCAACAACCATTTTCCAGTGCTGTGTTATTTTTTTTATGATGAAAGATAATTTGTTTCCTTGGATCTGGAGTCTGATATCGGTGCTATCGGCAAGCGCGTTCTTTTGTAAGCTCTATACCTCTTGATCCTGACTAATTTTTCGGTATTTGTTTCGACGGCCGTATAACTTTTCAAATTTCCATACAACTGAAGGCGGACTTAAAATAATCGAAAGAGCGCAAATTTCCTGGGGAAAGCTAGATCTTACACATTTCAAAATGCTGTTCATTGAGGGTGGATATATGGAAAACAAAAGTTTGAACGTTGTTTTCAGAATAAATTGTATAGTTGCTGGGAGCTTTTTTACCCGTTTTGATGAAACTTACTCATAATCTAATCGTCAGATATACTTTCCTGTACGCGTAGCTTGCTTACAAGCTTATATATGCAATTTATAGTTTTTCTCACAAATGAAGAGGCCTACAGTTTATATTAAGCCGCATCCGAACGGCTGATGGTTTTTTATGAGGAGGTTGACATTCCCTGCCGAGGGGCGATCGCAATTAGAAAATTTTGCTTAATTTTTTATTTCAATTATTTTTTTATAACTTTTGGATGTTGGTCGATCCAGGATTCAAAACCTGGCCTTCCGAATGACAGTATGCTATGCTAACCACTAAACAGACCAGATTAAATTATCGGTGCAAGAATCGTTGTAATCAGCTCGGGTACGGAAATTGATTTGAATTTTGTAAAAGTATGTAATTATTTAAGGCAAAGAAGTTAAATAATTGTTCCCCATTATCAACATATCCACTACATAACCACTATAATTAACATTACTTAAGTTGATTTTTATTTTAGAGCTTTCCTTCAAGGTCTATCTCCCATTCTATATGTCCATCTCTTATGGTAACAATAATCTTCACAACTATGTATATTCAAATATCTGAGTCTAAATAAATATTTCCTCCTTAATCCTGTATACGTTTACTTCCTTTCATGTAACTCCAACTGCATGTACTCTTCGCCCCATTAAGACAGTAAGAAAGGTCTTTAGTACAACTCAAAGCACTTAAGAATCTCTCGCACTAAGCAACTTAACCACTCACTTACACTTGGTAAGTACGCCTTAAGCGATGATTTATACACAACACAACTCGTACTCTCACATACACGTACATACCATACCACCAGGAAGAGTGCACATGTACACGTATGTATGAATACGTACGATTGCATTTTCATTTCGCCCCACTTTTCGCATCCAATTGCCACAATAGTAACTGACACTCATACTCGCAGTTGCAACAAGCGTTCGGACAAACAATTTTGGCCAATGTTCAACTAAATATTCACGCAGCACGCTGAGAAACGGCGCACTAAAAGCGATGCTCTTTGACTGCGCGTCGGGGGCAGAGTGGAGGCGCACTTTACTTTAGCTTGAATGTCCCTAATGCCAATATATGGCTATAGTTTCAGTGTCAATTTTAGTTTCAGCTGCTTTTATCCGCTTTTTTTTCGGCATTCGCTATCAAAGCAACGGTGATTCGCAAATTTTTGTAACACTGTGAATGGAAGCGAAAGCAGCAAGAGGAGAAGGGGTGATGTGAGTGAGGGTGTTGCATTTTGTGTTGACTATAGTCAGTTGCGCGTAAAAGGATATAAGCGGATTTGCGTTCTTCTTTTTTGTTAGTGGCTTTTTTTTGTGCGCTGCATAGTGAACGTATTTATTCTGTTTTTTTTTTTTTTTGAGTTTGTTGTTACTTTTTTGCTTTGTACTTTTCTACACGTATGTAGAATCCTTTTGGTGTGTGTGTGTTTCACTTCACACATATGGAATTTCTGACTGCTTTGAGCGCTTTTTCCTGAAAACTCTTATTTGTCTATAGTTATTTCCGCTTTGCTTTTCACGTGTGTCCAGAATTTGGTCAGCTCGTTATGGTTTTGGAAATGTTCTGTTTGTTTATTGGTTTTTTCACTTATAAAATATTTCGGTTTATATTTGTTTTTTTTTTATTTCTCAATGAAAGTGGTTTTCAAAGGTTATTATAAATATTGGAAACATTCTATTGTAACATTACAAAATTGAGGCATAAACAACTGAAAAAATGTCATACATATAAAATTTCAAAAGGAATCCACCGACTCGCAAACGACTTTAGTTTTTATTTCGATTTCAAGGGTTTTTTTTCTAAATTTTACTTTTCAGTGGGGTAATTTACTGATTGAATTAGCTTGCACCTTCATTACATTCTCCCTTAAGAGTTATCCTATAAGTTCTCTTCGCTTTTTAGTCACTGTTTGAAATCACCCACATTTGTGTACTTCTATTTTGGTTTTCTGGTTGTAGCACCATAATCCACATAAACAACAATGTCAGCCTAGACATCGCAACAGGTGCTACTTTTAACGCACAAGACAATTGAAAAGTAAAAAGTCCTCTGTCGACAAACAAGCTTTACAAGTCCCTCATCATTCCCTACTGCACTTATAGCAGAAACATGTAGGAGCTTTCAAGGGAAAGATTTCACATAAGAATTATGGCACTCTACGTATTTGTCGCCGATATAGTAAAGGATGGAATGATGAGCTATAGAAAATATACGACCAACCTGACATAGCTCAGCGAATTAAGAGGCATACGCTATGCTGACTGGATCTTATCACCCGTATGGATGCAAACACTCCAGCTTTGAAAGTTTGCGACGCGGCATTCGTCGGTGTAACCAGAGACTGGGATGATTTTCATTTCGTTGAAGGGATTATGTGGGGGAAAAAAACTGGCGCTCTTTTGATAATTTGACTCTAAGCGGTCCCGACGGCAGTTAAGAAGAAAAATAATAAAAAAGCAACCAACAAAAGTTCAAAAACTCTTTTATAATGGTTAAAAAAATTGTAGTAATTAGTTGGTTAGTAAACTGACATCGAGGTTTGAAGGTTACGTTGTCCATCGAGCTTCAATTGTCTGTCCATAATCCAAAAGAGATACGATTTTACATGCAATAATATAGCTTTTCGTTTATCTCTATTCACGGCGGAAAGCGGAGTTTCTAAGTTCTATTAAGATTTTTATTCATCCATGATGTCTATATATCCCTCGTGGCTCACTTTAGTAGCCCACCATTCATGTGTCGATCGAGCTCCTTTTCCAATTTGTGTTGTGAGTTTTGAGGTTCCTTAACCGAATTTATTTCAAGCCGCCTTTAAACGGCTGGGGGACATGCCCTGCAGAGTAGCGACCGGCTAGCGAGGACCAGTTTTTAGAACATTTATATTCTTTTGACGAATTGAACTAGAAGTTTTGATCCTTCATTCTTTGCTGACTGAGATGTCAACAGGCAGTGCCCCGTAATAGTCCTACAAATTGAATTCTTAACCAAATTTTTAGGATTCTTTCTTCCCTTGAACGTTTACCACATATGTACTCGTATATAAGTTTGACGATACAGGAGTATTTCTTGTTCAAGTTTCACTTCTCTGACGGAAGCTGGCATGCCTTATGGCTACGTTTTGGCGTTGTCCTGCTGAAACACAATTCCATGATCCAATTGCTGACAGTACAGGTCCGAGCTAAGAGTTCGGTAAAGCAACAACACATAAAGGATTATCCTTTGCCAATCTCACGAAACTTACAACAATCGTCAATCCTGGATTTGACACTGTTTACCCCGACTCACTCTTCTTCCATCACAAATGCTTTTGTTTGACGTTATTGTAAGTGATACATTTTTTATCATCAGCCACCAACCGGTTCAGGGTAAATTTTATTACGATTTAGCAGCGATTCGCGGATGATAATTTGGTCCATGAGCTTTTTTCACGTTTACTCATGTGGGACTCATCCATCGAACTTTTTTGTGTATCCAGCCCTTTTTCGGCTGAGACGAAATTGATTTTTGTGAAGTGTTTAGCTCTCTAATCATCTCTTAAAAAACGCTCTTATAGAACACAAGATAAAGATCCCTAAAGCTATATAATCGTTTTGCAAAAATAATGGGTTACGTTCAAACAGGTTTCGGCCCAACATCTTTTCCCCTTTTGTTTAATGGGTCTTGATGCATTCTCAACAAGTGGAACCTCCTCCGAAGGTTCGATGGTTTTTTATGAGCAGGTTTTATTTCATGTCAGAAACACACTCGGAGGGCTTGAACTTCCCTGCCATGGTACAACTCAAGCTCTAGCTTTCCGAGTGGTAGTACGCACTGCAAATCCCACGGCTATTGCGGTCGCTTTATAGTATTAATTCGAAAAAGAAAGAGATCACAATGAAATCTACCTATATTTATTTCTATTAAATACATACATACAAATTATGTTGACCATTATCTAACAGACGTACATACTTACCACTAGATGAGAACTTAAGACATTCCCTGACTACAGTGCTTTTCAAAACTCACACTCACTGTAATATCACAACAATAATGTCAACTAAAAACACCATGTTATAATAATAATAACAACAACATTTATAACAATAAAAATGCAGTAAAACTAAGTATGACAACAAGAGAATATGTATGTATGTACCCCGTATTAATACAAGTAAACAAATATATATAAATTTAGAAATACATAAAATTATACAACTCTCATATATATACACGTATATATTCAGACTTAATAGACACACAGACTTTTTCATTAAATTCATTTTATTGTTAGCTATCAATGCCATTTTATCAGACGGCAAAAGGCTAGCGCCGACAAACAACAACTACTCCCACTTGTAGAAGTATATATGTGCATATGTATACTTATATATTATGTATTAAAGCTTGTACATGTAAACTTTTGGTCCTTCTCAATGTGCTATGCGCTTTTTGTAAACTTACCTACATCACCTAATACTCTGCCAATTTGGGATTTAACGGTGATTTTCCGCAATTGTTTAGTTTTCGATTTTCGCTGGAAGCAACAAGGAAAGCATTGTAGGTAAAGGAAAAAGATTAACTAATTCACGAATGTTGTAAATAAGTATTTTTTAAAAAACTAAGACATAGAATTTATTGTATTAGGTCTATGTGGGCAGAGGATAGATAGGATGGTATATTCGTCCCATACCGGTTATTAAGAAAAAAAAAACCTGTAATTATTTCTTCTACCATCTCTGCTACCACCGCTGATGAAAAAATGCTGAAAATCTTTTAGGAATCATCAAATCTTAAGCTGTTGCTTGCCACAAGAATATGACTGGCTATGCTGGCACTAGCTCATTTTACATCAAATTTCACATCACCAAAATATCTCTCTGTTGATACTTTCCAACAACTCACACGTCTAAATGTTTTTAAAGCGTTTTTACTTGACAAAAAGCTCACTATGGTAACTAATACTTTTCGATATCAGCTCCATCCTTAAGTCATAACTAAGCAGCCGTGAAGGTATGCAAGTCAACTACGAATGAATGACTCAAAGACATCATAATAATACAGGAAACTCGCAAGCAGGCAAAGAAACATTCAATCAGTCATTCAATGAAACAAGTTGCCGAGAAATGAACAGCTTTCTTCTTACCTTTGCTGTAAAAAGAAAAAAATACGGTTTACTAAATAAGCATTGAAAGCAAAGCTGATAGCAAACCAAAAGCGCTCTCCATCCAAACCTCATCTGCTAACATCATTGAGTCCCACCGAAAACCCACTAAATCCATAGCAACGCATCCGCTGAAAATACACCGTAGGATACCCGTTAATCGACAACAGAGGATACTATGGTCTAGTGAGCTTTGTACTGACACACACACACACATTCAAAGAAACGAAGCCACCGTCCACCATGGATTTGCTGTCACTAAAAGTATATGCATTTCTTTGCCCATTCTACATATTTGTTATTGCTTTTATTATGCTATTTGCTGTTATTACTGTTTTTGTAATTGCTAACATTGGCCTCGACTATTGTTTTCGCTATTGTACAAATAGACATACTACACAGTTACTTATTAATAGTAAATATGTATGTGTATTATAT
Source organism: Ceratitis rosa (assembly GCA_037013455.1). Taxonomy (NCBI): domain Eukaryota; kingdom Metazoa; phylum Arthropoda; class Insecta; order Diptera; family Tephritidae; genus Ceratitis; species Ceratitis rosa. The sequence goes on along the minus strand of JAWMAG010000054.1, from coordinate 3,332,149 downwards.
TTAGTAATTTTCAGTGGGCATTGTTTGGCATTATTCCTTACTTACGCTGATTTTATTTGATAATTTCGCTTGCTGTTTTACAAATTGAAATGAATTGAAAGCATGGAATTACAACATTTAATTGAATTGCGGATTGTGTGCAAAATGAGTTTGCGGGTGAAATTGCATAAGAAGATGAACAAGAAGAAAGCAATAGCAAAAACATAAATGCAAAGATTTTTTTATTGAGCTTTTTATAAAGATATTTTTAAAGACATTTGCATTTATTTCTTGAATCTGCTTTGATATTGAAAGTCTCACATAAAGTAATTAAATCTTAAAATCTTAAATTAAAATGAAATATGATAGCCCAATAACTAGATGTGGCTCCAGTTCAGCATTACTGGCAGAAGTTTTAGACAAAGTATGATTCCGAACGTTTCCCCTAATTCATATCGGTTTAAGAGTCACACTAAAAAAATTAATTTTATTTTTCAAGCTGTAAGCAGAATCCTGTCCTGCGCCGGCAATGAGCCACCTCCAAGTGAACGCCAAGATATGTCACCTCGTTAGCGAATTCCGCTTGAGGGTGAATAAGCCCAGATCCGTATGGTGCGTTCGGCTTACTTCAAAATTTTGAGCAGCGAAGAAATAGCCCAAACATACAAATGAGTAGTTAGATAAATAACTTAATAAAATATTTTAAATTGTGACTTAGCTGATGCTTAATTAAGGATTTTTTGTCGTTTTTGCAATACCAATTAAGAAGAAAAATTAGAGAAAGTACAGAAAGCCACAGCTGACGTGTGACCGGGTCTGCTAGTAAAGAATAAATAACCTTTTTACCTCGCTTCAATTTTTAATTTTACAATTTTATTTGAATGTCACTTAATTTTTTTAATTTTTTCAAGACATACTCTAGCTTTTCATATACTGCAGAGGAGTACCTCTAGTACGGTAACTTAATCCAACTAGTTACTTATCTCAAGTAAAAATTTTAATTTTACGCAAATTGAATTATGTGCCAAAATATTCTCAATTAGCTAATTGAATGCTTGTGTGAAAAGAGTATGAAGAAGAACTAGACTGTTTGGATTATGAAATGTAATTTAAAGTAGTGCAGGTATTACGCAGAATTTCTATGTTGCTTAAAGGTACTACTCACTTATTTTTAACATGCCACCGCAAGTGGAAGTACTTCAAAATCAGAGCCACGTTAATGAAATAACTCAGATGTTTTATATATCACTCCATGATAAAAAACAATTCAGAGCTGTCTAAACTCTCAGAAGAGATTTTTAAATGCAAGTACGATTTAAATATTTTTAAATTAACACACACTATTCCCCAGCCCCAGATAATTGATTAACTATTTAACTAACTAGGGACCTAGTCGGGGTAATGTTAAAATTGCTTGGAAAAAAATCCTTCCTTCAAAAGGTAGACGGATATGTAAAAATTCCAATTAATTACTAATATTTTAAAAATTAAAATTAGCTGGGCAATAACCGTAAAACACCGACCCTTTTATATTTTTTTTTCGTAGTTATAGAACGTCCTGGGGGCGCTTCATTCTCGGTTACACTTTGTTGAAGTGCGCAATACACGGTGTGTACCAAAAATAACCGAACTTTTTGGATATAAAATAGTAAAATACACATTATATTATCTTTGAAAGTTATTATTTATTCAAAATAGGTTTCATTTGACTCAACACAACGTTTGGAACGATCAACCAGCGCATGCATAGATTTTTTTATGTCATTTATAGAAATGTTCTTCAGTACCTCGGTTACGGCTGCTTCATTTTTTTCAATTTTTTTTTTAATTTTTTAATCTTCAATTTCAATTTTTTTTCAAGTTTGACACAAAATTTTATATTTGCTCTTTGTTCCATTTTTTTTGGAACCATTAGCACACTTTTGGTTTTATTGAAAGGGCTGTCACTTTTACATCTGTCATCCGACTTACATGAAGTCAGGTGCGTTTGAAAGAGGATGAATGTATCTTTTTAATGTTGCAAATTTTCAATAGATAGCGCTGTATGTTGTATGATTTAAATATAAAGTTCGGTTATTTTTGGGACGAACCGTGTATGTCGTCACGATTGCCGAGTGGCTAGTGATTGTCACTAGTGGTTGATTGAGTAGAAGTTCAATATACATTTGGCAGTTGGCAGGACATTGACATTTAGAAAATACCTGTTGCTAACATGAGAAAAATGTGAAAGTTGATTTAATTAATGCAAAAATGCAAATTAGCAACAACAAGTAATTTACACCGCCTGGCATTCATCTCAAATATTCAGTAAGGAACATAATAAAAAATAATTTTCTCATTTATTGCTATAAAGTTCTTTTTCTTTCTAACTGACGTAGAAACCGCTTATGTGATTATAGCTGAGTTAACAACAATACGCCATTCCTTCATAACTGTTTGCTATTTGGCGCCAATTGGAAATATTTTTATTGTATTATTTGCTCTTGATTTTTGCCTAGTATTGGAGACCTTTCTCTTCCTCTGGTAATGCATCGAAAGTTCTCAAATCTGAAGTGATTTCAATCAATCGAACCACTTCGCCTAGCCAGCGTAACCACTGTATCTTCATCCCCTGAACTATGTGAATATCTTTTATAACTAATTGTTCCATCGACTGCCGTTGCCAAAGCGCAAAGAATCATAAATCTTACGCAAAACATTTCTTTCTAAGGCTCCTAACGCCGGCTCATCAGATGTTGTAATCGTATATGCCTTCCCACCAAATAGCAGCACGGGTAGAGTTTGGTCTATGTTCTTCAATAGAAGACTTTATTATAATCTTTTATATGTTTAAGAAGTCCATCTCCCACGGCAAATTAAAGACCAATTTCTGCCCTGCTACTTTAGTCAATGTCCATCGCTCTTCTTGGACGACGGTGATGCCGTACAAGGACAGCTGGCGTTATCTTCTTGATCAGATTCACAATACTGTATGTGAATAATTCTGGTCAATTAGATGTCAACAGCGTAAATGATCATGATCTGAAGGTGTTACTTTCTTAGATCTCTGAGAAAGAAAAAAGTAAGTGGAACAAAAAATTAAGCATTAATCAAAACTCGCTTAGGCTTAACCCAAAATTAGTGCTGGACTGTCTGCGATCTCCACAGGATGTGAATAAACAGAACTTGCTGTCTCTCACGTGGGTCCCTGTTCACAGGGACATCGAGGGAAACTGTAAGGTGGATGAACAAGGCAAGGTACGACCAAGCAGATTCTTCTCCATAAAGAACGCATTGGTATGCCTTTTGCCACTTATAAACTTCTTCGTAAGGAATTTATACAATATACATATTTATATAAAAGCGGCTACAAGGTGGAATGACATTCCAGACACACATGGCCGAAATGGGATAAAAAAAAAGTCACGAGATATGTAAGCCTTAAAAAAAGGTGATATGCCTAAAGTAATAGAAGTCCTGACAGGCCAATGTCTGATAGGTCGCCACGCAGAAAGACTATGGTCTCCCTATAGAAGATGATGCAGAGGATGGAGAGGAGAAAACGTTCATCCAAACTGCTGGATGGTCTATTCAAGCTATCGAAGATAGCTGACTGATGGTCAAGTTTTTATGGCATCACAATGGGTGATAGTTAGACCTATGTGAATCCCACTCGAAAGATCTGTAGCCACTACAACCTAACCTAAGTTTAATAAAAAAAACTAATTTATCTATATATTAAAACATCGCCACTGTAGCTATGCCACCATATTTGATTTCCTCGCAAACGTTCAACCAATAATTCTTAGAATTTGGGACAAGAAGCTCGGCGCCTAATTTTATGCTACTGCAGAAGTCAAAGCATATTTCAACGCGAAAAATCACGCACAAGCACTCAATGAGCACTCAATATTTATTTTATATTATAACATACATAAAACAACGCATATAACATGGCAAGCCATTTAAAATAACAGCCGATGAATCTAGAGATCAAAACAAAATTGGTGAAATGCCACACACACCCACACACCCACACATTGGCTATGCGGCGCTGTGCTGCGTGGCGTGGTGTTAATAACTGAAAATGAAATTTGAGAAAAAATTTTGCGAATTGAGATATGAGTGCATATACCTACCTACATATATACAGATGTACATACATATGTATCTATTTACATATGTATGTGTACATTGAGCAAATAAACTGTTAAAATTAAATTTTATTTGGAACAGTGACTCGAATTGACACGCGCGTGTAGGGGATTCCAACCAAAAAGCAAGCAGCAAATACAAATATAATTCGAAATAAGAGCTTTTTTGTGTGTTTCCTTTTTTATTTGCGTTTTATTTTTATTTTCATTTTCATTTTTATTCACCTTTTATTTATTTCATATTTTTGGACGCTGCGCACTACTAATGAATGACCCACTCACTATATATATTTGTGTGTGTTTGTTTGCATATTTACATTGTTTGTATGTACGAGTATGTTTACTGAGTGGCAACGAGCAAAAACACTGTTGAATATTTGCCAACAATAGCAACAAGCGCACACAGATGCATACACTTGTAACATAGTCAAATGGCATGGCGTGGCTTGGCGGCGCCTTGAATTCTCATTGCAATAAACTCGACTGACTTTTCGGCCACCTTGTCGTCGCTTACACACTTGTACACCTACAAACCAATACACCTACACACCTACACACCAACATATCCACGTGCTCGTAAAGCATTTGGTGCGCTGCTGACTGATGTGGGCTTGGTGGAAAGGTTCCTGATGTTTGCTCAGCGATTTCCAGTGATGAGCTTTGTTGGTTGATGACGAAACGCTTCAGTTGAGTTTTGGCAATTGTGTTTTTATTGTTTGCGTTTTTGTTTACGACCTACTCACACATCACCACATATTACCATTCATACGCTCATTACACATACACACATACACATATGTACGTGTATATAAATTTTAATTCGTTTATGCATTTGTGTTTGCATTTTCTCATATCTGTTTGCATGTTTGGCTTGCGAAAAAAGTTTGCCTGGCACTTATTACATTTTTTAATATTTTTACTGTATTTTTTGTTGTGTTTCTCTTTGATTTTAGACTTGTTATTTGTTTGTGACACACATTCCTACTGAAAATAAAAAGTTTTCCAGAAAGTTTAATTGACATTTTTTTTTTAATTTTTTTTTTTTTGGTACGCACATAGCTTATCACAAACAAATTGCCTTAGCAGTTGGGATTTAACGCAGCAAAAAAATTATAGCAACTAGCTCATATTCCCATGGTTTCAGCTATTAACAGACTAGTGTTTTTAATCCAGAGATGTGCTAGTATTAGGAAATAATTGTTATCTAACTATGCATCAGTGTCATACAGGTGAAATTCATTTGTGCTTGTTATATATATGTTTTTGACTTTTACTCATCTGGGCGCATTCATTGGGATAATTATGCTTTGATTCCGACGTAATTTCCTTATACCCCTTTCGTTAGCAGTTATAACCCCTTCGACCAAGCCTGGATCGTCGTTGACTTTATTCAATAACTCATAATAATTAAAAACATACAAAATCGTGGCTTACTTTTTCAGTTGTCAAAAACAGAATAACTTCTAATTCTAATCGGCTGGTAATCCCCACATATGATATACATACATGCATATGTATGTGTACCAATACAAGAAAAAAAATCCATTTTCCAATAGGCACATACCGCAAAATTTCAACATACAATATTCACCTTTTCTTTTGAACAGACCTGGTATTTTACCCAAAAATAACAGTCAACCCTTATTATTGCTTCGTGGTTACTCAATTTTGCAGCTTTAACTTAACCTATCATTTTCTATTCTATGTTGCCTTTAAGTCTTTTTACCTCAAGGTAGTGTAAGCTAAAGAAAATTCGGCACACGGGGAATGAAAGCTTCTTTCGTCAGCAAAAAACTTTTATGAGGATGGTGGTATTCGATCCGGCTCGAAGGACCAAATGATAAAATCGTGCGCCTTAAGGAGTTATATACAGTTATGATTTTCAAAAAATCGATTTTTTTTAATTTATTTTCAGTATTTACATATATTTAAGAATACACACAAGAAAATTCAAACCGATCCGGCAAATATTTTCGAAGTTACACGCACATTTGTAAAGACGTTTCGAAGCGCTTGGAAGTATAAGTAATCGTATAATTTTAAACGCGTTTTTCTCAGAATGGTGTTTTCAAAGTCGATGGCCACTATAACTCGAAAACGGCTAAACCGATTTGTCTAAAATTTTAACACAAGCTTCTTGAATATATTTTTCAGTGATTAAACGGAGGTTTTATTTTTCCGATAAATACTTTTTTATAAACAATTTAAAATCAAAATTTCGCTGAAAAATCGACTTTTTTCTTTGAGAAGGCGCCATTTTGACAAAAAATTTTTTTTTGCTTATTCCTTCGTAATTAATCACTAGATTTAACATTACTTTAATGAAATCTGTTTGGTTTTTTAATATCAGATGATCCAGTTCAGAGATAGAGTGGTCTCCGCAAGACGTCTTTTTTCAGAGGACCTCCTGGAGATCAGCTGTAGCTCTTCTCCAGAGAAATATTTTTACTAGATATATGGATTAAAATATTGTTGAATAATACCATAATAAGTATATAAACTTTTTGAATCAATAAATTCTAAACACTTCTCAAAAAAAATTCTTAAAAATTCGCTTTTTTTTTGGCCCGTTAACTGTATATAACACCTTAATAATAGAACGCCGGTAAGAACCCGCAACCTAAATCAAATTATAAAGAAACGAAAGATGTAAAAAAGGTGTTAGTCGAAAAACTAACATTTAGTGAAAAAAGTAAAAACAAGATGGTACCTTTTAAAATAGTATTCAAGAATATACAAAATCTGTAAAATCAGCTGCCTTTAATTAAAAAAAAAATTATTGAATAATTCGTGAAAAGGCGTTTACATCGAAACTGTTGGGAAAAGTCTAATAAAAAACTCATATTCCGTTTATGCTTTTATCTAGTTACTAATGTGCATAAAGACACGCCGCTAATTATTAGATTATTTGCAGTTCTTACAACCACACAGTGGCTCTCAAACTGTTAAGGCTTTTGGCTTAAACAAGAAATATCGCAACTCTATTAGCCACAAAAAAAATATATATTTTTTTTAAAGAAACTCATTAAAACTACTTAAATAAATAAGTATACTTGCGTACATATGTATAAATAAAATTTAATAACAATATGCAGTCAACTGCATTAAGTATGCTGCTCTGTATAGTTCAAATATCCATTAATACCTTGAACTATCCAAAGCAACATAGACACACATAAATATTAAAGGGTAAATGAATTTTTCTCAACACATAACTCCAAATCCGAAATAATCCAAAGCAGCTTTAGTGCAAAATTCAAAATTTTACACTTAATACTCGAAAATCCTCAAAAAATGCGCAAAACTCCAGAAAATTAATGAAAACTAGTATATATATATAACTATGAAAATTTTTATACATACATACAAATTTATACATTTGATTAGCCCCACAATATTCGCTTAAATACGAAATTTTCCTTTTAGTTAAGTTTACACACACATACAAATGTACATACGAATTTTCATATTTATCTGTATGTACATACACGTATATAAAGTATAAGCCCGTCAAGGCAAAAAAAGTTCAAAATGTTCGAAGCAACAGTGTCCGTTGCTACTAAAACAACAACAACAACAAACAATATTTCAACAATCGCAAACATCGAAATGAATCCACATCAGCAACATTTGCTGCTGCAACAACAACAACAACAACAACAACAACAACAACAACAACAACAGCGGCAGCAGCAGCATCAAAGTATAACAAGAAAATGAATGGAAAAATTTTACGTGCCTAAGCTGATGATAAAGTTGTTTGTAATATTCCAGCTAGTAAAAGCTCGTCTTATCGGTCTTTGACCGAGGCATACAATGAAACACACACACACACACAAACACATATATACTCGTATGCGAAGAGTATATAGTAATATACGCGCACTCCCATGAAGAACATTTCCTTCTACATAAAATATACATACCTACATAGCTACACAAACGAGCTGTGAGCATTCGCATGTTGCCGACCGCACAACACTCGCCGCCACTCGGAACTGGTCGAAAAGTTCTGATTGCATCAGTTGTTCTTGTTGTTTTTGCTAATTCTGCCTTTTTTCGGTTCTTTATAAGCATGCTTCGCCTTCGACTATCTGTCTGTCCTGTCAATTTTTGCTCCATTCACCCAAAAATTCACATTCGCTTCCGTTATGCTATGTCGAATTGACTGTTACCCGGCTGCTGCAAACATATAGACACTCATAACTACATACGAGTATATGGGTATGTGTGGTCAAACACCGTTACTTAGGTTTTGCGCCATGTAATTTTATTCGCCGCATATTTATTCTAGGTTAGTAGTGTCAACGCATATTTTCGGCAACTTTTCGTCTCAAACTCATCAGCTCCTTATCATCATCGGTCTGTTTGTGTGCAGTTCGTTCGCTTCTGCAAAAAAGCTCTATAGCTATGAGTTGTTCTCTCTTTCTCTCTCTCACACAAAATTTTCTCTTGCGATTTATATCTCAATTACAAGTTCTCTTTAAAGCTTAGCGCTCTTCTCTTTGCTTTCGGTTGTTGCCAATTTTCGGAGTAACTCCTATGTGCCTTTGGGCTGTCGTCGAATCCGCGTTTTCGCTTTTAATTTGACGCACAAAACATATGAGCTCTCGCATAGTCGGCTTTTTGTTGTTCCATTCCATTCTGACAAAACATGTGACCACTTTAAAGTGGCACGAAGTAGTTTTTTGTTGAAAATTCTTTTTGCGTTGCTTTATTAATTCCTTTTAACATAATTTAATTATGCACTTTTTCAGACGACAATCAAAAATTATTAAATTTTTTACAATTTCTCCATTACAACAAAAAAGAAAAAAAACCAACAGAAATGTTTTTCTTCTGGGTGGAGCTATTCAAATGCTTATGTTCACGGCACGATACAAACAAAATCAAAACTTCATGCAAGAACAGATTTTGACTGCTTTGAAATAAAAATTAAACATTTATAAAGGAACTAGTATTTAACTAGTATTTAGCTGGTCTGAAGTTGATAACTTCTCTTAGTACATTGGTTGCTAAATTTCAAGCTAGATATACCATCTACTTTTCTTCGCAAGGAATGTAGCGACAACCAGCTGTGAGGAAAAGTACGCCCTTATCGAGAGATCAGTCTATAGAAAGGTACCTACTTACGAAATTGTAGAATTAAATAGCAGTGAGTTGAAGCTCTGGCAAATTGCAAGATATTTATTATCGCAGTAAAAGTGCTGGTCAACTTGAGTATCAGTGGCAGATCTCAGGCAACTCATCAAACTTCAAACCACGTAAAAGTCGTCTCGTTTATAAAGACACTGAGATAGCTTAGACCACAAGAAAGCCCAAAAATTATCAATATATACATTGATAGCCAAGTGGCAATAAAAGCATTAAACGTTCTTAGAAGCATAGGTGCAGAGGAGGTGTCTCCTGGAAGGCGCCTCCTCATATATTGAGCTCCAGGCCAGAAGGGCATTCCAGGACACAAAATAGTTGCTGAGTTTGCCAAAAGTGTCATCCGACTGGCTACCGAACCAGTGCAGGGAGTACGTAAGTTGCCAAAACAATGCACAATGAAATTTCCAGAAGGGCTGACGGATCAATCATGCAGGACGTTTGTTGGCCTAATGTTAGGTCACACCCCACTGGCTCAAACTAAACTGAACCTCAATGTGGACCAAAGAACCAACAGGCCTACATATATGTGATAGCCAGCCGTTGTAACTTGACATATATGCTGCCCAATTTGGGCCAAGACCCAGAGCAACAAGGTATATGTACCGCAGAAAACTGACGAGCTGTTCATAAGCTAAGCTCTATTAGAAATATTTGTGCCTCTCGTACGATGGAGACTGTTACCACGAAAGATTTTCTCTAACCCTGTGCCCCCTTTTCCGTCTACCTGCTCTACCTTATGATTGTTTTAAGTCACTTAGAATAGCTCTAAAAGAAATCCATCAGTAGAATCCATTTTTCAAGCGGATGATTGCTATTCGAACTTCTTCATAGGCGAGCAATGAGAAATCAGTCCCAGAGTCATCGATTGTGCAATCAGACTCACCATTTTGGTGTTCTTTTTTCACTGCTACCCAGTAGGCTGGAGAAGGTATCCCTCCATAAATTCAGCATACTCTAAATATCAGTTACTAGATCACCTCCCTGGATCCTTCAAGTCCTTCCTTCTTTTCGTAAAGTTTATGAGCTTTACCCACGTCGGTGAGCTTCTCCAACTCTTCATACTCACGCATCTGGGCCTCTTTCTTTTTTTCTCCTCACGTGCATCTTGCTTTCCTCCTCAATTCTCTGTATCTATCCACCTCGCATTCGTAGTGGTCGATCGTAACGTTTTCTCTCCACTTCTTCATAGCGATCCTCATCGTAACAGCTGTTTTTGCGAGCTTTTCGAAAACCAATTGTTTCGTTTGCAGCTGTAGTTGAAACTCCGTCCCACAGTTCCCTTAAGCCGAGTTGCTTATGAGTGCTCTCAGAGAGAAGGTGTGTAAGCCGAGTAGGAAATTGTTCGGCAGTCTGTTGTGATTGCAGCCTTTCGAAGTCGAACCTTCCTTGTTCTTGTTGACGGGCATTTTATGCTGCACAGAGGCGTGTTCGTAACCTCTCTGCTTCAACAAGGTAGTCCCGATAGGTGTTGGGTTCTCGGAGCGCACTTACGTGGAGAACACTAGAGACATGTCTTCCATCTATCACAAAAAGATCGATCCAGTTGGGAGTTTTTCGATCTGAAAATAGCCAAGTATCTGTTTTTGGTACTAGTGTTACAGAAAAAGAAAGTTTCGGATACCAAGAGGTTAATCAGGATCAACCCATTTGGCTGTTGTACCGATAATATCTTCTTTACCCACACTGGCGTTAAAGTCGCCATGCAAGTTTGACGACATAGGTACGTACGTATGTCGTGCATACTAATAGATTCAGTGACATCGTCCTTCTCTACCGCCGGGGCAAATCGGCGATATTTTGAAGAACTTCGCTTTTTTGCGCACTTTTGCGAGACCAGAAGGATCTACTCGTCTCCGTCGCTGCTCCGTCCATTGCACTTCTTGAACGGTGCTGACGAAGACATCATGACTTTTGGTTGCCGAGGTAAACAATAGCGAATATTTGTTATATTGAAACTATTTTTTCTTGTACTTATACTTGTTTTTATCTTAAATTTGTATCTTGTCGACAAAGAATTTGTTACCATTCGTCAAATAAATAAATCAAATTTTAGTGCAGACAGTTTGAAATCAACACCATAATTTCGAATGTTTTTGTGCTAGTTATATTTTACTTATTTATAATATTTACCAATAAACATATATACAATACACATAGAATTATGTGTAAATATAATGGAAAAATGCGCGGAAAAATATAACTCTGCAAATATGTATGTATATATGTACATACGTATATAAGCTCGTCAAAATCTAGACGGAAATCATTCTTCACGTGTCTAACACAAGTGTAGCCTCATATTTATCAGTGTATGTTGGTTAATATACATATATTTGTACAAATTTTTCAAAATATTATGAATATATATGTGTATATAAGTAGTCTTTATTAAGAAAAAACAGCTGACAGCTGGGTTCATTGCTACCTGCAACTATTTCACCCTTTTACTATAATATTTTTATAAGCAACACACCTTAACGAACTCCAACCATTCATCACTTACACATACACGTATACTGACTCAAGCTTACATTTGTCTTCTTTTGACCTTTTTTGTTGCGTAACATTTTCTTGACACCGATTCATAGGTGCCTCCTTTAACCTGTGTGTTACAGCACATCATTTTTTTTTTCAAAAGCTCAAAATTCATCAACGAAAATTCAAAACTAAAATTACAAAAAAAAACTAGTATGTATATATACGAGGGGATTAACAAAAGTTCCACTTCTGAAAACAGTCTTCAAAATCTTACTTTTTAAGCTTATCAAGTTCAGCATTAACCGCATTAATTATCTCCTCGATGCTACTAAGGACCTTTCGTTTTAAATTTTTTATTTTAATTTTTGGAAAAACCAAAAATCACAAGGTACTATATCCGGGGAATATGGAGCTGGACGTATTTCTTCAATCTCAAAGATCGCAATAAAATTACTCCTTTTTTCAGCAGTGTGAAATGGCACGTCGTCATGATGTAAAAAGTAGCGCCACAAATCGCCTTTCTTTCTGTTTTCCAGCAAATTTTTTAAAACTTTTGGTAAGCATTATTCGATGTACCATTTTGTAGTTACTATCTGACCCTTTTCCAGTGGAATTGTAGCTGCGATTTTAGATCGGGTGAAGTAAACTCACATCATTACTTTTGCTGCTGATTTTCGTTTAGATTTTACGGTTGGGTTTGCTCCTGTTAGGCTCCACATGATGGACTGCTGTTTCGGGATCGTACTTATAGAACAAAGACTGATCACCAGTAACGAATTTACTTAAAATCTTTTTAGGAAAAATTGAGCAAAATGCACTTGAGCCCCTTTTTGAGCCTCATTTAAAATTCGTGGTACCCATCGAGCAACTTTCTGCGTGTATCCCAAATTATTACTTAATATTCGCGACACAGCCATGACATTCAAGTCCAACTTACTAGCAATCATTTCAATCAATTTTGGACCTCAGCAGACCTACAATGACGACATCAGTGGAAGATTTTGTTCGACCTTCTCGTGGCTCGTCCTCTACGGAAAAATTTCCAGTCTGGAATGTTCGAAGCCACTTAGAAATAGTCTTTAAAGACGGTGCAATCGTTCCATATACAATTTGGCATTCACTGAATATTTGTACTGACTGCAAATTACGCCGAAACCAAATAGAATCGCATGGCGAATTTCTGTTTGCATTAATGGTGGAATTTCGTCTGACCTATCCTCAGCTATTTTGTGTTTTCTCGTCTCCATTTTAGCCGATCTTTCCAAAATTTGAAGGGAAGACTAATAAAGTAATTTCCAATGATTTGGTATTTTTAGATTTAACAAAAACAAACTTCAAATCACCAACGGACCGAACTTTTGTTAATCCCCTCGTATGTTCCTTCTCAAAAATAGTAGAAAGTGGTATACATACGTACATATATACATATGAAAACCCACAACCGCATCATCAACAACTCAACCACAAAAGGTAAATAAAGCAAAATAATGTTGGATGAGAAGACTACCACAAAGGTTATACCTGCCGAGTTTGAGTTGACTTGAAATGAGATTCGTTGGCTTTTAAAATGAAGGTGAGAAGTGCTAAAAATCTTTTAAAGAAAAATAAAAAAAATAAGAATAAGACCCAACCAAAAGCTACAATTCAAATAAGTTGCTCAAAAGCCTGCACTACTTTGGCAAAAAGTTGAAAAAAGAGAATAAAAGTAAAAAAAAAAAAAAAAACGCTAGCAAACCACCGAAGAGGGAAGTCGATAACTTCACAACTTTCAATATTTGTCTGTTTGCCGAAGCAACCAGCAACCAGCAGCCAGTGGCCGCACACATTTGTACACACAGTAATTTATTCGTAAACTCTTTTCAACACTCGAAAGACGGATAGTTGTTGTTTGTTATTTGTTGTTGTTGTTATTGTTGTTTGTTGTTGTTGTTGCTGCTCATATGTACTCGTAGTTTGCTGTCAACTCGTCACGGCGCATCGCATTTGACAGCCGGCATTGTCAGCGAGCAGCTGTCGATGAGAGCTCTAAACTCGCTCCTCTGCACAACAAGCACGCACATATACATACATACAAATAGAGACACACGCACACTCGATTACGAAAGCCCACTTGCTTTTTTGAAGTTGCGTGTCACATTCAATACGAACTTATCATACTTTCCATTCGCACAGTGAAACCTTTCAAATCATATAGGTTGGCGGTGCGGTGAACGGGCAGGGCGTGAAAAGCCATGGCTAAATTGTTTGAATGGAAGTTTGAATTGTGAGGAAAAGAAGCCGTAAAATAGTCAATATACATACATCCATACAACATACGTGTATGCGTGTATGTGTATGCGTATGTGTATGTGTATGTGTATGGGTAAGGGAGTTTAAAAACTCTCATGCATTTCAAGTGAGTGAAGATGAGTTCCATTTGAAATCGAATTTATTTAACCCAGTGCCCAGTTTTTTTCTGATATGAAAGTATACGTTGGGGTGAGTGGAGATGGTTTGTAAGTAAGAAACAAAGCGAAAATCAGCAGAAAGTGTACACATACAGCCATCAACATCAACTGAATTTCGTTCGCAGGAATTAAACATTTCGCTTGCGCAGAATTTTGCACCAAAACCCTGACATGAAGTCTCATAAAAATCAACTGGTCCAAGAACTGACGCCTCAAGATCAGACGATATTATTCCGCTTCACTCAATCACTGGACAGCAGATGATCATTTTTTTATTTTCACCTCTGCGCCTACATTGACAGGCAAAACTACAGCATTTGGAGCTCAGAAAAGTCACACACAGCCATGAATGCCCTGAAGGAGTGACTGTTTGACGCCGCATACAAATTTTCCAATCATCTAGAAACGATTCAAAACATGAAACACGAAATTAAAGTCGCTGATAGCGCCAAAGTGGGCCACATTATTGAAAATATATTATAAAATTCAATCGACAGGGAGAACAGATTGGGTAGCTGCAAGACCGTCGCGGCAGCCATATCAATAAAATTGTGTTCCATCATTAACCAAAAATTATTTCAACAGTGACACTTATTTCTCTTCTGATTTTATATCCATGGTCAACTTCTCCTACTAATCGTTGGCTCTTAGAATGTCAAAATCGCGTCCTATGCATATCCAGACTGTCGACTTCAACGTTTCATAACATTCCCTTATGGCCGTCGTGAACTAGTGAGTAGCAGAACGTAGTACCATGCGTCGGGCCATAGGTTCGAGATATGGACAAAAGAGGTCCAAAATTATGGACCAAGACTTTATCTAAATGGTGTTGCCGGAAATTGTAATCTTTCTAAGAAGAGCATAATAGCTTCTCTAGTAAACACATCAGCCGCTTTGGAGACGGCTTTAAATTAGACGTCTTTTACTTAATAGCACAACAATAAGATCCGCACCATAACTTAAATTGGAAGGTAAAACCCTCTCTCGAAGAAAAAAAAACTCTACAGCTCCGCTCTGCTAATTGTCGAAGAAGAGTTTTCCAGAGAAAGGTTTTGTGTAAAAATTCCACAGACGGAAAAATGTTGTGCAACAACATGGGCTAAGTTCAGCATTAGCAAAGAGAGGAACAATACCAGTTAGCTCATTTCAGCAGGATGAATGAAAATACTCCAGCTTTAAAAGTATTCGATAGAGCATCCACGCCTGGAAGTAAAAGAAGAGGAAGACCACCACTCCATTGGAAAGTTCGAGAGGATAATATCTTGACTTGGCCCGAAAAGATCTACTCTAGGCTAAATTTGTTTCTAACTTTGAGAGGCGACACGTCAAAACCTTTCTGGTTGATACTTTTTTTCAAAAAAAATAGGCTTCACCAAAGAGAATCCAAATCCCAAATTCCAGATGAAGATCGACCCATCCACACTTAGCCATTGGTCTATCAATCCTATTATCTATCTAGAGAACATATTTACAAGCATTGGCCCAAGTTTTCGTGAAACATTTTTTAAAGATCGCACCAGATAAAGCCTAAAACCATCCTGGTGTTGTTGTTGTAACCGCCAAGAAATTCCTCAAAGTAATTTATGGGGAATGTTAGGGGAGTGACAGTCCTTGGCTAAATAAAAAAACCCGGCTCGTTCCGATATAAAGACCCGACTGTAGCAGGAACTATTGGATATTGTTAGTCGCCTCTTACGACAGGCATGCCTTACCGCGGATAAATTCATGAACCCCTAACCCGCAGGGGATAAAACCGTCCTAGTCGGTGCTGCTGGCTCAGCATTGCTTTCATTTGGCAAAATATTCTGCATGCCTTATGTATCTGCTCGGCAAATTATAGCTCTCTCTCTCTCTCTATCCGTCTAGAAAAGGATTATGAATAACTATGGAAAGATAGAGTAAGCAATTACATGTCAGCCAGGCGGCATTGTTGACCTAGTCGTCGCCAAAGAGAAGCTCCAGCATCTTTAGTAATTAAAGAAAAGCTTTGAGCTTACAAATAACTCAAATCGGATTATCGGTAATCTGGGATGCCGGCGGTATGAACATATTCTGCTACGAAAAAGCTGACACTAGATTCAACAGCAAGATGGTGAAGCAGTTCTGGCACAGGTATGGCATGAGAAGAAGCAGGGACACCTTTTGAAGAACTTGCATTAAAAATAAGTCTGCCATATAACAACATCTGCAGCATCTGTAAAATGAAAAGAAAGAAGGAAAATTTTTTGACTTTTTCTGCGACAAAAAATCTGTACAAAAATCGTTGAAACGTCACGGAAAGTTTATAAAGGTCCTACGATTGTGGATCAAAATGGCGCAACAAGCGCAAATTGGACCCGAGGGGAGCACTTCTACACACCTACCTACCACATCATATAATGGTTATATATAAGGCATCGACAAGTAGCTAAGTTATGCGCCTTCGTGCAGGTGTCAGATGCAAACGTGCAAATCTTTGCGTTTTGCACAAATACACACACACGCACGCACAGCCATATATATTTACCATATATTGAGACCGTCAAACATTTATGTGCACGCATGAAGCCATAAGCTGTACATTTTGCATTTCACTTTCCATTTGACATTTTTCACTTTCACATTTACTGTCATACAATCGAGTCCCGTTGCTGCCTCTCCATCGTCGATTTTAACATACATACCTACCTATATATGCCTGCGACGCACAACATTTCTACGCCTTCATAATCTTTATTACACACTTCCTTATGCTTTCTTTTTCAATCTTATTCGTGCGCGTCGTTTTTTTTTTTTGGTTTTTTTTCTTGCTTGTCTGGGGTTCTTCTTCTTCTTTTTAACACTTCACGAATTGAATTGAAAACGCGAATTTGCACTTTTGAATTATTTATTAAATCAATGCACGCAGCGACAGTAACGCGAGCGCACGGCCACCGTTGACGCTGACGGGGTATTATTTGAATGTTTGCGTAACGGCGCATCAGTTGGCGCTTTTGGAATTGCAGGCATTCGCACGTGGCAACGCCTTAAAATAGGCAATAAGTGTTATGCATATATATACTATTTACTTCGCACTCACAGTTTGTATGTACGTGTATGTATGTTTGTATGTGTGTATGCGAGAGTATGTAAATGGCTGCATGTATGTAATAGAAATCTGCCTTTTACACGCCAATTGACAATTGGCTTTAGTAAAATCATATTGAACGTGTGATGTGCAACACAGCTACGCACACATACACTCACACCCATACATAGAAAATACGCAACTGTTTTTTATAGCTATGTTTGTTATGTGTTTCCTTATTTATAAATCTTATTTTCATTTTTTCTTCATCGAGCTCAGTGGGGGTGTAGTTCTTTCTTTTGAATTAATCAAAATTGAATTTATTGCCATGTGTTGCTAGAGTAAGAGCGTCTTTGTTTCATAGCTGTCAATCAGTGCTGACTTTTGTTTTTGAATTTTGCTTTCGGCAATCCTCAATTTCAAAATTCTGATTTATGAAATTCTTTGGTTATTAAATGGCTTTATTAAATTTTTCGCGTACTTCATTTTATTTTCATAAATAAATTTTAAATAAATAATTGGTCTTTTATAACCGTTCAGGCTATTTTCCGCAGAGCTGCTCCTACAATTTTGGTGTGGTCTTCATGTCTTTTTCCAACAAACCCAAAGAGATTTATTGGACTTTTTGAGGAACTTTTATTTCATGCCAAAAACACATACACTCGGTGGTGTTGACCTTCCTGCGGAGAAACGACCGCTATTAGAAAAATTAAGATTCCATAATTTTTTATGTTGGTCGAAGCAGGTCTCGAAATCATGATCATCCAGGAACTACTCTCCCTACAGTTTGTCAGTATAAGAAAATAAGAACATTATTTGGCATTTATTTTTTGAAGATTATCTCTTTCAAATGTTTGCCGCGGCTACGTCCAACCGTTGAGTTCAATTTTCGATGACTCGTTCAAGCATTTCGACTGGTAACTGGCGAACGACAACAGTAACGTTTTGGTCCAAGGTCTGAACCGATGCGGTATTATCCACATAGACTTTAGACTTTACATATCCCCACAGAAGAAAGTCTAACACTGTGATATCACATAATCTTGGTGGTCAATGGACCGGCCCAAACGTGAAATTATCTGCTCACCGAAATTTTTTCTCCATAAATCAATTGATTTATGCGTTGTGTCAGAAGTGGCGTCGTCTTGTGAAAACCCAACGTCGACGTGATCACGAGCGCAAAGTCGTTTCATTTGTAAGTCCGAGTTATTGCAAACAGCGCCGAATCGACTGTTCACGGTCTTCGTGTACACTCTCAGGTACGGCTCCCAGTCGAGATTTTGTTTAGGATCTCTCTGCATTTTATTGCAACCTTTGAGGTGGTATGATTGCATTGGAGAGACTTAATGGCAGCCTGACTGTATGAGAAACGAGCAAGCATAAAGCGGCTTCCGTTGTAGCGCTTAGTTCCGCTTGGAATACGTTGTAGTGGTCGGGAAGTCTTTTACTTAATTTTATAGCAAGCCGTTCAGAGTAAACTCCGCAACCTATATTGCCATCTAGTTTAGAGCCGTCGGTGAAGATGGCTACAGATCTATGATCCAGAACTGCTGAATTTCCCCATTTGGTGTAGTCCACATCTACCCGCATGGCATTTCCAGTGTAGGTCTGCCGGTAGAAGTTTAAGAAGAATTTGAATGGCTTTCGTAGAAGTTGAGGGCAGAGCACCTCTAATGAGTATGGAGGCCAACCGTTGGGCTTTTTCCAGCTTCCTCTTATAAGTAGCCTTTGCAACGTCGTTGCTTTCTTACATATTTCTATTGTGTTCAAGTCCCAGTGAGTTTGCTGTCTTATATTATGCCTAGGTTTTTAACCTGAGTAGAAAAAGCGATCTCGGTTCTTGGAGTGAGGGTGTTTTGAAGGCAGATGGCAGATCGGATTCAACGTAAATAATACCAAAAATGTCAAATTTTAGAATAAAATTGGCCCTTGACCAATTGGAACACTGGGTTTGCCAAATTCTGAAATATAAACGACAGGCCACGTAACACTGTGCTTCAATTTGAATTTTTTTTTTTTTTTGCAGCAAATAAGGCATTTATTAGGTATTTATCAAAGTTAGCTCTCATTTTCCAAATATTTGCTATTTTAAATCTTTTTGGTCTATTAGAAAATTAAACTGTTTTCTCAATAAAACAGCTTCGGAGTCACTTGAAACTCACTAAGCCAGGGTTTTTGGAGGCGCTGATTATGAATCTTGTGTTGATTTGCCAAAACTCAAATTCAGGTTCAAGCAATTTGATTTAAATAATTATAAAATTCATTAAATAAATTAATTTTTTTCAATATTCATCGTTTTCGTTGCTTCCAACAACATTTCAACCGTATGCATAAAAATCTTCCAAAATAAATTAAATTATTCAAGAAGTCTCAAAGAAGGCTCTACCAAAGTAGCTTTGACTAAGCTGCTGAAAGTTTTTTTTTTAAATAAAATGATTAATTAACAGCGTAAAATCGCATTCACAGCTAACAACAAGTACATTCAGCTATACATATGTACGCATGCATGTGTTTTTAGTCAACGCGTGGCTAAGCGACAAGCGACTTTTGCGGAGTATTAGTTTAAGCGGGTTTTGGGTGAAAATCTGTGTAAAATGTTTTAAATTAAAAAAGCAAAACACACAGATACCATACACATGTAAATATATGAGCACATATGGAGGCATAAAAATAAAATAAACAGCAGACAGCAAAAGACTGCCTCAGCACAAACAGCCGTTACACAATTCTTGCATACTTTTAGGCTGTTAACATTGATTGTGGTCGAGGTAACAACAGGAGGATAAAGTAAGAGAGAGAGAGAGAGACAGAGAGATGGGAAAAGACGAAAGAAAAAAGCACATAAATAAAATGTAAACCACGAAAATTCATTTTTAATACGCACCCACATACATACAGACACACTGACATATGCCTCGGGTATCAGCACAGGCATTTATTTAAAAACTTTCTATACCTTTGTATGTGTATGAACGTGCGTGTGTTTGCTGAAAACGTTACCATATTTATCTGTGTATGCATACGTGAACATAACAAAGAAATATAAAGAAACTTGTGCCGTTACCTTTTTTCGGCAAACCAACCGAGTGAAAAAACAGCTGCGGTAAACAAAAGCGCTGAGCGCAAATCACGCCAGTGGACCTGCACCTGTCGTCCCCCCGCCACTATGCTCTTACTTCCGACGAAACACAACAATAACCACAAAGCTTACTCACAACACAAAACCTACTCACTCACATATGCACACATAAATATTTACAAATATATGCATCTATTTAAACACTGTTGATAGGTATGTACTTACTTGTACGATATACCTATATGGTACATATGTATGTGTGCATTATATTAATTTATTTTTTGACATGCAATGTTTTTCACATTCATTTTTCTCTCTACCAATCTCTGCCTCTCTCGTTCTCCTCCCTACCTGCGGTTACTTCCTTATTTTGCTGCATTCATATTTCAGGGACTTGGATGAGGCAACTGAAATGAAAAAATAAAAACCGAAAATAAAATAGAAATATTAAAATCAGTTGGTGCATATGAAAAAATTGTTCAGGAATTTGTGCCACATTTTTATCACAAATATTTTCTTTTACACATAACTTTAACACACATGCTCACATAAGTATTCGTATTATTACTATCTGTGTGTTTTTTTTGTGCGTAATATTTTTTAAGTTTATACACATATTTATACATTTCCATAAAGAAATTCTATGAAAAATGAGCGAATTTTTATCACTTTGTCAGTGGACTCATCCGTTTTTATATATTTATGCATGTGTGCATTTGTATTTGTGTGCCTGTGTAAGGATGCCGTGTATATATACCATATAAATATAAATAAATGTTGATTTTTTTATTAATTTGTATTTATATAAGTCACTTTCTTCACTTTTGTTTTGTAATCATAATATACTCACTTGAGTGAGTTGCATTCTCGTGACGAGTGATGATGTAAGAGTATGGGTGCATGAGTTGGCTAGACTGCGAATGTGAATATATGTATATCAAATATATATGGTTTGCTTTATTGGTTGAAAAAGTGCGGTTAAGGACATCACCGCATTGATTAGGCTTATTGTGCTCCCCTATGCATCCCAACTGAGCTTTTGGAAACAGTTCACACGATTACACTCGTATAAGTTCTTTAACTTTCAATCGCCTATAAACCGGACACTCGGAAGAGGTAACACCTGGTAGCAGCGCACTGACCCAATACAATTTACCCAGCTTTTATAGATAGTAACTAAGGGTTTACTAAGTTCCCTTTTACTTAATGTAGGTAGCAGCTTGATCTACCGACACTCTACACTTTTCCACAACAATTTGGTGGTACGTCCTCTGGTAGAAGTGCTTCAGCACCTTAAGGTTCATTTGCTTCAATCAACGCATAAAGGCTTTGAAGGCTCTGATGGTGACAGTCTAGCTAAGCGCGCTTGCTCAAGATATCTCATTACCCTTTCATTGCCTTTTCCACCCGTGTGGCCTGGCACCCAAGTGATATGCATTGCGTTTTCTGGCGAAAGTCTATTAATTGTCGCTTTAATGTTCTCACATATTTGGATTTTCTGTTGATACACATAATTGTCGCTTGACTGTCTGGTAGGTTTTCCCTTTAAAGCGGTTGCTCATTTAATATTTTTCAGTAATATGCTCGATGTCTGCTTGGCGGGCAAAGTTTTAGTCATTGAGTTTGAAGCTACCTTGGTTATTGGTAGAACCTTGCCCCTAATATCTGACTGCAACTATAGTATGAAAGTGATCATGGAGTTCAGCATTGCTCAGACCAACATCCAAAATTACAGAAAAACTTTTATTACTAGAGTAGCGACTCGACTGTAAAACGTCAACGCCGATCCGCCGATTGGAGGGTGCTTGAAATTATCAATCCCTTCAATTGAATGAAAATCTCATGACGCACACTACAAATCGTAGGTTATACCCTGCTGAGAAAAATACAAATTATAAACTAGAAACTAACTTGTTTGAATTTTTGTACTAATTAGTTCACCTTCCATTTGTTTTGCATGTAAGCAACTGTTATTCATAACTCAAAGGTGTCCTGAAAACTGTCAATTGTCCAAAAATATGTAAAATTTAATTTGCGTGCAGCGAGACTCGAAGTGTGAATTTAGGTTCTGCTAACAACTCGACTATTGTAGCATGTAAGGAGTAACGACATACAACGCACTTCAAGAGAACATAACAGAGAATGTAAAATAACATTACCGCGGTTTGCTGTAAGTTATCATAACATAGCAGTACGATGCTGCTAAACATTTGCCAACAAAAGGCGAATAGGTATGATTAGTATTTAGCATACTAGTTTGACTTTTTACTTCAGGGTATTCTCAGTCATTGCATATAAAAAGTGAAGAGCATTGCGTTAGAAGTTAAAGGTGCAGCAAATCATAAATCCTGTTGCATTTAAGTCCATAAAGATACAATTCAGAGGTGAGCAAAACATATCAAAAAAATTCATAAAAGTATTGAGGAAAAAAGCAAGGGGAAAGTTCATGAGCTAGCGCTGGAAAGAGTCGAAGAAGCTGACCGGTAACCGCTGAAGAGGCTTCACAAACAACGAAATTCATTGAAAAATCATCATATATTATAATGTAAGAATGTCAAAATCTAAGAAAATCAATTTGATCAGAGCCTTAGCACCGTAACGTCAATAACAAAACTGGGGAAGCCAAGCAAAAATATGCACTAGTTTGATGGCGAAGACTTGTTCTGCCTAGTAAAGTTGATCATATGCCATGATTCAGAGCCAATAGATTGACTAATCTGAAGATAGTGAAAAAAGTGCTGATCACAATAATTTCCACACCAAAAATATGATTCATTTGTGGGGTAATATCGTAGGAGGCTATGCAAGTTGAGCATGTTAGAAACCTGTATATTTGAAACACGAAGAAATGGTTGGTATCTAAACCGACGAAGGTGGCTTCGAGCTATGTTCTCCAAATCAATGAATACTCTTAAAGAAGAAGATATCGATAAAGTTCCAGGTTTACTCCAGACTGACCTGGAAATAGTGGAAAAATTAGTTTCTATAGCTCAATCATAACAGCATATGCAGGGGAGGCCAAAATACCAAAATTTCTCCAATCAGCACCTTAATAAAGTTGCAAACATATGAAACATTTATTCAGTAATTTGTGCCCTCAACTTTTAGCACAAATATTTTCTTTTACACACAACTTTAACACACATGCTCACATAAGTATTCGTATTATTACTATCTGTGTGTTTGTGTGCGTATTTTTTTTTTTTAAGTTTGAATATATATTTACACATTTACATAAGAAAATTCTATGAAAACTGAGTGAATTTTTATCACTTTGTCAGTGGACTCATCCGTTTTTATGTATCTATGCGTGTGTGGATTTGTTTGTATTTCATACATTCGTATGTCTTGCGTCTGACTAACCGCATTGCAGTCTTATACAGTCTTACACGGTTGTTAAGTTCGCTCTTACAGAAGATTGTACCTTTTTTTAGTTCCCCAGCTCTAACATCGGCGAAGAAATTGTGTTATTCAAACCTTTTCTCGCTGCTAATTTCCAATATTTGGCGCATTGTCAATAACTGGTCGATAGCAAAACTCATATTTCACTCGTCGGGCATGATTTCGTCCAACCTGATATAGACACTTGATGGTTCTTCGCCGCCATAATCAATTTATTCCAAACATCTCTGCTATCAGCCATTGTCATCGGTTGGGTATTTGTGTTTACTTACCACTAGAAACTCAGTATGCTCTGTACATCACTTATCAGATCACCATTCTCGTACCTCAATGAGACTCCTGTCGGCTAGTTCTTCGTGCTCTATGTGAACTTATTTCCTCTACAGATATGACTTTCTTTCCTTTTCTGCTCTTAGTATTTTTCCCACGCAACTCGTATTGCATAGAATCGCAAGATTTCAAGTTGAAAGAAAGATTCTCAAGACTTTAACGCAGCAATCCTCATCGTACCAATGAGTAAGCTCTTTCGATATTTTCGAAAATCAGTTGTTTTTTTAACGACGCTATTTTAAAGAAAAACTAAAGTAACTAAATTTCCATCAAATGTAAAAAACTTTGAGTTGAGCAGCAATATCACATAATTCTGAGTAAATGCTTTTAGTGGGAATTTCGATGGGAAACTAGCAAATGAAATTTTTATGTCATGTTAGAAATTATTTTTAAATTTTTTATTTTAGAAAAAGATAAATAAAATACGAGAAGTAAACATGTGGGTGAATTTGAAAAAAAAAATAGCAAAATATATTCTCTGTAGTATTTTATTTCCTTTAATCTCTCCTTTTCATTTTTTCCGGAAAAAATATCAGCAACACTTTTTTTTCTTTTAAAGAATTTCTTGTATAAAATTTACAAAAAATATAAACAATTTCTCTAATCCTTTGATTATAAAAATTCCATTTATTCAGAAAAGTATACTTTATTTTATATTTACACCTCAAAATGCATACAAATCTACATACATACCTATGTATGTATACATATGTGAGCAATTCAAGGTTATTGCAGAGGCTGTGAAATGTGACCATTTTATTTAACACATTTTTGATTTCTTGAATTTCTTATATATATAAATAAATAAAATAAATAAAATATTTTAAAATGCTTAATAAACAGTTTTCGCTTATTTAACTATTGGGAAAAATTGCAAAACAAATATGAAAGCATGTGAAAAAACTTTATATTTTAATTGACAAATATATATGAAATATTAGCAACCAATGATTGTAAGGATTCTAAAACAAGTGCCCGTCCTTGTGTGTGCTTTTGCTAAAAAATATTGATATTTCTGTTAGATAAATATTTAAATTAAAAGCCATCTGTGCAAGTTTTCAATAGAAAAATAAAAACTTTCGCCATTTTATTACGTGATTATAAGAGAAGAAATGCATTCCTAGCATCTTGGATTATACAAGGTTATTCAATTTGCGGTTTCGAAAATAAACGTAAATAAATAGAATATTTTTTTTTATGAAATACCAGTTTTTGCAAAGTTCGGTCCTTTCGGAGTGATTTTCAATCACTTTTTAGCACATATCGAACTGTATCTCAGCCATAACTTGACGAGTGTTGGTCTTCAAGTGGTCTAAGGATTTAAAGATTTTACCGTAGAAACACGTTCTTTCGTGCAGCTCCACAAAAAAAGTCCAACGGTGACAATTCGTACGATCTTGGTGACCAATTGACAGCGCCAAGCCGAAAGGATTCGCGGCCAGGAAATTTCTCTAACAAAGAAGCAATGTGTTGTGTGGCATGTGGCACCATCTTTTGGAAACCACATATTATCTAAGTCGTATTCTTCAATGCTGGACCAAAAAAAAATTGGTTATCATACGACCATAAGTCTCCGTATTAACAATGGCAGTCTAGCCTTTGTTGTTTTCAAAGAAGTAAAATCCAATTACACCTCTGGACCAAAAAGTGCACCACAGAGAGTATGGTGTTTTGAGTGGAATGGGCTGTCTTTAATTGTTTAAGGATTTTCTGAGCCACAAATGAGATAATTTTGTTTATTTATTGTACTTAGCGGCCAAGCGAGCAATGTGCCTCGCCACCGAAGGAAAATTTTTTTTTCCGAAAAATCGCCGTCCAGTGCTTGTTATTCAAGCACCCAATCGACGTATTTAAGGTATTGTGATCAGTCAGCTGGCTTAATTTTTTGTATGAAGTTGACTTTATATGAAAATAGGTTTAAGTCTAAGTGCATAAGACGTCATAATGTGGCTCAGCTCTTGACAACATCGAAACACAATCCGGTCTTCGGCTGTACTTTCACTTGCGATTAGCGATATTTCAAGCGCACCAAGCGAAACAGTTAGACACAGGTCTAACAATATCTGTAATCGATCCAGTCCCTGATAATTTCTTTAAAATTATACTAATTCCGTAATTGTACTTTTGAAACCACGAAATGGATAATCCTATATGTGTGTACGAGTAAGGTAAATATTCATTGCTCAAAGTAATGGCTTTTTAATTATTTAAATATTTTGCTGACAGATTCTACAACTGCCGATAGAAAAATAACAACAACAGCAACAATTGCCTTTAAGGCAACGCTACTGTCTTCAAAGTCATCACTTTGTGGTTTATTTCAAATTTTCTTTTGTTTTATACTTTTTTAGGTTTGTTTCATTTTTTTTTTTTGTCACTGCCACTCTTGTTGCTAGCCTAGCAATAAATCTTTTTAAATTACCGGCGTGCACGTGTCATTTGAATGCGCCACATTCATATTTCAAAAATTACTTACAATTTGTTTGCATTTTCTACATTTTTTCTATTTTTTTGTTTTTTGATTTTGTCTTTCAGTAATTCTTTTCATTCATTTTCAACTCATTTTCTTCGCATTGTTTCTGTAATGGAAATACATACATATGTATGTATATAGCTTAGCATTTGAGTGTTTGTGTTTTTGGAGAGCGTGATAACGGCTCACACACTCACACATATTCATTTTGCATTCTTTAAGTTATTCTGTGATTTTCTGGGTTTTTGTGTTTATTTAATTTTTTTTTTTTATTTACCATTTCTTATTTTACATACATAATTTTTTTTGAATTTTTTTTTTAATTTATTTATAATTTTGTTTCTACTTTTTTCGCTGTACGTGTTTTTGTTGAAATAATTATTCATGTCAGGCTCATTTAATTTCATGTTGCCGCGACGGCATCTTCTATCATAATGTGTTGTTATGGCTCCGTATGGACAAACATTGTTATTGTTGTTGCCGTTGCTTGATGGCTTTTTATGCTGTTGGACAATTATTTGTTTTCTTTATTTACTAAATTTAGCTGGAGTAATTGCGTTTTCGAGTCGAGTGACATGGTGTTAGTTGACTGTTGACGACCCACTAAAATTTGAAGTGAATTTAAATTAAGTATTAATTTAATCTTTATTTTTAGTTGCACCAGAATCGAAAAAAAATTAAGGATTTATTCAAAATTTTGTTAAAAAATCAGTTTTATTGTACAATTCATGACTGTCTCTTTGCTACGAAAGTTTTCTACTTTATTTTTTACCCTAAAAAATGAAATCATTAAACTTGAAATCGTGTCTTCAAATAAATACACGGTGTGTCCCAAAAATAACCGAACTTTATATTTAAATCATACAACATACAGCGCCATCTATTGAAAAATTGCAACATTAAAAAGATACATTCATCCTCTTTCAAACGCACCTAACTTCATGTAAGTCGGATGACAGGTGTAAAAGTGACAGCCATTTCAATAAAACCAAAAGTGTGCTAATGGTTCCAAAAACAAAATGGAACAAAGAGCAAATATAAAATTTTGTGTCAAAATTTTGTGAAAAAAAATTGAAATTGAAGTTCAAAAAATTAAAAAAAAATTGAAAAAAATGAAGCAGTCGTAACCGAGGTACTGAAGAACATTTCTATAAATGACATAAAAAAATCTATGCATGCGCTGGTTGATCGTTCCAAACGTTGTGTTGAGTCAAATGGAACCTATTTTGAATAAATAATAACTTTCAAAGATAATATAATGTGTATTTTACTATTTTATATCCAAAAAGTTCGGTTATTCTTGGGACACACCGTGTAATTTCAAATTGGTATTACGAATTTCAATTGCTAAATTTAAACCAAAATATAATATTTAAGTTTTTAACATAGACTTTTGGTTTATTGGTTGCCTAAACGGGGGTTTAATGGGCTGATCGCAAATTGCCACACCCAACCATATTCTTTAAAAAGTTTAAATTCTTTAAGATTGTTACAACCGAGCGTGAGGTTGAAGCTGGAAACATCGTGGAAGATGTGACTTCTCAATCGGCTGAAGACCAGGCACTCGCAAAGGTAGTGCACCAGCGTATAGATAGATAGATGGCCCCTGTCTGCTAGCCCCGCTGCCCCACAATAATTTATGTAGCACATTCCATGTTGGAAAAGTTCCAAGACCTTAACTGGTCCATTTGAAGGCGCTGAAGAGTTTAGGGTAGTCGATGGTGGCAGCCTCGTCAGCAGAGCCGTTTCATTGCCTTCTATATTCAAGTGTTCTGGAACCCAAGTGATGTACAATACATTGTGCTCTCCTGCGATAGTCTATTGATGGCCTCTTTACGTGTTCTAGCGCATTTTGACGCAATTAATTGCCGCTTGACTGTCTACCAGAAATCTGATAGATTTTCCCTTTGAAGTGGTTGCCCATTTGTCACCTGCAGTAATACCATCGATGCGATTTTGCCGTAGAAAGAAAACAAAATTTTTGCACTATTTTTGTCCAATGATCCCGCCAGACCATAAACCACACCGAACAGTTACGCATTGAGGATGAGCAGCCTTTTGTTCTTGAGCGACGTGAACGTGTTTTATTCTTCACCCCACTAACAGCAGCGGTCAGACAAGTTACTTACCAATTTAATTGTGAATTTTAATAGTTTCAATATGCTGTTGAAGGGTGTAATGTTTAATTTTTGGTACTGGCATTGTTGTTATTTGTCAAATGTCAAAAAATTATAGCTTCAGTAGTGCCATCTACCGGCTATTCTAAATAACACCTCTGATTGGAAACCCCTTTTGTTTATGTACATTAACACCATAAAAATTCTAGAAGTCAATAAAGTACTAAAATAAAAACGTAAGAAAAGCTAAAATTCAGTACAATAATTTAATAATCATAAATTGAGTGAGTTAGCCGACTAATACTTGGCAAGGCTTAGCTGGTTCCGGAACTAATGCAAATAAAGTCAGGCGTCAAACCAATTTTGTAGTATCTCAGGGAAACAGAGTTTTTTAATATCTCTAATTACATGTTTGCCATTCTTCTAGTCATAGCCCATCATCCATCAAACCAATTATATGCTTATGAAAATCGTTTAAATATAATTTAATTTAATTAAATAAATTTGTCTTCTATATTTTTAATGTTAAAAGATACAAAAATCTATAGTTATTATTATTTCTAATGTGAATCGTACATTTTTTCCCGCTATAACCTTTAATATATGATTATTGCCTTATTATTTAACCAAATACTCGTATCACTAAATTTCAATAAGACATGCACCACACGCTTATTACCAAATAAATTTCATTTGCACACAGAAAAATCTCAATAATATTTCTTTAAAGCATAAAATACGTGTATATTGGGAGAAAAAAATGTCGCTTTAATCGCCGCAATCAGTTTTGTGAATTTATGGGCAACGGAAAAATGTCTGAGTACTCTGTCGCACCGAGGCACTTATGGCGATGTTGCTGCTGCTACTGCAGCTGCTGCGGCGGCGTACATAAAGTCAAAAGCCATTCAACTTTGCATATTTTGAGCGCAGAAATTTTAACGCCTTTGCCGAATAGTTGGCCTACAACATGGGCGTACAAGTAAATGGACAGAAATACAAATATAATGTATA
>JAWMAG010000054.1:3260000-3297500 GCA_037013455.1 Ceratitis rosa | reverse complement strand
GACTGATCTATTCGAAAAACGCTTATTTATGGTTCGATTTATTTGAAATTCGGTACATGGTTGGCCTTTTACTTAGATTAACGGGAAGTGGACCAGGAACCGACATATTAAAAAAAAGTCGAACTACTCTGCTTTCACAAATATTCGAGTAAATAAAGTTATGATAAAAACATATCCCATGAATAATTTTTTTTTTATTTTATGGTATTTTATTTTATTTTATGTTACTTTATTTTATTTTATTTTATTTTATTTTATTTTATTTTATTTTATTTTATTTTATTTTATTTTATTTTATTTTATTTTATTTTATTTTATTTTATTTTATTTTATTTTATTTTATTTTATTTTATTTTATTTTATTTTATTTTATTTTATTTTATTTTATTTTATTTTATTTTATTTTATTTTATTTTATTATATTTTATTTTATTATATTTTATTTTATTATATTTTATTTTATTTTATTTTATTTTATTTTATTTAATTTAATTTAATTTAATTTAATTTAATTTAATTTAATTTAATTTAATTTAATTTAATTTAATTTAATTTAATTTAATTTAATTTAATTTAATTTAATTTAATTTAATTTAATTTAATTTAATTTAATTTAATTTAATTTAATTTAATTTAAGTTAATTTAATTTTATTTTATTTTAATTTTATTTTATTTTATTTTAATTTAATATATGTTATTTTAATTTATTTTATATTTATTTTATATATTTCATTTTATTTTGATTCGGCTGTAATCGCGTAAGCGATGCCAACGCCAATAAGGAAGAAGTGAAATTTTACTTTATTTTACTCGCCATTTATTTGAAATAATTCCACTTTGTCAACAAATTTTATTTAGTTTTCTATTCAATCAAAATTCGTTATAAATTTAATATAAATATCCAAACTTTCTGTATTTCAAAATGTAAATGTAGAGTAATGCAAACCTGTAGAATATTTCCAATAGATACTAGAACATATACTATTCATTCATATAAAAATTGATTTATATCTGTGCATGCTAACATATAATGCTATGCTAGCCAGCGGGAAAATTTCCTCCGTCCAAAGGGCCAATGAATTTGAAATTGAAATCACTCATACGCAAACCCTAACCTCTAAATAGTGACCACTGCGCCACCCACAATCACTGCTTTTGACTTGACGGGGTGGAAAGATGTGCAATGACATAGAAAAATGCAAAACAAATGAACAAATGAACATAGACGAACAGGAATTTCGGGCAAACAAATGACAGTTTATTATATTTGTGTCACTTTTTCACTCCAACCATTCATTCACCATTCAAGCTGTTTGCTTCCAACTAATTTTTTTTTATTTTACTCTTTACTTACAGCAAAAGTGGGAATCAGCAAATAAAATTCCATTCTATAGCATCAACAATATTGGCGGGAAAGCGAGAGGTAAACGGGAGGCATCGGCGACAATGGCTGAGTGACTAACTAACTGTATATAGGCAAATATTCGTGTACTTTCACAGTCAGTTAGTCAGCTATATATTTATTGCACTGAGTATATCTGAGTACATATATATGTGCGTATGTTTTGTAAATGTGTATAGAGCTTTTGTATTTTGTATAAATTTATTTTGATAAAATGGTTTTGGAGTTTGGTGTTTATTCTTTCTGATTTTTTTATTTTTATTTCATTTATTTATTTATTTTTTTGCTTTTTTTTATTCTACTACTTTGTTGTTAGTGTTAGTAGCATGATGTTTACATGATAAAAAAAAATGATGAAGTGATAAGCGAAATATTTTTTTGCTACTAAAGATAAAAATGCAAATGTCGCAATATCTATTTAACTTTATATAGTTTTGTGTTGTGTGTGTATTGAATGAATAATTATTTATATTTATTTGAGAGTTATATTCCAAGACTGTAATTACTTTCCATTCGGTTATATCATTGCTTCTAAGCTAACATGCAGTGAAGTTAAGAGTGAAGGTTAAAAGTTATCGAGCAAAACGGTGCATATTTGGCCGATTAATGTCATAATTCTACTTAAATGTTTGGTATTTTTTTTGACGAACTACCAGTAATTTTCTGACAGAATGCGAGCGCTTTATTCTGATATACTCCTAACATTTTTTCTTCAGATACTTATTTAAATGCTGAAACTGAATGTATGTTGGCAAAATAAAATATTTTTACAGTTTTTGAGATTATCAGTTGACAAAAACCAAACAAGTTCAACATTTTCCAAAAGCTTCATTTCATATTTTTATTATTATATTTTTTTCTTATTTGTGATCTCTTTTCTATTATTTTTTTACTTTCACGTTTCGTTTTTATGGCATAATCTACATGAGATTATCCTTTCAATATCGGATTGAGAATTCTATTTTTTTAAGGCTAGAACTACAGAGAATACTACTAAGTCGTCAGCCAGCAATTCATTCCAACACACAAAGAACCATACACTTTTGTTCTATATAAGAGCACCGTATGTCAGTATATGGATTACACTTTTTAGACATGCGATCTCTTTGTGGGTTTTACATTCAGCCAAAATTATTTTACACACGCACACTCACACACCATCACCGCACTGGCGACAACGACAATACTTTTACCAAGATAAGCTGGCATGAATACACATAAACATACTTTTAGGCGTTTCGAGTAATGTCTTGGGTGCTGCTTTCTGTGTTTACTATATACGAGTATGTATATTTATGTATTATTTTATTCAATGTGGATTTTGCGTGGAGTGTTCACGCATGTAAGCATACTTATAGCGATACTTAAGTGCTTGAGCGTATATCTGTAGATATGTTTGTGATTGTTGTTGGTGCACATACACGCATTTCGGTAGCATTTTATGAGGCGCCACTTTAACGGATAATTGATTAATCTTAGTATTTATGATACAAGCGCATGCGTGTCGTAGCGGAAGTTATTGTATTTGTTGTTATTGCTTGGTTTTAGCGCCACTTTGACCTTTTTTACTCATGCGCCTCATTTCATGTAACATTTTTAACGATTTTAGTGGCAAGCGGAAATTTCACTTTTTCATCTTGTGGGCATTCTGAGACGTGTTTATTTGTATTTGTCTTAATTTTTGTTGTATTTTTGTTTGTTGTTCGTAAATTTTTGACTTTGACTGTGACTCTGGGTAATCGATAGCTGCTTTAAGACAATTCAACGATGCAACAATTCAAGTATGCATGTGTGTGTAACGACACTTTTATATGTTATATAATAAAAATAAATATTTATACTTACGTACACAATATATTGTCTTAATTAAATAGCTGTGCTATTGAACTCTTCCTTAATGGTTGCTCTGGGAAATTTTAATGTCCGCTGTTTCTCTTGCTTTTGACTCCACACGCACTTGCATAGATGTGTTGAATTGTCATCTTCACATCAACACTTAAATGATTATTTGTAAGCATACAGTGAGCGTCCACCAATCTTTAGCTATATTATGAAGACAATAAATCAATATAATCAATATGAAGATGAGCATGAATAAGCTCGATTAGCAATTAAACTAACGAAGCAGCGCGAGTCGGTGGATTGCTGGCCAAGCTACTTAGATAGTGTGGCGAAGCATTCACAAGCTGCATGCATGAGCTTCTTTGTGAAATATGGTGGTATTAAGGGACGCTCATAAAAATGGGACTCCACAGTCTGCATCTCTTACCGAAGGCTAAACATCCTCTATCTTCCATATATGATCATATCGAGAGTTGAGGGAAAGACTAAAGCCCGTCGCCAACAAACTGATTTGACCTTTTCAGTGTGGCAGTGGATTTGGTTAATCCACCATTGACCAAATACACAACTTAGACCGAATCTTGGAAAAGGAGCTGTCTCTCCGCCGCAATGTCAGACGTTCGATACCAAACGAAGTTTCTGACAAGGTGAATCGTTACCGTTTGACTTCTTCAATTTATTGCTGGATAAAATAATACGAGCAGCAGAGCTGAATAGAGAAGGTACAATCTTCTATGAGAGTATACAGCTGCTGATGTACGTCGATGATATTGACATCATAGGCCTCAACAACCGCGCCTTGTGTTCTGCTTTCTCCAGACTGGGTAAAGAAGCGAAGGATATGGGTCTGGTAGTAAACGAGGGCAAGACGAAATATCTCCTGTCATCACACAAACAGTCATCGTATTCGCAAATTGGCTCCCCTGTCACTATTGACAGTCATAACTTCGAGGTCGTAGATAAATTCGTCTATCTTGGGGAACCAATATTAACACCAATAAGAACGTCAGCCTTAAAATCCAACGCAGAATCACTCTTGCCAACAGGTGCTACTTTGGACTAAGTAGGCAATTGAAAAGTAAAGTCCTCTCCCAAGGAACGAAAATCAAACTCTACAAGTCGCACATCGTTCTCGTCCTGCTGTTTAGTGCAGCGGCAAGGACGATGACAACGTCTGATGAGTCGGCGTTAAGAGTTTTCGAGAGAAAGACTTTGCGTAAATGAATCAAGTGACCTCGGCTACGCTTATCTAGATGAATAAGAATACTGCAGCCTGGTAAGTTTTTGCTGCGGTATCCGGCAGTGGAAGCAGATGAAGAAAAAGGCTTCCACTCCATTGGAAAGAACCTGGGTCTACGTGGTATTTCCACTTGGCGTCAAACAGCGAAATTAAAGAATGAATGGCTATAATCACATAAGCGATATAAAGACGAAGAATGTCCCAAAAAGGCAATCGGTGTGCTGAACCACACATAGTTCATGTCATTCTCATCAACATTTACGAAGAAATAATATCTGAGCATGTGTTGGTAATGATTGGCAATGCCAATTTCGTGGGGTTCTTCCTCGTTTTGGAAGAGAGGCGAGCCAAAAATGACGTCCATCCATATACCGCAACAAAGAGCCACTCGATGAGGATGCATTAACCTTCCCATGGTTGCGTGTGCATTTTCTATGCTCCAAATTCCACATATTCTTTGCTAACGTAACCGTCAAACTGAAAATGATCTTCTGGGGGAAGTTGGTTTTTCGGCAAAAATGCTAATATTTTTCTAATCGAACTCCAGAGCATTGAGCGTAGCATTGTCATATCGGAGTGTCATGAGGCTTTAGTTTTTAGGTCAATGGAAAGTGGCTTTACACCGAGGTGTGCATGCAAAACCCTGCTCAAATAAAGTTGTTGCTGATAACTAATCGAGTACACTTGGAGGCACAGCAGCAATATTTTCCTCTAAGTGCACTGAACAAGCAAACAAAATGGATCTCCAAATTATCTTGAAAGCGATATATTTCGTCCGAATTTCGGGCACAACCTTTTTTAGCAGTTGCTGCTTAAGCTTTAGAAGTAAGTTTTCAATAATTCTCGTAAACTCAACCAATACGTGAACCTTGTACTGAGTATTTCACACTTCAGAAATAGTACTGAAGATGTCAAGACTCAAATTTCCTGCCGAGGGATAATCGTATTTAAAAAGAAACTCTTCCTACAATATTGGATATTAATCTCGCCAGTGCTCGAACAGTGATCGTCCACATGACCGTGCACAATGCTAGCCACACAGCTACTGCGGTCGCATGTTTTATCCAATTTGTCACCGTGCGGCGACTAATAAAAACACTTTCTTTAATTATCTGCTTCTTTTTTTTCATTTACAGTATTCCTTTTGTCATTTCATCTACAAGAATTTCTTTGTAATTTCATTTATCACTTAACAATTATTATTTACCGCAAAGCAAGAACCTTTTATCCTACGCAAAATCACAACATGGCAAAGACTATATTGGCGTAGGTGTCTAGTTGTTTAATTTTATTTTTTATTTTTTGCTCTATATTTTTTCGCAATTATGCTTTTACTTTGATTTTCACTGTTACATACCTATAACTCATTGCGTTGCCATTTCATTTTTTACTTCAGTTACCTTTTTTGCTGTCACATCTTTTCGGATTTCGTCACCAATGCAATTGACTTAGAGCACTTTATTTTTCTTCTGCCTCTGCTTCTTCTTCTTTTTCTTCTTGTTTTACTTACGGTTTTGTTTACAATACCTCTCAACGTTATCTACTCTATCACTTTGTTTATTTGTTGCTTTCACCTCGTTGCGTTGCTTCGTAGTTTGTTGTTGTTGTTGCTGTCTTGTGTAAATTTTAATCTTTCATTCAATTTCTCATCTCTTTGTACTTTATTTCTGATTCGTTCAACACTTTAATCCTTCAAAAAGGATTAGAAGCGACAAAATTATATTTACAATTTGTGGTATTGTTTGCGTACATACATATATACGAGTATGTACATACCTATTATGTACCATATATTTATGTATAAACATTGGCTGTCATCTGGCTGTTGGAAGCAGGCAAACAACCGCATTGACAAGTACTCGTATAGACGCTGACTCATCGGAGACACAATAAAATCCGCGCACAGTCGTCTCAAGGTCTGATGTGTTTATCTGTTTGCAAGTTTGGTTTTGCTTTTGTTTATTTTTCCCTCTTTTTCTCTGCTTTTTCAACACTGTCATCAATTTAATTAAAAATACACTCTTCTGCGAAAAATATCACGCAACAACTTAATCAGATTTCATCAAAACTGAACTCCGCGTGCGCAGAGAAATGTCAAACACTTTTAAGGAGCGGCGCTTGGAAGGAATTTAAAATATTTGATGATTCTAGTTTTAGCAAAAACATTTAGTTTTTAGTATTTCTTTGCATTTATGTATTAGGCCTGAGCTTCGCAAATGATGTGTCGCCTCAATCGGCCGAGAGCCGGTACTCATTTTGGTAGTCTTTTATACTCTCCTGAGCATGCTCAACACTCTGCTAATTGAACCTTACTAATGATTTGAACATGATATCCCTTGGGTAGGTGATCCGTCAATACAAGGATCCCTTTTGCTTCGTCCTTGTAAGACTTTGATAATTTTGTGGCACGTCCTACTTTATAAGGGCTCCATGACATTGAGGATTCCTCCTCCTTGGTCCCATATGATAGCGCTCAATAGAATGAGGCAGTTGATGGCTCATTACCTTCTACATCCATATGATCCGAAGTGAGGACCAAAGTGATATTCGCTGTGTTCGACCAGCATAGTTTGTTAATCGCCATAGTTTGGTTTTCGCATTATATAATATGTTTAGTCCTTCACAGTTAGTAGTCTACACCCAATTGTTTAGAATTTTTATATACTCATTAGTGAAAATCATGTCATGTAATAGGTCGGGCGCAGGAGCTTAGTTGCCATTAATTTTTATATTTCAAAATTAATTTTTCTAACTGCGATCGCCCCCTACAGGAGATTTTAATCCCTTGGATTATATTTGTGACATGAAATAAAAATCTCCTGTTATTAATTCATCAATGGGGTCGGAGGTAGCCTAAAAATCTTTAGCCTGTAGGTCTCTCCATTTTGTTGGAAAAACATCAAGACGCAATCCCACAAATTGGAGGAGGTGCTCGGACGAAAATATATTATATTATAATCGGCTGTGTTCATAGAGTTCTACTTACACTAAGACGACCTAAGGTTGGTTACAGGAACGGAAACTGTTGGAAAGAGAAATGCAATATATAAACTGCCATTTAGAGCTTGCGGAGTCTACAGAGGGCAAACTACGCAACCCAATTCAATTAGTAACAATAAAACACACGGAAATGGCGAACCCGAATCATGAGTCGTTGATAATGATAAACGTGCAAGTCATCCGAATATGATGAAATTCGAATATCAATATCAATCTCGAAGAACAATAAAGACGCAGAAGCTTAGCTTTATGTTAGCGAAGAACTGACACAGTTAATGAAATAAAAATCCACCGGCCACGAAAATTATCGTAGAATATGCTCCACACTTGTGGTTGTCCCAACCGTAACGGTTCTGCTATATATATATATTTCATACGCTCTGAGAAGAGGGAGTACAGTTATGCTTACATAACAGTTTCTATAAATAATCTAATGACTTGATTTAACTTTTCTTCCTACTAAAACAAGTTCATCTTCATTCTTCTGTTATCATTTTCCTTATAATCCCCAGTCCTTTTTTTACGCTAAGCCAACCACTTTCAGCTTATTTGTGTTTGCGATTTGTTGTATAATATTTTCTTTTTCTTTTTTTTTACTCCCGCTTAGTGCAACCGTTAAATTGAGCAGAAGTGTAAATTGTGATTAGACGGTTAATAACGACCATCTAAATTTCAGCTTAAAAAGAGCGAAGCATGCAAATACAGCCCACGCTTTTAGATAGGAGTGTAAAACGGAGAACAGAAATAGAGGGAACTTGTGTTAAAAGATCAGCAGCGGTCCTAGCGGTCTCTTATACATACATAATGTCTGCTCGTCTACTGCTTGTGTTTTACCTAATCTGCATTATTCCCACCTCAAAGTGGTACTTACCACAACTTAGCTCCATCTCTTTATGCTGACTATTTGTTTTAGCAAAAAAAAAAATTTATCTGCGTTTCTTCTTCCTCCCCCACACCTACCACCAACAAGTGGTCGGTTGAATTTAATGCGTCCAGCTGACAGAGCATTAGCAATAGCTATAGCCCACCGCGATAATTTGTAATTCATTAGAATTCTGAGAAATTTTCTATGCTTACACAAACATAAATAGTTGTGCCTACACGGAGAACCTGCTCATTGTTTGTTTCCTTCTCAGGAAAAATGTTAATTTCAAATTAAATTTAGCTAAGGCGTTCAAGAAATTTGCATTTTGATGAGGAATGCGTGCGCTAAGCATTCAAGGATTCAAGGATAATACTTATTTACGTGTATTACGGTATGTTGAGTAGGTGCTGCTGTTCACAAATACATACGCGTAATGTATTATTTGCCTTGCAGATTGCCGACTGCCACCACTTACTGGCCGTTGATGTACACGCACATTATCTCGAAAGCCATTAAATCATACATTGTAATTAAGACTAATTCGCGGTTGAAATATTTGCGTAAGCGAAATGACTGGAAAATAGGCTGTTTTCATGTATTCCAATGCGTTTATGTCTGCGTATTATTTTATGTATTTTCAAATTCTTAAATAAAACGTAAATTCAGCAGCAATTAAGGATATCATATTGTAATTTATAAAATTGTAAGAAGGATGCCTTTTGGCAACCCTATACATACTTTGACACATACACGTAGATGCTACTTGTGCTCTCTACAGTATCTTAAGGGGTAAAGCTACTCTAGGATTTTGGATTTTTTTTTTTGCTCACAGGGTACCTTTAAGTACTAGAAATAATATGCAATTGGCTTTAGTAAAGTGAAAAACATATTTCAAATAGCTGAACCTTTTATTTTGTTGCAGCCCCTCAGAGCATGCGCTGAGTACATTGAAAACTTTAAACGCGTTTTTTCTCAAAATTACATTTTTCAAACTGGAGGACAGATTCTTCGGACCCTATTGCATCGATTTATCTAAAGTTTTGATGGTAGCTTAACAAATACATTTTTTTGGAGTACGTAGCCGTTTTTCAATTCAATGTAAAATTTTTTTTTAATAATTTAGTGCGTGTTTTTTAGTCAAAAATCAATCTTTTTTAAAAAAGTGTGCCGCTTTCACAAAAATTAGTTAAAAAATAAATCCGTACGTACTTCCAAAGGTCATAGTTTGTAGATCATAAAACTATTTGCTTTTCTATTCTAGGTCTCATCCTTTAAAAGAAATCGGTTCTTCCGTATACGCCTTTCAAAAAAACATGGAAATAAAATAAATAATGGACTTTATCACCGCCATTTTGTAAAAAAAAATAATAATTAAAGAATATTTTTTTATACCTCAATATATGTTCAATGAAATGGTAAAATAGAAATTTTATACCTTTTCCCATATTCCTACAATAAATTTTTAGAAGTGAGTCTATTTTCCAACCTCTATAGTGACTTTACCCCTTAAAATATTTATCTCGGTAAAAAAATGGAATTAAGTCCCGAAAATTTTC
Organism: Ceratitis rosa; assembly: GCA_037013455.1. Classification (NCBI taxonomy): domain Eukaryota; kingdom Metazoa; phylum Arthropoda; class Insecta; order Diptera; family Tephritidae; genus Ceratitis; species Ceratitis rosa. Next base: position 3,287,594 of record JAWMAG010000054.1, on the reverse strand, counting down.
AAGCGATTATTTTTACAACTTTCGACTTTCAGCAACAGTGCATCGATGAACTTAACTCAACTTCTCGCGATAAAGCTCCATCCAGGATCGAAAAAAAAACTTGTGCCGATTAATCGAATACAATTTAAAAAAAATACTATTGTGGCGCTTCAAAACACGTCGATAAGATCGTGACAGGGAATGAATCGTTGATTTACTCTTGGCAACAGATGCCACTTTGGGCTCTCTCTCAACGAACTAAAATTACGCTCTGTAAATCTCTCATCATGTTCGTTATTTTGCTTAATGCCCGAACAAATACAAAAATGAACTAAGAGCCTTCGATAAATATTTTCTGCACATGATCTATTACCCTGGCCAAGTAAGGGAAGGGTATCAAAGCAATTGAAACCACGAACCGTAAGAGCTCTATAATGATATGAACACCGTCAAGCGCATAAAGATATAAGGCCTGTACTGGCCTGGACATGTCATTCGCATGAATGAAATGTTTTCGGTCTTGATAGGGTGGTTTTCTCCTAAAATTGGCTCTCATCAGCTTTTTGAAAATAAGTAATATTCTCCCCACAGCATCTTACATTTGTTGTTATGTTGTTGGGAAGTCTAAACCATCAAAAATTGGTCCAAGTCTCATGGATTGTTGGTCATTTTTTTCTGTTTAATTATAATCTTCATCGTTTGGAAAATCGGGTTTGTTATTCCGGGTGACTCATTTTCACTGCAAAAAAAGCAGACTTTAGTAATATTTCCTTTTGTTAACTTAAATTGCACTGAACGAAATTTGTCAGATCACCTTTCTCGTTTTTGCAGAAAAGTGTCTTGAAAAAATTTCGTAGTCACCTCAGGTTTTGTGTTTGCCCTATAGACCAAGTAGGATTTGGAACACTCTATATAAAAAATCTGATCCAGTGGAAAAATGCAAAAAAAAAAATATCGCAAAAGTATTCTTACTTTTGACGATCCCTGGACCCATTGAACAAGTTGCAGTACTTTTTCTATGTATGCCCAAACTTCCGCTAAATCATCACGGACACAGATTATCCTCTTATCGGCATATGTGCGCTTTAGTTACAATAGTACCACGATCAAATACACCTATCTAGAGAACTAGTATGTATCCACTATCTACATATCACAAGAAAGTCTATATGTAGTTCTATGCATAGATATATACCTAGCTATGCTTATTTTTCCTACTACAAAAACCGAGCGGCTGAGGGTCGTTCCGTCGTAAAAACTGGCATCCGAATGCTGCACAAAAGGTCTTTCTCTACCCAACCTAGTACTAAAAAAATGATACTTATGTATATGTTGAATACTCTTATATCCACCGAAATGCTTTCGGCTCATCTTCTTTCCCTAAAAATGAAGGGAACTACGTCGCCTAACTTCAGTGGAGTTTTTTTTTTCAGAAATACGCTTGGAAGTGTTGACTTCTTGTCATACAAATTTTTTAATATATTAGTCAAGAAAAGACTGTGGCCTGCAGGGCTGAATTAGAAATCTACAAGCTTTAAAAGAAGATACAATTGCTGGCGTATGCACATGGTATTTATTGACAGTAATTATGTCAACAATCGTGTTGATAGTCCTGCTTTCTCAAGAAACGACACGTATGGGTCTGGTCTAGCTCCATCAAACAAAAAATCACTACATTCGCTACTCGACCTTGTTGACAGTCATAACTTTGAAGGTGTAGATGACTTCCTCGTCATTAAAAATTTTCGAGAGAATGGTAAGATTTATGTTTTTTCGCGCATTGGCAATGGCGAGTACCGCCGCCTATGAAATGTTGAGCTGTACGAGATATGCGGCGACATTGACATAATTCAGCAAATCAAAAGACAACGGGTACTCTAGCTCGATTTGTAATGAAGTATCCTCCGGTGGAATCAAAGGAAGTGAAAGATCTCCACTCGATTGGAAAGATCAATTGGCGGTAAACAACGAATAGAAAGATGGCAATTTGTTGTTAACTCGGCTTTAATCGCGGCAGCGGTAATGAAGAAGAAGAAATAAAAATAACCCTGCAGGTTAGCAGCTCAAAAATCTAGACGCGATAAGGCATGACTGCCGTAAGAGGCAACTAAAATAATACAATAGTTCCTGCAATAGTCGGATCATTATACCAGAACGACCCGTATTTAAACTACTGTCACTCCGGTAATATTCCCGAAATCCAAATTGAGGGATATTTTGCAGTTACTACAACAACAACAAATAAATCTTTCATAGAACTCGTTTTAGATAACTTTAGAAGCAATTTTTCGTCCATCGAAACCTTAGCAAAAATAAAGAATGTGCTAAACGGACGTTATGGATTATGAGGTGGCAAACATTCACCTTGTTTTTGTATATGCCTCTGATATTTGGCGAAAATATTTTGCTTAGCAGAACTTTTATTAATATTATATATTTTTTTTTTTAATTTTGTAAATATTTATTAATTGAACTATAATCGTACATATATCATTTTATTCATCAAAAAAATAGCTTGCCCTCTCTCATTTAACCAACGGGGCTTAATCAATAGGGCTTTTCACCAAAATGTGTTCAATTTATTCGAGAACCATCTCAGTTTGCATAGAGAACTTCCGTTTAGCTGCTGAAGTTTGTCCTTCGACTCCTTGACTCCTTACAGCTCACCATAAATACCTAAACGCCTTCACTAAAAATACCTACATGCACCAAACGAAAAAATATGAAAATATACAAAGTGAAAAATCACACTTAGACATATAATATTAAGCGTATTTCATTGAAAATGACCTTCTTCGTCAAAAGTAATAATTTAACTTGCGCGTTGCTGCTGTAAGTAGATAATTGTCAACGCTGCAATGCAGATGAAATTAACGCTAAACACCATTAAAATACCATATGTTGTCATTTATTTGAGCATTTGACTTTTGACATTAATCATTTGTTGCGAAGCGAACGATGCGATGCGTGAAACGTGAATAATTGTACTGCATGCGCCATTAGATGAAAAAGCGAGTGAAAAGAGGCAGGAAAAAACTACAAACCAACTCGAGGCAAGCACATGCAAGCACACACATACATTAGTGGAATGTCAAAGGTCACAACTGCGTATGTACATACGTATGTAAATATTTATATAATAATAAATATGAAATATGTGTACATGCGTAAATGTATGTGTATTGGCGTGCATTATAAAATCAGTGTTTGAAGATAGCATCATCATTACCTTCCTACACCTACTATGGCATTGGCATATGTATGCATACGCAGCACAAAACAACACTGCGAAAAGAGAGGAAGACATACCATAGAGAAAAGAAGAGAAAGTGCAAGAGTGACGGGTATGGAAAAGTTCGTGGGTAAGTGAGTGTGTAAATGCCTAAATTAAAGCCTCTTGCGTTTGCTCATTTAGATTGTGCTTAGCTTTTAATTAAAATAAACTAAATCACGGTAAAATCACAGTGATTTTCATTTAATGTGACAGTAAACACTGCAAGGTGAACGAAAATATGATATTACATGCATACATATATTACAACATTCAAACTGTTATTTATGTTTGAATGTTTTACTGTTATTTATGTTTGAATGTTGTACTCTATAACCCAGGAAGGAATTTTCGGCCGAGCTTCCAGTTTATTCTAAGCCACCTATGAACTGCTGCTGGATTTTTGTGAGAAGCTTTTTCAAGCTTTTCCACGTCAAGAACACACTCAGTGTTGTTGAAACTGCATGTCGAGGAGCGACTGCTAAATAAATTTCGATATTAATTTTCTATAATTTTGTATATTGTTTTGGACAGGCTTCGAGCCTAAAAGCCAAGTATGCTAGCACGTACTGCTAACCATAAATGCTATATACTACACGTATATTTACACATTTATTCGAATGCATCAGCAGTGACAATAGAGCAACCGCGTAGTTGCACTAACAAACAGTCTCATTCATAAATATATAATTGCATCAAAACGCGCAGTGCAGCATTACTATTGTCGGCTTACGAATATGTATACACGTAAGTTTAAATATGTGCTTATCATCACCAACTGATGCTTCTCACTGTAATTAGGCTTATTAACACGCAGAGATTTGCAAACTGCACATTTAGAGGCTGACAACAAGTTTTTTTCTTTTTTCCAGAAAATGCTTAGCACAAAGATTATTTCACATGAAGTTTTGAATAGTGGCAGATTCATTTAAAAAAAGTCTAATAATTCGAAAAATTACAACAAAGGTTAAGGTTGCAATTGCTTTTATTTTGTTTGATCTTCTCTTAATAAAGGGGGATGTTTTTAGAAATTTTCTATTGGACGGCTTACGTTTAGTCATGAACCGACTTACAAACTCGGAAATTATAGACCTTTTTACCAAAATTCATTTTGTAATCAGTTTGGTTGACCTTCTGAGGCAATACAAATACATAGAGTACGGGCAGATGAATTATCGATTCGTCACCGTTCGCGAGGATAGGAACTCTGTTACTCCACTCCGCGGAAAATTTTGAGAAAAGATTTGAGTGTGAAAGCTTTTAAAGTAATGTTGGGAAGAAGGTAGATAATGATTCACTTTTTTATCGAACAATTGTGTTCAGCGGCATATCTTGTTTATGGTTGAACAGATACAAAGTGGAAGAACTGGACTTGGCTGGCATATGGTTTCAATATGACGGTGCATCCCGCCAAACAACACAGGAAGGAATGATTCAATAGAGAGGCAAGTTCAGTGCGTAGTTTATTTCACGTTAGGGGCCTGATTGGCCTTCTAGATTTTATTTTTATGATTATATGCTAAAGATAATGTCTATAGCAACAAACCCAATTTTAAAGCAGTTATTGGTGAGATACCGGCCGACAAATTTTATCACACAACTATGAAGAAGTTCGACTAAGGCAACATCACTCGATGGCATTTCCAATCGTTAGAATAATCTGAACCAAAGGAACCCAAGAAGGGATACTACTATCGGATCAAAACGAACATTAGATACTCGGCTGATATTTATATTAAGATCAGACAAACATAGAAGATAAATTATATGGTTGATAGGTCTAATTCTATACCTTGGCAGCCCTTTGGGTAGTAGACCTACCAAGTTTAGTTGAGTCATGTTCATATATGCTTTTATTATTATGTTCGATATTCAGTCAAGCGGAGGTGGAAAGTAAAATGTCCATTATAAGAAAGAACTGTATATGTAAAATTTTATCAAAATACCTTCAGGGTCCAGAGGACCCAAAAGTCAGTAGTAATTATTAGCTAAGAAGTATGTGTACCAAGTTTTATCAAAACATATAAATTCTTACTTGAGTTATAATGTACAGGGATGGAAGGACGGTCCAGAAGCTGAGCAAACCAAAATCAGTGCAATGCAATAACCGCGACGTTCGGTAGCGGTGGGGACCGATTTATTACCGGCCGAATAATACAAATACGATAACGACATAGTTGCAAGATGTTGGCTTCGGTTTTGGAACTTAAATATACTCTGTTCAATCCAAAAAAAAGACGATCCCAGAGTCTGCCCCAATTACAGTATGCACCGTATTGTGTGAAATACTAAATACCACCTTCAACAATCTGATTGGAACTTATCAGTGTGGTTTTAGACCTGCTAAATCAACTATAAATAAGATATTCGCCATGCGCCAAAAGAGGTTTCAGATAATGTCACTCCTTAGCGTATGACTTCTTTAGTTTATTGCAGGAGAAAATATTAAAAGAGCAGCAGAGCTGAATAGAGAAGGTACAATCATCTATAAGATTGTACAGCTGCTGGCGTATGCTGATGATGTTAACAACGGAGCGTTGAGGACTGGTAGTGAACGAAGGCAAGACGGAATATCTCCTGTCATCAAACAAACAGTCATCACATCCCCCGTCACTCTTGGCCGTCATATTTGTGAAGTATTAGATAACTTCGTCTGACTTGGAACTAGTATTAACATCAGCAAGAATGTCAGAATAAGGCCTTCGCAATAGCAGTGCACAATGCTAAACACTCGGCTATTGCGGCCGCCAATTGTCTGTTTCCCTTTATAAATATACCAGCCTTATACTAGTCCAAAAGGAACAACAAATTTCTAGCTCAGTTTTGAACAAAATATTTTTTTGTTATTTTTTAAGAACTGGAGATAAGTAATTATAAAAAGTTATAAAGTTTAAATATATTCAAAAAAATATGCAAAAATTACATTATTGAAAGTTAATAAAATAAAGGTTTAAAAATCCATTAAAATCAAAAGAAAATATAAAGTAATATTAAATATTTTTTTAGTTGTCCGACGAATGCCTTTTAAGTTATGAAATGCTAGTAGTCAGCTACTACTTTTCGGACTATTTCGAGCAATCGTAGCAAGGAAACCTAGTCTGTATAATAAGCTGCACAACTACCATAAACACCATCAAATGCGACTCTGCGCTCCAATAAGATGCTTTGGAGGCACAAATGTTTCCATGGAAATCATCGCTGTACTCGTAGTCAGATCTACAAGTTATAAAGCAACTATGTATGTGTTTATGTGATATTAGCAACACATAAAAGCTGCACGTGCAGTGGAATAAAAATATTGCACAAGTATTATATAGCATTTTATAGTAATGAGTAAAAAGCACGAAATGGTAATAAGAAATGCAAGCCTAGAATATAATAACAGCCAAAAGAGTGCGTACAAACCGCACCAGTCAAATCAACTATCAAATAAACAACTACATAGCAATTGCAATAAGCAAAGCATGTGGCAACAGCAACACCTTCACAGTGATGAAAGTCAATGGCAACCACAAGTTGAGGGCGTTGGCATTGACAAATCACTTTTGATGTGCGACCGCGCAATTAGCGACTTAATACCTTCCACGTCGCAGTAATAGCAGCATATCAATGCAAGTGCAGTAATGTACAAGTGAACAACTAACAAAGCAACAACAACAAAATTACATATTTAGATTAGTTCACATTCACTTGATCTTGTGGGTACAAGCAAATGGCACCGCTCTAATGTCTGTGCGCTTAAAATGTTGTTACATGTGGCATGTGGCATGTGGCAGATAGCACACGGTATTGAGTGCATCATATAAGGCACGTGGCATGTTATCAGTGCACATCATCAAATTGCGAAATTAACCAAATTAATTGCAGTGAATGCCAATATGACCAAGACACTCAATACATATTAAACAACATGGAAATATACCTTTGCATACATATCACAACCCACTAGTAAAAGTGGTAAGGCCTCACCATTTGGAAGCGATAAAGAAATGCAGATGGATTCTCAAAAAGAAAAAGCAAATACAAACTCTCGCAAGTAAACAAGAAAACAAATAGACAAAAATATGTCATTCGAGGCTTTGTTGTTTTATTCATTGGAGCTAATTTTTTCAAGTAATTGGTCCTACACACAACTGCATCTGATTCGCCTTATTACTTCAGCTCATCTCCAAACGGATATTTGTTGGCTGCCTAGAGGATACTTGGTCTAAGACAGGAAGGCGATCGCCGCTTGAAACATGCGCAAAAGTATCGTTTCTGATCACGTTTAGGAGACTGACACTTAAAAACTTTCCCAACTCGCGTGAACTTCTACACATGGTCCCATCTTTCAAGGTGGCTTTAGCTCTGTCCAATCCACTATTTACTATGTATGCACCATGCGCCAAATCTTGCGAAATACCCGTGAAAACGGAATCGACACGCAACCTCTTCGTCAAAAGCTTCATCAGGATCCGTAAGGACTTCTCAGAGCCGTTTGATACCAAACGAGGTTTAAGACAAGGTGATTCCTTATCGTGTGATTTCTTTAATTTGTTGCTGGAAAAAATAATATGAGCTATATAGCTGCATACGAAGGGTACAATTTTCTATAAGAGTGCTCACCTACTGCCATACGCCGTTGATATTGACGTCATTAGTCTCAACAAACGCGCCCGGGGTTTTGCTTTCTGTAGACTGGATAAGGAAGCGAATCGTATGGGGTAAGTGTGTATGAAGACAAGACGAAATATCTCCTGCCATCAAACAAATAGTCACTGTTGACATTCATAACATTGAAGTCGTAGATAACTTTGTCTATCTTGGAAGCAATACTAACAACAAAAACAATGTTAGCCTGAAAATCCTAATCAGAATCGCTCTTGCCAACAGGTGTTACTTTGGACTGAGTAGGCAATTGAAAAGTAAAATCCTCTCTCGACGAACGAAAACGAAACTCTACAAGTACCTCATTGTTCCCATCCTTCTAAATAGTACGGAGGCATGGAGAAACTGAAAGCGGCGGAGGCTGTAGCGTACTTCCTGCAGAAACATCCCCCAATCTCCTGAGTGTAGCTCATCTGTGAGGAAGCTCACTGCCCCTCTTCTCGGGATATCAGGTCCAGCAAACTCAACCCTAAAAAGAATAATGGTGGCTCACTGCTGTTTCAGAATATCAGTTTAAGAAAACCGTCGACAATTCATCTCCACTCTGATTCCTCAGCCCGCAAAACCTTCGAAGATGACTACGAGTTGTCCGACTTTGTCAGTTGGTTACAGTCGAATAACTCCCATTGACGGAAGGAGTTAGTCATGAATTTCGGTATCACCAATATATGCTTGTAAAAAATTTAATAATTCATATTTAATAATGAAAGTGACATTAGTCAGAAATCTGCACTTCTGGAGTTAGACCAGTAGAAAACAGAGGAAGAAAATAGTGTTTATTAATATATTTTTTTTTGTTATTGCTTTGCAGCTTTTAATCTTTAACATTCAAATCTTCATTACCGTGTACTTTGTTCTTGCATTAATTTATTAAACAACAATACAATATTCAAATTAGATCCCAATTAATTAGTTCGATTGTTTAACAGATGCATTTACGCACGTGCGTTGTGTTATATACAAATATACATAATTCAGGGATTTCATTATCGTGAAGGTCAGTTTATGTTAATAAGCATTGTTCAATACACAAAGGTAATGTTAATGTAAATTTGTTATGTTAGAGTTAGTGTGTTTAAGGCCAATTAATAAACAAGGAATTATAATTCATTAAATAATAATGTATTATTGCCAGTTGTAGGATTAAGGCTCCACATGAGGTCATAATTATATATTTCAACAAATTTAGAGACTATCGCAACAGTGACATTCAAGTATCAAGAGATTGCACTTTCAGAAAGCGTCTTTCGAACCCAAACTGCAATGGAGACTTTTATATATAAGAAGTATTTTCAATAGCGATGTTCTGAAAGCGGAAGTCTTACCACTTCATTAACTCACTTATTACCATCACCCCGGCGCAGGGGAGCACTATTATGTTATAATATATAAGCAATTTATTCAGAATTTAATGTGAGCCCAATGTAACATCGTGGGGCCTATCGAAGATAATCTTGTGTAAAATTCTAGCAGCAGGATGATGAGCTATACATTATTGTTTCCCTTTCGTTTGTTTCTATTTTGCGACAATTTCTTAACCTGAGTGCTGTGAATTTGTGCCTTTACGTATAGCTAAGGGAGTATGAACAATTGAATAACTTAAGTAATTTTATTAAATTTTCCTTTATAGCAAAAAAAGCAAGCTTCATAATTTCTTATGTTTACCAAGTTTCTGTTGGGAGGACTTTTTAAACTACATACGTAGTATTTGTATACTTTGTCTATACATAAAATGCATTTAAAAGAATATTTTTCATTAAATTCCATTTTTATTATAAAGCTTGAACCTTGGCGTTATATGAGAAACACTACACAAATGATGTTTGAGGTAATTTTCGGTAACCTTTTGACATATAGTGGGTTGTATCTCAGCCATAGCTTGACGAATATTACTTTACAAGTGCTCAAGAGTTAGATGTATGTCTGCATAAACACGGTCGTTCGCGTAGCCCTACAAAAAAAAGTCCAACAATGTCAAATTACACCATCTCAGTAGCCAATTGGCGTAGCCAAGACTAGAGATTACGCAGATAAAAATACATATTCGTTTATGTAGTGTGGCATGTGGCACCATCTTGTTGAAACCGCAAATTGTTCAAGTCGGATATCATATGACCACAACGCTCTGAATTAACGGTGGCAGTCTCGCCGTTGTCATTTTAAAAGAAGTCAATTTTTCTTGCGTGTTTTCTCCTCTTTTAAATTATTTGAGCACCCTCGCAACCTCTGATATGACAAGTTTACTTATTTACAAATCGGCCGAAAAATCGCTTGTTGTTCAAAAGCTTCTAAAAGTTGTATATAAGGCGTTGTGAATCTAGCCATTCAGTTGTGAGTTAACCGGGCTTAAGTTGTTATGTGAGTGAGACCCTATGTATGGAAAAAACCATACAATCCATTAGCATAAAGACAGACATAATGACAGGTCGCTGTAACTTTTTTTTTATTCAATTTCACAAGCATATCACCCTAATGATTTTTCCCGCAGTTATGGGACTGTCTCGCTAAGCTATCTTCGGCGAAAATTTGAAATCTTGTTGCTTTTATAAGGCAAACAAAATGGGTTGAACATTAGAGAAAATGAAGACAGGACTCTCACTGCAAGCTTCTTCATCGGCGTCTCGTTCGTCCACGGGAACCTAATCAAGACAGCTGGTTCTACCCGGATTTTATCTGGCCAAGGGCTGTCACCCTTTCGGCGACCTAACCTCGTTTAGGTCAACAGGTAACATTAAGATATCGTGTGTCGGCTTCATTACTGTAAGTGATCCATTTATCATTACCGGTCATCATTGCCTTTGTCATCATTCAGCAGCGAACCGCAGAAGGAAATTCGATCCATGAGGCTTTTTCTCATTAACTCATGTAGACGTGGTAGACTGAGCTTCTTTCTGTATCTAGCTTTTTTCAAATAGTTCCGAAGTATTTTTGGTGCAATGTTTAGCCCCATATACAGTTATCATTTTCAAAAAATCGATTTATTTTTATTTTAGTTTCTGTATCTACATACTATATTTAAGAATACACACAAGAAATTTCAAATCGATTCGGCAAATATTTCCGAAGTTACACGCACATTTGTAAAGTCATTTCGGAGCGCTTGGAAGTATGGTATAGTAAGTATAACTTTGTCTAAAATTTTAACACAAGCTTCTTGAATATATATGTTTCAGTGACTAATCTAAGGTTTTATTTTTCCGATAAATAATTTTTTTTTTATAAACAATTTAAAATCAAAATTTTGCTGAAAAATCTACTTTTTTCTTTGAGAAGGCGCCATTTTGACAAAAAAAATTTGTTTGCTTATTCCTTCGTGATTAATCAATAGATTTAACATTACTTTAATGAATTTTTTTTGGTTTTTTAATATCAGATGATCCAGTTCAGAGATAGAGTGGTCTTTTTTTAGAGGACCTCCTGGAGATCAGCTATAGCTCTTCTCCAGAGAAATATTTTTACTAGTTATAAGGATTAAAATATTATTGAATAATACCATAATAAGTATGTAAACTTTTTGAATCAATAAATTCTGAAGACTTCTCAAAAATTCTTAAAAATTCGTTTTTTTTTTGGCCCATTGACTATATATAACCCCTTACGGCTTACTACGACGACCAAATTTTACCATTTCCATTATTCTGCCAATATTTTCGACATCTCGCCTACCACACGGTGGAACATCTATTAAGTCTAAATTACCGGAACGAAATCGACGAAACCAAAATTATGCGTGATTGGATGTTACGATTTCAGAACTGTAAACTATATTCACTGCCTGACCTTCGTTTTCGCCTTCATCGAAGAAAAGTTGTAAAATATAGCATAATTTTTCTTTGCTAATGTCCATCTTTGACCAACTTTCTTTGTTAGCATCAAAACTATTCTACTTAGACCTCAGTGGTTCCACTTTTAGTTAATTTTTTCATATTTTAAGCTTCCTTTGCACTCGCTCTTTACAATCATAGAAAATTATACTGTTTTTTTTTATACTAAAAAATTTTTTTATTAGTTTTTTTTTGCACCCATTCTATAAGAAAATTGTTGAAGTGTTTTACATTTAAGCCACTGGATTGTCTTTCGTGTTTAAATGGGGTCAGCTTGCGCCATTTAAATATTTTTTTCATCAGCTTTAAGTTTGGTCCAAATGTATACCGTCTTATTCTCTTCCCTTTTATTATGCCAAAAGTTAAGCTACTCAATAATGATATTAGAAATGTTAATAATTATAACAAATTAATTGTGAATTAGTTATTATTATTATTCGTGTAGTTTGTATTTGCATAAGAACAAATATTTAAAATTAATTACACTACACAAATAACATAAATGGCATTTAATTACTAAAACTTGCCAATTTGTAGACAATTATAATTTTCGAACAAATATTTACATTTCTACGAGTACCACAACAACAATTGGTGCAAGAGTAAAATCGACTTAAGTTGTTAAAAATTTTATTTTGTTTAGTATGTTGAAATGTTTACACGCAAATATATGTATCTATTTACCTATATGTGTACATGTATTTCATTGTCAAGCGCTTATATAATATCTTACAAGAGCTTACCTTTAAAAAGTCCTAATGCATATGTAAAGCTTTCAAAGGAGCTTATTGGCATTAAATATGCTTAGGCAAGTAAAATTGTCTATTTGCAAATATATTGTAATTTATTGTTGATTTTCGTTGACCAAACGATTCTTTCCACTGTCTATATGCATTTAGTGTACGTGTATGTATTTGAATTTGTGTGAGTATGGTACATGAAGTCATCTTAATAATAGCTTGTCTGAGTATACCATCGATTATATATGTATGCACATTTAGCATAAAATATATGTTTATATAATTTTCTGCATGTAAACATATGACAGATTATTTTGTTCGGTCAATAAGTGAAGCAAGACATATGAAGAATACTTAATTTCCTAATTAAATATATCTAAATATATGCACTAATAAAGGACTTTCTATTAACTAGAATGTGAATAGTTTTAACTAGTAGAGAATGTCAACCTCTCTAGGTGTGTTTATGACATGAAATAAGAAGATACTCATAAGAAACCATTAGCCGTTCGGAGGCGGCTTAGTATAAACTGTAGGTCCCTTCAAACATCCAAACATCAAGACGCAACAACCACAAATGTAAGGAGAAGCTCTGCCGAAAATCGCTTCAGCGGTTAGAAAGCGTCAATTAAATACTGGGTTGTCCCAAAAGAAACCGGCGATTTTTTAAAAGAAAGTAAATACATTTTTTTTTTTTTTATTTTATAATGAACTTTAATCAATTATGTAACTTCCATTTTGTAGGATAACCTTTTGCCATCTTTCAGGCAACATTTTTATTCCACGCTCATAGAACTACTGGCCTTTATCTGCAAAAAAGTGAACCACGTGCGATTTTATAGTGTCGTCATTTTTGAAAGTGTTACCATTTAATGAGTTCTGCAAAGATCTAAACAAATGGTAGGCTGGCGGTGCAAGGTCAAGGCTATGTGATGGATGCATCAAAAGTTTCCAGCCAAGCTCTTTAAAAAAAAAAATGAATTTATTATTATACGTCTACTTATTTACAAAAACTTTATTTTATTTTTAATTTTAATTAAAACTTGTTTGAAAAGAACACGTCTTTTTGGAGGAACTTAGCCTTAAAAATAACATATTTTATTCTAAGACCGAAATGCATAACGATTTTGCTTATAAAATAAAGAAAATCACTGCTCTTACTATAGCATAGAATTTTGCTAAAGTGAAGAAAAATATAAAAATAAAAATTAAATTAATTAATTTAATGTTACCATCACCTATGAGCCTACTTCTGTGAAAACATTTTGTCTGTTCTAATTATATTTATTTTTCCTTGCACCGAAATGTAGGCAACACTTTTTATCTGTAATGACTTTAATTATGCATAATTTTTAACTAGCTTTTAGCACTCTAATAAATACTACAAATAGCGCTTCTCACTATACTACATATTTGAAAAAAAAAAAAACTAAAAATTTTATAAAGTATAATTTTTAACAAAAATATTTTTACAGTGTTTAGTTGTCAATACTTTTGATTTATGAACATCCGTATACGTATTAAATATGTACGTAAATATTAATAGTTTGTATGCAACTTTGCTTGAATTTTCTTCGAAAATACTTTTACCAAATCATAGCTTGCGTTCATCTATATGTACGTACATATATCACATGTTTGCATTTAAATATGCAAATAGTAAAATTCTTGAAAGCAAATGTGTGTCACATTTTTGTATGTATACTACTATTGTATATATATTTGTATTTTCATTTTCATATACTACCATTTAATTACTGACTAGTTTACCATACTGCTGGTATATTTGATACCAATTTTGCTAAAATAGCAAAATATGCAAATATTAGCAAGTATTTTCATCGTAAATACAAAATGTGGAAATAATATTATATATCATTAGCAAACATTAGAAGAGAAGACAAACCAATATTCCTTTTACATTCTTTTTAAAAAAAAAAGAGCGAGAGAAAGAGAGGGAAGTTACTGATTTAATCGTAGAAAATGTATTTCTATGTAAAATATACAAACAAAATCTTTTCTAATGAAAATTTATATGAAAACTTCTAGAGGAAGTCAGTGGCAGTCTTAACTAAATTAGGTTGTATATAGCAAATGTAAAATGTAAATGTAAATCATTTTAATAACTCAACACTACTAAGTCGAGGAAGCTCAGAAGCAAGCATTTTTTTTTTTTTCAAATATAAAAGAATGCAAAGCTCTCTGGTCAAAAACATTCAAACTGAGAACTATCCGTACGCCTTCCCTCGGTAGCCGGTACATCAGAGAGTTGCTTATGAACCCAATACTATACAACCTTAATCCAGTAATTGCTTCCTCACTTGCCGAGTCTCAATATTAGTAGAATGATGGTGGTCAAAAACCGAATGATCAAAATACCAGAATATTCCTAAGCGTATGTATGATATATGAAAAATTCTTTTAGTTTTTGAACTCTCGAAAATTTGAAATCGTTGACTTGATCCTTTGCAGTTTAAAATTTATTATCTATCTCCTCTCTTGCGGTAATTAATCGCAATTTGGGATTGTATTATAACTTGAAGTATTGCTGCAGCTTAGTATTCGTCATAATAAAAGACTAATATTTTTGAAGGCATATAATGTGAAATATAAAGAAAACTTACCGTCTTTCCTATATAACGGTCACTTTATTTATTTATTTATTTTTTTTTTGTTTTTTAAGCTCTATTGAGAACTTTGACCAATCAACTCTTTTTGGAGAATAGTAATAAGAATTTTCTATTTATGAATTAACTTTGGTTAACATGGAGAGATCAGATGGGAAATAACATATGGCCA
The DNA here is from genome assembly GCA_037013455.1 of Ceratitis rosa. Taxonomy (NCBI): domain Eukaryota; kingdom Metazoa; phylum Arthropoda; class Insecta; order Diptera; family Tephritidae; genus Ceratitis; species Ceratitis rosa. The sequence continues at coordinate 3,272,334 of JAWMAG010000054.1, read as the reverse complement.
ACATTTCCCATTGATTCCCTCAAAAACAGTTTCAAATCCTCGTCCCGCATTAACTAACCTATCGTCCAATTCTTTTCCTTGCCTGGGGAAATATTTTACAAGATTAAAGCAAAATTATGCAAACATTTTTTAAGTTATATATTTTCTATCCTATTGGATTATTTATAGACATAGTTTGTGGATCAAAAGTTATTAATCCATTACCTGGAAAAGAGCTAAGGCTGGCAGAACCCAAATTCTAAAAATAAAAGCAAATTACTACTGAAGGACTAAAAATACCAAGAGGGGAATAAGTACGTGTAGTTGTTAAAGTGACTGTGATGATGATAGGAAAGGCAAAAAAGTGGAGAAGGTTTTTATATATAATAAATATGTAAACATATACTGATATATGACTAAATGTATACGCATGCATATAAATGTATCTACAGCTGTGTGTATGTGCTGTCAAATGAGCTGAAAATTTGATAAGAAAAATAATAAAAAAATGTGACAAAAATTAGTCATCAACGAGTAGCAAGTAGTAAAAACAACCACTAAATAAATATGGGCTTAACGTTATTTACTTGTAGCTATGTATATAATGGTCATGTCAGCGGAAAAGAGAAAAAATTCGTGGCATAAAAGTGAAAATCGCTTATAAAATACTATATATTGTACATTTATGAACACATACTTGTACATGAGAAATTATAATCATTTATATAACATTGTCATACATATGTATATATATATATACAAAAATATATACTTAATATTCCTGCTTAAAAGCTTATATTATATTACTTTATATGCACACATTTCCTTCCATTTTTATAAGCTTTATTCGCACTAACTTTTTTGCTCTTTTTATGCTTGTTTTATGTTTTTTGCTCCTTTTTCTTGCAGTCTAACTATGCAAATTGTGCAACTTTTTATTTTTGCTGACAAAAGAGCGTGTAAGAATCTTTTGCTGAAATTTACTTTCTTGCCAATTTAAGAGTTATTGACACATCCTTGCTATTTTGATGAGAATTGTTGCTATCAATTTCTTTTCAAAAGAACAAAGAAAGACGAATCAATAGAAAGAGATATATGTATGAAGCAAGTATTAACCTAAGCTGTGTAAATTGATTTTGTGAAAAAGTATGAAATATTGTGTTAAATTGTGTCCCTTAATTTTATAAAAAAAAACCAAATAAATAATAATTTTGTTGTTATTTAAACCCTAGTTACTTTTGTTTAATATTGAAAACTGCTATAATTAAATTATAATTAATTCAAATATAATCAAACCATGAAATACTACTCTAAAGCTTACTTAGATCGTAAGCTATTTTTCCTTAGATTTTACTAAATGTTGCTCATACGACATGGCGAACTTTGTATTTGCAGGTTCAGATTTTTTCGATTAATATTTGAAAAATATTTTAACAACATTTTAACAGTTTTTGCAATTTACTCGATATTGAAGGCTGTACGTTTCAAGCTGACTAAAATTTTTGATTCAGCGTGACGAAAAACATGTCCGTAGGTACATAAATAGATGGTGTCTAAGTGTACAAGCCATATTTATGTGTTTGAGTACCAATACTATTAAAAATTAAGCTTCTTTAAAAAATATAGAAATTTAAAAAATATTTTGTTTACCGGATTTACTAATCACTCGTTCTACATCACATATATAATTGTATTTTGGTATTTTTACGAGGAGTCTTAAATTCCATGGTCGAAATACAATCGGAGAGGTGGACATTCCCTGCCGAGGGGCGACCGCAATTAGAAAATTTAACTTAGTTTCTTATTTAAATTAATTTCGATAACTTTTGGATGTTGGTGGCGCCGGGATTTGAACCCGAACCAGTCGGCTACCGCGGTTGTTTTCCAAGCTTATTCAACTCATGATACGAAAGACTTTCTTTCTCAAACCATACTTTCATTAAAGTTACTGGTAATTTCATAGCAATGGCCTATTCAGACATTAGTGCTTCTTTGGTCAGTTGATCGACACGCTCATCCACCCCCCGAGATAATGAGACTGATTCCATAAAAACCGTGTATTTCAAAATTATTCTACAACCCTGCCATCCCCTTCAAAGTAGTCCCCTGGGGCAGCTATACAACGATTCCAGCGCGTTTTCCATGCTACGTAACATTTCTGTAACGCTTCGACTGGGATTTCCGCGAGTACCCTCATCACGGCCGCCTTGATGTCCTCAAGCGACTCAAAATACAATACGGCGATCTTTTTAGAGGCCAAATACTGGGACACGCTGAGGCCGGTGTGGCACGGCGCGTTGTCGTGATGAAGGATCCAATTACGTGCGATGACTGGGCACACCCTGTTGACTCGTTTTCGCAATCTTTCGAGTACTTAGCGATAGTTGACTTGATTTAAGGTTTGCTCCGGTGGAAGAAATTCTTTGTGGACAATTCCAGGGCTACCAAAAAAAAGCAACAAACATCGTTTTCACCTTCGAGTTGCTCATGTGAGCTTTACTTAAACTTAAACTTCTTATGCCATCGAAACGCCTGGTCACGACTAACAGCACTATCATCATGCACTTTTACAATTTTAGCGTACGTTTCCGAAGCTGTTTTGCCCAAAAAATTTTATCGCGACGCGTTGCTCTTGATTTCGTTTTCCTATTTTCTTGACAAGCACCACGAACACACGTTTACTAAACACGACACAGCAGGCAAACTAAACAAGCTAGAGCGATAGCAAATATATCAATGGAGAAGAGAAGGGAAAAGTAATTCCAAGGTTGCAGGGTTACCATAATCGCGGCAATGTAATCAGTTTAATTACTTAATTGTCACACCTCTTAAAGTGACAAAACCATCGTAGACTTCGTTTATTAAACCATTATGATTTCCTAAATTGTTCGGTTTTTATCACTGGTACTGCTGCGATGTCTATATTATGTAATGCTCTAATCGACAGTATTTATGGTATTTCATGGTGACTGAAAGGAGAATCATTAAAATACTTTAAAATAATTCTTAATAATATTAGCAAAATCAAACTTCTTAATCGCACAAAGTAAACTAATTTATTATTTCTCTACGTATTACATGCCAATTTAATAACCCAGCAACATAATTACATTTTTTAAACAATTAAAAACTCAAACAGATTGCGCAACCCTTTTGTCCAACCAAAAACCTCCCCTCTGTTCAATTGCGTTTCGCCTTTTCGGCCAACTGATCTTTTTCTTATCATTTTTTTTTTTTTTTGCACACACTTTGAACAATTTTGTCAAAAGCAAATAGTTGCTGTCAAACTTTTTCAATTAAATGTGCCGCTCTTGTAAGTAACAACAACAGCAACAAACAAAATAAATGCAGTTATACGCAAGGTTGCATGCTGAAAGTTCACTATTTGCATTTTACGCTCATCAAATTTTCATTCATTTATTTTATTTTCATTTTTGTTTTCAATCATCAAGTTGTTTTTCGTTTTTTCGTTTTAGTGGAAAATAGTTCACCTATTTTGTATGTATTTTGCTCATTTCATCTATTACCTGTATTCAAATTATTTGAAATTATGCACAAAATTTCATAGACGGGATACTTGACTGACTATCTGGCAGCCCACTTGCCTGCTTGCTTGTGGGCCTTGACGTATGAGTAACTTTTTTAGTCTTGGAAGTACACACTTGCACACGATATACATATTGTATAAGGCGTATGTGTATATCGGATTATTTACATACACAAACTAGAACTTATTTATGCAAATATTTTTATGCTTATCACAAAAAATTGTATTCAAATCAAGTCGTAAAATATTTATGTGTAACATACTAAATTAGCTATTTATGCGCTTGTATTTGAGCAAAGTGTTAGTTTTATCAATTCATATTGCAGTTGAATGAATAAATAAGAGCTGTGTGTGCTTTTTATGCGCATAAAATATTATGACCGTGAAAATGTAGTTTATTTTCTTTAAATTTTGACCTAAAATTATGCCTATAAATAAGTGTAATATGCATTTTATCTATCTTTAAAGCACAAATTGGCAATTAAATTCAATGAAATCTAGTAAATTCTATAGAAATTTAATTACTGTTATAACTAAGTATATTAAAGTGGATTTTATATGGTTTTCAAGAACTTTACGAAAAAAAGAAATACATTTTTTTATCATACCCGCGCTTAACTCGTCTAAAGATCTTCGACTCAATTACCTAATAAAGTGGTAGATGGTTAAAAGTGCTGCCCGAAGGAATATAATATTCAAGCCTATATAATTCTAGTCTCATCTTAACTCACGTCCAGCTAATTGGACATTTTTCCAATGTCTATAGAAATTTTATGAAACCACTTTTACTTTAACATATTTATATTTTAGACCAAAAACTAATGAAATCAAAAACAATTACATGTTATGATACAATTTTTCAGAGATAGGCATTTAAGTTGAGTAATATATGACTTTTTTTCCCTAAACTCAAATTGCCGCTTCGTGGAAAGCATTTTCAGTCGATTGAAGTCATAAAAGAGAATTCGAAGAAGGAACTGAAAGCCATACCTAAAGCGGCCTACCAGAAGTGTTATGAAGATTGGAAAAAAAGGTGGCATATGTGTATCGCCTCTTATGGTGACTATTTTGAAGGGGATAAAATAAATATTGAAGAATAATTAACCGTTTTTGTTTTATTGAGCAGTCTCGTTTATATTTGAGCAGAAGCTATGTATGTCGTTAGATTTCCAGCCAAAGTTGCAGCATCGACGAACAAATAACTCCATTTTCAAAGGCAATAGATATTAAATAGTGCATAAAAGTTGTACAAACTTTGGCACAAATCTCTTCGAAGGGACAGATGTAGTCATTGAGTGATAGTTTACCTCAATAATAACGCTGTGTATTTGTGGAATGGAGAACTTGGGGAATTTCGATCAAAAATATAGTTCAATAAGTCTTTATTAAATTAGTTGAAAAAAATCGTTTGAAAAGTGTTGAAATGTTTATTGTCAAAAAGACATTACAACGTAGTGCAGTATTAAACCATTGGAACAGATGCAATGTAGCTGGATACTGAATAAAGCTGGTGCGATGAAGACTACTTCAACAAAGGTTCTAGAAGAAGTCTTTGCTTTATACAAATGTGATATAAAGCAGCGCTAACAACTAGCCGCCGAAATGTTATACACAGTTGATTTCAATTCCCAAATTATAAATGATAAGGTGGCATTCTGAAAATTATATCAGAGCGAAAAATTCGACCGAAATATGGAAACCTTCTGCCTGGTAGAAGCCACTTACTCCTTTACAGATAACCGCTTTAACAGGAAGAGAGATTTTGGATTTCTAGTAGACAGTCAAGTGACTATTAGGGAAATTGAATGCGTAAATTTAAAGTCCAGTTGCGTTAATTCATGCCAAGAGACAAATAACAGTCGATCGCAGAAAACCACAGTAAATATCACTCGGGTTCCAGGGCACACGTATATATTTTATAGTCGCGCTGGAGCCGCTGGCGAGCCTGTCCCCATTGACTGTCTCAGATCTTTGAACTCTTATCACTAATTCCTTATGGGTCACACCACGTGCACAGAGGATAACGAAACGCTGGTGCATTACTTTTGCGAGTGGCTGTCTTTTGGCTACTACCATGATTCTAATAAAAATACACATATCTTAATTTTCATATCAATAATAAGTTTTTTTTTGTACTCATTAGAAGTATGTTATTAACATTTTATTTACTAATAACTAATAATAAATTTAATAAGAGAATTCAACAAAAAAATTTTATTTGTCCCTTTGATTGACTAATTGTATAAAATTTTTTAAACAGATGACAACCAATTTGCAAAAATTATTCAATAATGTGCTTCACAATCATCTCATCGCCATCTTCTTCTCTCCATAATTTCCAACTTATTTTGTTGTGTAAATTTTCACTTAAAATTTTCAAGTAGCTGATAGCCTTTATCTTTTGCAAATCCAGATGTCTCAAGATTTGATTTTCGAAAACACTACATACAGTGCACTTGCAGTCCTTGAAAAGCTAACAATATTTTAAATTTCAATGTTCTCTTCAAAAATTAACAATTTCAAACTACATGATATTTTTATATTATTTCAATTAAAATTTTATCACCATCAAAAGCACACCCCTAATAGTTTCTTATTTAGCTTTCAAATCAATTGACCAACTCTTCTCATAACATTTTGGATGTGTTTCGAAACTTTTGCTTTTTACGGCAGCATAACTTTGACTTTTGTATGTTTGTATGGTAAGTTGATATAATATTTTAATGCATAGGAAAAATATTATTTCATTCTATCAAAATAAGTGCATTTGCGCATACTCGAATGTACATATATTTATTTGAATATGCACTTTTATAATACACTCACTTCAGTTACAAAAGATTTGAATGCAAATTCAGCTAAACAGAAAAGTTAATTGATGAAAGTGTAACGTTTTAAAAATTTATGTAAATTAAAAAGCAAAAAGAAGTATTAGTGAAAATAGGAAATTATTGGTTCTTTTTTACTTTAGGCCGCCTTAACGGTTATTAAAGATTTTCACAAAAAAATACCAAAATTCCATGAGCAAAAATTTTCGTCATCTTATTTTTTTCGAAAAAAGCTAAATATGTACTCATTTTAAATTTAAGGTTTTAATGAAGATAAACTCACTATAATTATAGATTATAAAAGATGTTATTATACAAACATTATATTAAAACTGACTGCTAAAATTGGTATAGTAAGAGGTAGTCCATTATTTTTGAAAAAGATGGTTTTACTGATCTGCATCTCGAAATCTATAATCGTGAATGAGTCACGCTAGCTGACATTATAAAGACGATATTCTTTACTAAAAAAGATAAAGGGAGAGGTGTTAATCACTGAACTCAGCAGTGTTTGAGCGAAAGTCAAAGATGGACACCAGCAAAGAGAAAATATGCTAAATTCTACCATTTTTCTTCGACAAAGGCGAGAACGCAAATCAGTAGATATATTTAAGCCTGACCGACAAGTGAACACTGTTTTGATATTGATATTCCAGGAACTAAAACAATGCACAAAAAATAGTTTAGAGCCACTCTAAAAAGATTGGATACATAAAGAAGTTCAATGAATTGGTATTACTCGAGTTGACAAGAAAAATCCTCTTGGAACGAATTTTTCTCTGTGAATTGCTGCTGAATTATAAGAGACTCAAATTACTTTTAAATGGCTGGTTAATAGTGATAAAAAGTGGATCCCTTAAAGCAACGTCATATGAGCCAGCACAAACGGTCACTAAGCCGGAAAGGGTTTTATGTGTGCTTGGCGGTATTGGTTAGGATTCACTGACTAGAAGTGCCTCGAAGTTAACTCAAAGCCACGGTTTGTTCGTTACGAAGATGCACCCAACCTTCTAAAAACCCAGATATTTGTGAGAGGCAACACTTCTATGTGTAGCCATTTACATCAAGATTCATATGCATTTCTCCAATCGGTAGGGGTGGGTGGTGCCTTACCTCTGTTCCTTCATTGTGCAATTCAGAGCTAGGGACCGTCAGGAGGCTGCAAATTCTCCACAAGAGAGATATATTTTGCTAATTCCCCCTCTGTGGCGAGCAGTGTATGGGAGAAATTGATACCCGATCCGTCAGTCATTCAGGGCAAAGGCTTTTATTTATATGTATATAATATATTTTTATTTATTTTATTAACTTTTTTCGCCATGAATGTTAAATTAATCGCTGGTGCTTTAATAACATTGAATTGAAATCAAATATGCTCGTGCTGTCACTTACAACTCACTAGAGGGAATAACAAACAGCAAATTTAATTTTTAAGCTTTAGAGAATATTGAAATATTATTATTATTATTATTTTTCCTCTTTTCTCTGACTATATGTATGTTCGTAAATTTAATATTAATTTTGCCGTATCTCCCTTGTTTTGTTCCTCATCAACCATTATGAAAAGCTAAAATTTGTCGTTTTGTACATATATCATTATGTAATAAGCGTATATGTCCTCATAATTTCAGTTACATTTTCTTATTTCTTCTATTTCCACATTTTTCTTGTAGATCTTCCATTTCATCTACACAGTGTTAACTGACAAGCGACAAGTGCTAACCGCTCACTTTCCACCAATTGTTTTCCACACATCCCATTTCCTTTCCCACTTGCTAAGCGCATGCTAGCTGACGACTAACAACAGAGAAAACAGCCATTGAAACTTTACTTCCTTTCACCATCTGCATAAATTTATGACTATTTTGGGAACGTGTATGACTTTTTTATGCAAATTAGCAAATTTTCGCTTTCGTACATAATATACTTTCCGGGTTGAAAAAGTATTCACAGAAGTTAAACGACTGGTTGATATGAGTGGATAAGTTTTATGTTATATGCAGCAAAGGCAAGAAGTTTTATATTTTTAATGATTTTTTTTTTTTTTGGAAATTTGTTTTAAATATGGAAGATGGTCACCACTGTTGCAGATTAGACATGGTAATGACATATGTGCTCTTTAAAAATTTAACAACTTCAAAACCCGAATGAGTATGTCTCTAACTGAGTTAAAGCAACCTTCTAGGAGCACAATATTCCTTCAGTTTTTTTCATATTTTGGGAATGTACTGACTCGGTACCAGAATGATGGCACTCGTGGCCTACAATTGATACCTTGCAGCCATCTATTCACTACATTCTAAGGACATCTTCTAAAATATTGATTGGCGTACGTATATCTTGAAGTAATACTGCAGTAATACGAAAGCTTGAATGATAAAGGATTCTGGCGACTACTTCATCAGCCATTTTTAATTCGCCCACTCTCTGTTGGTATCCTAGATGAAAGTTTGCTGGAAACGCTTAAGTAAGTAAAGCGGAGTACCGGATTTCACCTCCTCCTCCTAACTGAGCTTCAGTAAGAGCTTCCTTTCTAAAAATCTTTCCCAGGTATTTGACGCAGCCCATATGTTTTTGGAAGAATGTTTAGCAGGGAGAAAGAGTCAAAATCATACAGTATTTTATTGCAGGTAATGTCATTATACCACTCTCATAAAAACCCTTGTCTCGAATGACGAAAAATAAAATCATCGCTTTTCACAGGCTTCTCTCGTGACCAAATTTTCCTCAGCCGAATCGTTCACCATAGACAGAAATAGATGGCAATCACTTGGCGCGAGGTCCGGACTATAAGGTCGATGTATAAAAAACACACACTCAAGCTCTCGGAGCTTCTGGTAAGTAACTAATGGTGTGTGTGATCTGAGGTTGTTCTGATAAAACACAATTAGCCTTCTGTTGGCTACAATAGGATTCTTCTTTCAGACGGTTCAACTGATGATTCATGAGGTCTGAATCAATAGTATCGATGTAGTCAAGCAGCTCATAGTAGACAATTTCTTTGGTCTGTTGGCATAGACCTTATCTTTCAGGTGATCTCAAAGGAATAAGTCACACGTAGCGCTGTTCAGTGACCCAACCGGGTCATAAGCTCTATTAAATAGTTATACATTCAGGATAGAGAGGCTTTTCAACAATAAATCATGAATTTTCTGAACTCCAGATGTGACAGCTTTAATTGACGTATCCATTGAGCTGAAAATGGGACTCATCAGTCAAGATAATTTTTCGATGGAATCATGTTCATCCTCTAATTTCCATGATCCAATCAGCAAAGACAAGATGTTGTTGATGATCGCCCGGCTTGAGTATTTGTGTTAGCTTAACTTTAAAAGCCTTACAACCCAAGTCTTTATGGACAATTTGGTGCAGTGACATTTGTGGAATGCCAAAACTTGGGTTTTCTTCAACTTTTTGGGCTACAACAGCAATGTTCTCAGTTGCTCTTGAGCGACGTGCACGTGTTTTTATTCTTCACACCACTAACTTGTCCCAACAACTCCTCTTTTCCACTAATTTTTGTATTGCGGTCTGACAAGATGCCAAGATGCTTCACGACGACCGAAAAATATTTTAGTTTTACGAACTATCTCTGCCAGGATTCCAACATTTTCATAGTGAATTTTAATGATTTCAAAGCGTTGTTGAAATGTGCATCGTCTCATTTTTATTACTGGCATAATTTTTTTGTGTCAAATGTAAAATGTGACATCCACCGGAATCTTCAGAATAATACCTCTTATTGGAAACCCTCTTTATTTATTTCCGGAAGGAGAGTTAACTCTCTCTAATATGTTCTCTACTTTAACTCATTTCAATCTTCATAACATTAGCTTATATATATGTATATATATATGGCGCTTTGTAACCGCTGAAACAATTTTCGGTCGATTTAAACAATTTTCAAGGGAATTACACTTAAATTCAACTAAAAACAATAAATAATTAAAATAAAAAAACGGAAATCAGATTTGTCACAAATGTCAATTCATTTATCTTAATTAAACTAATTAACAGTTACTCATGAATACCACTGACGTATGTACCTTAATATTTTTAATACAAAATCAGCAACCAAAGTGCAGCTAATTATCGCATAAAATTAATTGGTTGAAAAAAAAATGAATGAATGAAAAATGAAAAGTGAATTTGGGAAAAATTTAGTCAATGTAACAAATAAATGCAAAGTCAGTGGAAAATATTCAATTTAAATCAGTTAAGTGAATTCCAATATACGCGTACATGCGTGTATGAATGTGTGTGTGTAAAGTGCACTCATTAATTTGAATTAACAAAATTTCATTCCGCCTAAAAGCGCACTGCATTTTATGCAAACATTTAATTAGCCCTTTTGCCAAATGCACTGTCATAAATTAATTAAACTGTAGCTAACCACAATTAAAAATAGTGCGCGTGAAAAATGTTTATAATGTACACGTATGTAATTCCAACCATACCTATATGTATACGTATGCTTCCACAAAAAGTAAATAGTTTTTTCATCATTTAAATGAATGTAAAAAAGTCCAATAATTTTATGAATGAAAAAATAATGCAATTGAATTTGTAACAACAAAAAACAGTTGCAAACATTTTTACACATAATTATATAATTATGATGACCTTAATGTTAATAAAGCTCAAAATTAATAATTTCATACAATATTATATTCCCATAAAAACTATTTGACTACATTTGTGTTAATTGAATCTTCTACATAGAATCTACTGCAGCTTTTTTCTACTTAAAACATGTCATGTGTGGTTAATTTTCGTGTTTATTATATACAATTTTCAAATACAATTATTTAATGGAATTAATTAATGACACACTTGTATGGGCGTTTATCAATGGCGCACAGATATACTTGATGACCCTAAATAAATATAAATATAAGCTTCTTTAAAGCAGAGGCAAAAAAATAACTGTAGGTAATGATGTCCGCTGTTTTAGCAGTCGTGATGCGGTCATTAACTAGTATAGAATCTTTGGTCACCACTAAAGTGAAATCAAACAGCGTCACGGAATGCACATCCCCTTATGAATACAATCACTGCAAACGTTTCAAAGCTTTAAGTAAAAGTAAAATTAAAAGAAAATGTAAAAGAAAAAGTAAAAGTAAAAGTAAAAGTAAAAGTAAAAGTAAAAGTAAAAGTAAAAGTAAAAGTAAAAGTAAAAGTAAAAGTAAAAGTAAAAGTAAAAGTAAAAGTAAAAGTAAAAGTAAAAGTAAAAGTAAAAGTAAAAGTAAAAGTAAAAGTAAAAGTAAAAGTAAAAGTAAAAGTAAAAGTAAAAGTAAAAGTAAAAGTAAAAGTAAAAGTAAAAGTAAAAGTAAAAGTCAAAGTAAAAGTAAAAGTAAAAGTAAAAGTAAAAGTAAAAGTAAAAGTAAAAGTAAAGAAAAAGAAAAAGTAAAATAAAAAGAAAAAGAAAAAGAAAAATAAAAAGAAGAAGAAAAAGAAAAAGAAAAAGAAAAAGAAAAAGAAAAAGTAAAAGTAAAAGTAAAAGTAAAAGTAAAAGTAAAAGTAAAAGTAAAAGTAAAAGTAAAAGTAAAAGTAAAAGTAAAAGTAAAAGTAAAAGTAAAAGTAAAAGTAAAAGTAAAAGTAAAAGTAAAAGTAAAAGTAAAAGTAAAAGTAAAAGTAAAAGTAAAAGTAAAAGTAAAAGTAAAAGTAAAAGTAAAAGTAAAAGTAAAAGTAAAAGTAAAAGTAAAAGTAAAAGTAAAAGTAAAAGTAAAAGTAAAAGTAAAAGTAAAAGTAAAAGTAAAAGAAAAAGAAAAAGAAAAAGAAAAAGATAAAGAAAAAGTAAAGTAAAGCCCATAGGGACCTCAACCTACTTATTTTGCCAACTTAAAAGCCCTACTTCTGAACCAAATAACCATTGTCGTTCCGAAGTAATTGTCCACTGAATATTGTTATGATCAGAAGAAGCTTTTTAAATTTATTATTAATTTCTTTATAATTTTTATAGAAATATTCTGAATTTATA
>JAWMAG010000054.1:2492500-2530000 GCA_037013455.1 Ceratitis rosa | reverse complement strand
GCCGAAAATATGCGACTGCTTAGCACTCGTCAACAAAAAGGTCATTATCGGTAAAAAAAAAGAAAAACACATATTTATATTATATGTATACGAGTATGTAAAACAACATTAGCGCAAATTTGTTAATGTTTCAACAACGACAACAACAAATTTGTATAGCCGCGCTACAGCAAAAGCATTTGTCATATTTTTTTTCTCCCTGTAGTTGTCCGTCAGTTGACAGCGGTAGCGACAGCAGCCAAATCGATGAAGGTAGCAGCAACAGCAGCAGCAGTCGATGAGCAGTCTGCTTGGCGTCTTACTCAAATTGAGTTGTTTTTAGACCGAAAACCTTGAAAGACTGATTTACTACTGGGTGACTCAATGATCAGCTGGTTTTGTGCTTGCCGACTTGGCAGCTTACAGCAGACAGAGTTTTTCTTGTAAATCAAAACTTTACTTAAATAAAAAAAATAAAAAATATCAAGGGTGTAAACATTTCGAGCTCTGCTGATTATTGACTGATGAACTGTTGGTTGGCTCTTGAACCTACTTCAGCTTCTACTGCTACTCTTCACTTCTACTTGACACGGTGTTCACTCCTCTTTTCTCAGGCCTGTCTCGTATAATTATAGCTGCTAGTGAGTGAACAAAAACAACCGCTGTGTTGACATGTAAGTCGAAAATATGGCGCAGTAAAATCACTGACAAGTCATGCATTCATTCATTCATTCACTCAATCAAATTCATGTAAGAATCTGTGTATATATATAAGTGTGTGGGCTTTTTCGAAATATATTGCTCATAGCCGGTTCTGCATCGCTACCTTCTCTGGCTTCTATGCCAAGACTGCGACGGTGACGTTTTGCCTTATTTATGACTATATAAATTATCTAGCGCATACGCTATTGACAGCTAAGTAAAAAATTATTACAACAGTAAAAATCACTCGCATAATGACAAATGCCAATAAATAAATAAATAAGCAAAAAGACAGCAGCTCTGGCAGTTGAGTTACGCTAGATGTAAGTACCGATAGTCTAAAGGTGGGCGCGGCTGCTTGTGATGGTGAGTACATCGGGAAGAGGTGCACGCGCTCTTGAAAGCTTTAAAGTGAAAATATTACAGATAAATTTTTAAAGTAAAATCATGCGAAATGATATTTTATATGTTTATGTTTTTAGGAAAAATTTATTATTATTATATGTTTTAGAATTTAGTTTAATTAAAATTATTAAGAGATTAAATTTTTTATATTAATATTCATACACAATTTTGTATAAGTATTTTAAAGTAAGTAGGTTAAGTAAGTTTAAATTTTTTTTTTAATTTTTTTATTTTGGGGATTTTTAATATAGGCAAAATTTGTTTATTATTATTTATATATATTATTTATATATATAATAATATATCGGCCGAGCTCCTCTCTCAACTCGTGGTCTTGATACTTTTCGTCAAATGGAGGGACCGATATAATCAGCCGTCTCCTAACGATGTTTTTTTACGAGGAGCTTTTATTTCATGTCAGAAATACAGGGTGACATTCCCTGCCGAGGGGCGTTCGCAATTAGAAAATTTAACTAAATTTTTTATTTAAATTAATTTTCTATAACTTTTTAGTTGTTAATACGACACCAGGATTTAAACCCGAGCCTTCTGAATGGCAGTACGCAATGCTAACTACTCGGCTACCGCAGCCGCTGATTTTATTATTACTTACTGAAAATATTTTATTTTATTTATTTTTATTTGTTTTAATTTTTTTCAATTAATTTTTTTTTGATATTTATGTATTTTATTTTACTTCGTTTTATTTTATTTTACTTTTATTCGATTTGATTTAATTTAATTTTTTTTTTTAGTTATCTTATTTTATTTGACTTTATTTTAATTTACTTTACTTAAATTAATGTAATTTAATTTAACTTTCTTTTTTATATTATTATTTTTACTTTAATTCCTTGTTTTTGCATTTTATTTCATTTTTATTTATAATTTTGATATTAATGTATATTATTTTATCTAATTTCGATTTAGTTTTGTATTATTTAATTTAATTACATGTAATTCACTTTTTACTTATCTCATTTTACTTTATTTTATTTAAATTTATTATGTTTTATATTAATGTATTTTATTTTATTTTGCTTTAATTTAATTTACTTTATTTAATTTTATTTAATTATTTTAATTTATTGAAGTTTAATTTATTTGTTTTCATTTTATTTATCTTATTTTATTTTATTTTTTGTTATTTTATTTTAAATATTTAATTTGTTAATTAAATTAAATTTAATAAATTTTATTTTATTTAATTTTATTTTTTTAATTTAATTTAATTCAATTAATTTAATTTTATTTCATTTTGTTTTTTTCATTTTTTTATTTATTTTATTTCTTTTTTATTTTATTTTTTTTTTTATTTTAATTTATTTTATTTTATTTTATTTTATTTCATTTTACTTTATTTTATTTTATTTTATTTTTATTTTATTTTATATTATTTTATTTTATTTTATTTTATTTTTTTATTTTATTTTATTTTATTTTGTTTCATTCTATTTTTTTATTTTATGTTACTTAACTTTTTTTATGTTTTATTTTTGCTAAACAACAGAACACACAAGCAAAATAATACAAAACTTGCAATCAATTTTACTTCTCGTCTCCAAAGGTACTTTTATTTTTACTTATCGATTTATCGGCAACTTCAAAACATCGATCATCCCGTTGAGCAATTAAACTCCAGCAGCGAATTTCAGCGAGCTCGTGAGCTATGATAGAATAACACAAAATTTGCGATGAACTTTGTTGCAAGTAGAAAAAGATGCAACAGAATGAATTCAGTAAAGTAGTTGTTGCTGTTGTTTTTCCTTTCCTTAAAGCCAGCCTACTGTGTCGAAATTGAATAGCTGGCACGTCTATCACGAGTGATCGTGGCGGGCGGCTTGTAGCTTTTGTTTTTTTTTTTAATTTTTTTTTTTGCAGTTAGTGATGTTTCTTTTGAGCCCCTTTTTCTCTTCCTCTTTTTTTAATTTTTTTTTTATTTTACACTGCTTCTTATTATTTGCGTATTTTTTGCAGTTTCTGCAATTTTGAGGAATATTCCAATATCTATGTTTTGTTGCAACATTTTGTGGCGGTCATGCGAAGGTTATGCAGGCCATAAAGTTAGTTATTGACTTTGTTGGCTCGATTTTTATTATATTTCAGCCCCACAGAGGCAGAGAAAAAATTGTGGTAGTAGTAAAACTAAGAAAATGTATTATTAAGAAATTAAATAAAATAATACTAATTG
The DNA here is from genome assembly GCA_037013455.1 of Ceratitis rosa. NCBI lineage: Eukaryota > Metazoa > Arthropoda > Insecta > Diptera > Tephritidae > Ceratitis > Ceratitis rosa. Next base: position 2,526,723 of record JAWMAG010000054.1, on the reverse strand, counting down.
CAAATAAATAAATAAAATATATCTATTGTATATATGTATGTTAAAATTTTTATAAGTTGACGAAAAATTAAGTTAAAATTTATTGAATATTATTTTTAAAATTTTTCGGAGCAATTTTATTGTACTTCTTTTAGATATAAAAAAATTAGCTAATTTTTTCTGCTCAGTCCCTCTGTAATTTTATTACTTTCAACTTCATAACATAGCTGCTGAATTCCCTTTCTAAACTCATCATATTCCTAAAATTAAAATTAGTCGTTGAATAGTCTTAGCAGGTTGCTTTCATATTTTTTACATCTTTACTGGCATCCTTTTCAATTCTCACCCCCCTCTCGAATATGGCCCAGATGAAATATATATTATTTATATTTATACTAGACCTTGGCCAAACTACTACTGTACCACTTTATTTAAATCAAACGATAAATACAAATTTTTTCCAATAGATCGGCCCCAGGCCCACGCAGTGTTTTAAAGTGTGGGTCGATCGGACTAAAACTACAAATTTTTTACTATTTTTACGGGCAATAATTGGCTAATTTTTTATGTGAAAATGCAACCTCCGAATTCGAAACTAATATATTAAATAAATCAATTAAAATTTTTTATCTCAGTTAACACAGCAAAAATCTGCTTTTTTCAGCCTCCCTTAAGGGGTTAGAGGTAGTCAGAGGCACGAAAAAATGAGAATTTTCAGTATTTTTTTTTGCTATTAAATAATTTTATTTTACAAAAGTAGTGATATGGTATTATTAAACAATGTTTTGACTTGAAGTCACGAAAATTTCAAAAAAAAAAAAATTATTTCTGAAGTTACAGCTGTCTGTGTTAACCCAGTTCCAAAAAAAGGTCCTTGCGGTGACAATCATAAGTTCTTGGAGATTCATATGAAATAAATCGGATAAAAAAAATTAGTTTTATAAATAAATAATCCTGGGCCTGATCCAAAGATTTTTTTTTTCAAAAATTAACAAAATGGCGGCCTCAGGAAATTTTTGTCTAGATTTTTGGGAAAAAATCGAAATTTTTCAAAAAAAAAAAAAATACTTCAATAAAGGCCCGAGCTCTCTTTGTTATTTGTCGAATAATTTGAAAATTTCAGAGATTATTTTTAAGATATTATACTTAACGAAAATTAAAAAAAAAAATTATTTTTTGAAAATTCTGACTACCCCTAACCCCTTAATTAGTACAATTTTTTTGCAAGTTAGGCTAGAAGTGACTGATACCATTTAATTATTTAATACACGTTGTGATACTAAACTAAAAATAGTCTTGACAATGGATCACCTTTCATTTAATGAATCGGTTAATGAATGTCACAAATCTCCTTCGAATTGGTAAACATATGAGATCCGAGAATTTTCAGTCTCAGCTTCGGCCTATCAAACGCAGAAAAATTCATAAGATGAACCATCAACCATCTCTTCTTTCAGACAACTACTTCAGTGGGAATCCAAAAGTCTTAACGAATGAGTTCAAATCGGACAGTCCCCGGTTAGAACTCCAACTGCTGGTTTGTACGAGAATTTTGAATTTGAGAAGGAAAGTAAATTTACTGACCATCCACGGTCTAGTAAGTTAGGAGACTTTCTCAGCTTTCACCTAACTAGAAGCAACACCCATGTGGACGGTGTAGAGTCTGTGCTTTACCAGGCCTTTAGAAAGCGGTGGTACCTATCAGCATTGCAGTGTCCAGTAATTACGCTGTAACTAGGTAGTCACCTGATTTTAATTCCGCAAAGGTCTGCTCTTTAATTTAATGTTAGCCTGTCTTACAGAAACCACCTTCCGAAGCAATATATCCACTGTTTCCTTAATAACAGCAGTCTGTCTCTACCTGAAAAATACCGGAATAATGTGGAAGCCTGAATTCTCCGCTAATGTATTATTAACTACAGAAGACTTCCGTGCTGATCTTGCCCTCCAGTCCTGCCGTGTAGGTATTAAGGTTAAAAAGGAACCACTAGGCACTAGCCGAAGGTTTCCTCAAACTGGATAAAATATTATTTTTAAACTCTTTCCTTTGAGTTCTCTTAACGATTTTGGATGCTTTGCTCGTATTATATTAGGTCTAGTAAAAAGTTCGTTCGGTTTCAATATAAGAGATGGTGTTATTGTCCATAGTACTAGTGTTACGTGTCGCATCATGTCATACTATACGGCGCTGAAAACGTGTTTACTCGCGCTAAAAGTCTCTTTGTCTTTGACAGTTTTTCGATTGATTGACTCAGTATGTTGTGAGCGTTCGCCAAAGATGGACACCAGCAAAGAGAAAATTCGCTAAATTTTACAATTTTTCTTCGATCAAGGCGAAAAAGCAGCCAGAGCGCCGGAAAAAATTAATTTAGTTTATGGGCCCGATACTGTAAACGAACGTGTAGCACAAAAGTGGTTTGCTAGGTTCCGTTCCGGTAATTTCGATGCCAAAGTTGCACCACGCGTCGGGAGGCCTGTCGTCGAAAATTGCCATAAAATCATGGAAATAGTGGAAACAGACCGTCAGGTGAGCACTTACTTAATTGCTGAGGAACTAAAGATAAGTCAGAAAACCGTTTGGAACCATTTGCATAATCTTGGATTCAAAAAGAAGCTCGATGTTTGGGTGCCACACGAACAAACGCAAAAAACATGATGGACCGAATTTCCATCTGCGAATCGCTACTGAATCGCAACAAAATCGGCCCATTTCTGAAGCGTTTGGTGACTGGCGATGAAAAGTGGATCACTTACGACAATGCCAAGTGAAATCGAAACCCAGTGAGCTGGCAGAAACGGTGGCCAAGCCAGGATTGACGGCCAGGCAGGTTTTGCTGTGTGTTTGATGAGATTGGCAAGGAATAATCTACTACGAGTTGCTCCCCTATGGCCAAACGCTCATTTCGGCCCTCTACTGCCAACAGCTGGACCGCTTGAAGGCAGCACTCATCCAGAAGAGGCCATCTTTGATCAACAGAGGCCGAATTGTGTTCCATCAGGACATCGCCAGGCCAGACACGTCTTTGGTAACGCGCCAGAAGCTCCAGGAGCTCGGATGGGAGGTTCTAAGGCACCCACCTTATAGTCCGGACCTGGCACCAAGTAATTACCATCTTTTCCTGTCCACGGCGAACGCGTTAAATGGTGAGAAGTTGGCCTCAAAAGAGGCCTGTGAAAATTGGCTCTCCGAGTTTTTTGCCAATAGGGATGCAGCCTTCTACGAGAGGGGAGAAATGAAGTTGGCATCTCGTTGGCAACAAGTTTACGAACAAAACGGCTTAAATCGGACAAATGTACACAAAGTTATCATATTTTGAAAAATCAATAAAAAAAACCGAACAAACTTTTTACTTGACCTAAATATCTTAAAAAAAGCTTGAAAGAAGTTTGTCGTAATTCCATATAGCGAAGTTAAACGTGATTGGTTACCCAGCTCAAAGCTCGAGTGCCATTTTTCATATCAGAACTGTAGAGTTACTAAAAAATTAAGAGAAATTGTGCGGGAAAAAATAAAATTAAAAATTATATCAAGGTTTCGCTAATATTTTGTTTCCGCTGCATATTAATCGCTTGCTAATTTGTTACTTGCTCACCCGTTCACATTTGTTGCACCGATAAAAACCGAGTCTACGTGATCCGCCATGCAATTTTCTCTGGGCTCTGATTTTAACTGAAAGTTTTTTCTAGAAAATTTTTTAAATTATTTTTAACGAGTTTTATGGGAGCCTTGATATCCAGTATTGACTACTTCTTGTTCTGAGAACAGTGAAACTCCAAGATGCCTTAGGCGTGTTTCAGATAAGTCCGCTTAGAAGCAGAGAAGGTCTGTCAACTTAAAACTCATGCATGCTTCTCTACACTTTCCTGTGTTCTTTACCCACTCTTCATGTGTGATGCCAGTAGGTTGTGGTCTGTCATAAGTCCAATAATTTGACTGCAGTTCTTTTGAGACTGCAGGAGCACAAAGTGAATATGTCTTCCTTCACTGCCATACAATTTGTATGGACTTAAATACAATTTTTTTCACAATTTTTTACTAAGCATGAATATAATAAATGAATTTTTTTCATTTCAAAATTATTAATATCAAATCGGTGTGTCTTCACACAGACCCCTTTCAAAATCTCTTGCAATAATCCAATTGTAAATATTTCAAATTGGAAATTATTTGAAATGACATTTACATAGCGCGAACAAATGATTGACTTTTAGCCAGCGTGGCGGCGGCAAACTTGCAGTCATTCACCTACTAACTGCCACAATGCATAAATGTTGTCAACAAGTTGTTGCACATTGGTTATAAGTCTTCAACGAAACTGCCAGGTGAATGCTGCAAGACTGGGTGTAACGCGCGTTTAAGCCAAAGAAGTAGCATCTTTGGCACATTTCGTTTGTGCAACATGAATCAAAGTTTTTTTTTTATATATACATCCCTTTTTTTTAAATCTTTTTATTGCTTCGTTGCACAACAAATGTTGCCACACTGTGATAAGCGCTAGAAATATGAGTAAAAATTAAAAAAAAAATTACTTAACCTGAATTCTTGCCTGCCACAACATACATATATGGATGTTGATTGTTGCACAGTGCAGTTGCAATATTGCTGACCATTCAACCAACGAACGGCCTATTAATTTCAAGGAAAATGACTTCTCACATTCACAGCGCAGAAAGTCATAAATTCAGCTTACAATTTTAGAATGGATGGATGGCTGGCTGGATGGCTGGCTGGATGGATTTGCCAGCTCTTTGTATTGAATCCATTGACGGCTGCACATACCTACATATACATACATATGTATGTATACCATATATAACACGTCGCTACCGCCCGCCGCAGGCCACTTACTTACTAACATTTGCAGGCTCAATTGTGAATTGTGCAGCATCGCCAGTAACAACATCAACAACAACAACAACAACAACAGCGCAAACATGTTTTGCGGCAATTGGCAATGTGTTTCGCTGCTGGCCAACAATTGCAGTTTAATGTGGCAACAATTATGAGTCAACACTTCTGCAGCAAATGGTTGAGCCACTATAAAAGGTACTTAAAATGTGGCCTGTGAATAGATATTTTACACAAGTGCAACGTAACAACATGTTTGCCCCTTCGACGTATTTTCGCACGTGTGGCGGTTATTACGGCAATTGCAAGTGACCATTGTTGCAAGTATTGCGCTGAAATTGCAAAGTCACGGCCCATCAATTGGACCATTTCTAGTCAGCTGCTGTTGTGGTGTGGCATCAATACGCACATTTTTCATAAATACAACTACTAATATATACATACATATATATATATGTGTATGCAACATTTGAAAATGCAACATTTCCTGAGAAGTTGCCTCAACTGCACAACTTTAACACAGTTTGTATGGTTTTTAGTTTGTTACTATTGCGCTGTTATTGTTGTTGTTATTATTATTATTATATTTCATGTTTTGTTGCCAATGAACTTTTATGGCCCTTCCTACTGTTTCCCATAACTCCTTCGCAAAAGGCACACATTAGTTCACTTCACTCGCTTGACTCGCCTTATGAAATTGTTATTGCCCTTCGTTGATTTCCTTTGCGATTTTTTTTTTTTTTTGTTTTTTTTTTGAGTGAAAAATTTAAGATTTTACTGCTGATGCCTGGTTGCCTGCCCGCCTGCCTGAGTGACTGACTGCTTGCCGGTTTACTTGCACTAAGCTTCCTTTTGCTTTCCTCATGCCTTTCCTCCACTCATTCGAGGCTCTTGCCAACATTTCCTTCTGCTTATAGCCACTTTTATTTAGATTTTTTGAATTTAAGTTGCCACCGCAGCGTTGCACTGCTGTTTTATGTTGCATGCACGTGACTGCATGCTGTCGGCAGCATTTAACACCTAACTTAAGTACATACATATATTCTTGGTTTTATGCTGCTGCTGCTGCTGCTGCTGCTGTGAGAGGTTTTACAGGTAAATGCTACTTCAAGCAAACTGAGTTGTACAAGTGCACTTGGGAGAAGGGGTAAACAAACCCCTTTGTAGTTGCCTAATGCATGAAAATCTGTACGATGAGTTTACATAATATTGTAGTAACACCGTTAAGCTTTCCGATTTGTAGCAGAAATTAAATTTGGGGTTTCTTATAAAATCTATAAAAAAATATTTAAGTGTGTTTGCATGTGTTTTTAATATAAAACACGTATTATTTGATCTGAAATTCTTTTTGCCAAAAATATTTTAGACACAAATTTTTCGAATTTTTTATTTATTTTTTTTTACTTTTATTTTTATTTGGTATTTATATTCTTTATTTTATATTTCTATTTTCTTTTTTCTATTTTTACTTTTTTATTTCTTTAATTTTTTATTTTTCTTTCTTACTTTTTAATCCTATTATTATTTACATTTTTTTATTAAATTTTTTTTTTAACTTTTTTTCTTTTTTGATTTTTTATTTCAATTTTTTATTTTTATTTATTTGATTTCATTTTTTCATTTTATATTTTTAAATCTTTTTTAATTTTGGTTTTTTAATTTTTAATCTAATTTTGGTTTTAATTTTTTTATTTAATTACTTTTTTAACTTTTATTAATCTTTTGAGAAAGTTTTTTTTTAATTTTTAAAATTTTTTTCTTTATAATTTTTTATTTCTATATTTTATTTTTATTTTTTTCTACTTATTTTTTTTATTTTTATTTTACTTTTTTCAATGATTTTAAAATTTTTATATTTTAATTTTTTCAATGATTTTAAAATTTTTATATTTTAATTTTTTATATTTATTTCTTTAATTCAAAAAAAAATTTGTTTAATTTTTTTTATTTTTATTTATTTTTTCTTTTTAGCTTTTTGGGTTTTAAGAACTCAGGGGTCATTTGAAGCTTTCCAAAGGCCTTGTGCTAAAAGTCAACAGTGTGATATGTGATGACTGACAGGAACTTCAGAAAAAGAAACATTAAATTTTTATAAAAAAAATTTTTTTAAATTGAAAAGCGCAATAAATTTTTTTTGGCTGCAAATCTATTTTTATACTACTAATTATTATAATTATAATTAAAAATATTTTGGAAAATATCATCATCAGTGTTATTCTTATTAAAAAATTTAATTTAAGTATTTTCCGGTGGATTTTTTACAAGATTTGAAAAAATAATTTAAAAATCAATTCAATTAATTTTTAAAAATGTTTTGAAGAATATTCAATTCCAATTCCTTTAATGTTGTTTTTTAATATAAATTTTTTATATAATTAAAAAAAAAATGATTTCCAATAAGGCTCTCACAATTTTTTATAAAAGATTCAAAAAAAAAATAATTGAAAAAAATTCCAAAAAAATTTAATTCCAATAAGCCTCTAGTGAAATTTTAAGAAGTAAAGCAAGAATTAAAATTTAATTTCCAACGAGTTTAATCCCAATAATTGAAACTTTTAGAAGATTTAAAGTGGGAATTTAAAATTTCAATTTCCAATGAGCATTTTATTAATTTTTAAACTTATTTAAGAAAAAATGAAAAAAAAAATATTAGCAAAAATTTTTCTCCAACATTTTTTAAATAAATCTTTTTTCAAAAATTTTTAAACAAATATTTTTTCAAAAATTTTTAAACAAATTTAAAAAAGAATTAATACCCATTAAGCCTGTACCTTTGGACGATTAAAAAATGCTATTCAACAATTTTGCCATATTTATTTATTTTTTTTCTTTTAATTCAAATTATTTAGCTCGCTTCTCTTTCTAGGCGCTTCTGTTTGTTCTGTTGAAAGGAGTTTGGATAAAAGTTGTATTTGAAGTATTTTTTGGTTACACATAGGTATATATGTCAGTTAGTCAGTTTTGCGATTGATTTTTTTTTTAATTAAGATTTAGAATTTTGTAGGAATTTGAAAAATCGTTGACAAATTTCCAATTGCTTTTTATGTAATTCATTTATGAATATTTTTTAAAGAAATTTGTCGAATTTAATTATTTTTTTTTTTAATTTCGGCCACAAATCTGTTTTATATTTATTTAAATTAAGTTCTACGGCTCGTTATATTGAAAATAAGTGAAAAAATTATTATATTATCTTTTAGTTATTTTTTGTCAGATATACTGTGTTATAATTAATTTTTTTAAGAAAAATGTTATCAGAAAGTTATTTAAAATTTATTTATAAATTCTCACACCCCTCCGGGATATCGCTTTTTCGATATTTTATTTTTAAATAGTTTTGCCGGCCGAAAATCCGTATTATATTATGTAATAAATATGTATAATTGGCTCTTTGTAACCTTATTATTTTTATTTAATATAAGCATTTATATTATATTATATTTAATTTAATTATTTATATTTACATTACAAGATTAAGACAAATAGAAATAGAGGCTATCGTTCTGAAGTAATTTAACTTGTATTTCCAACCAACTGTAAGCACTTTTTTATATATTCTCATTTTTTTGTAAAGTTTTGAATTAAATTTTCGCTGATTTAAAAATCAATTTATAGTTATCCAAAATTTTTGTCATATGAAAAGACAGAAAATCCAATTTACACAATAAAGCTTATGATATTTTCTCTGGAAACGTCTTTTAATTAATTTACTAAGTTTTCATTGAAAAAAAAATTTTTGCCGATAAATGTATATTCGGCTATACAACAATTATTTTATTTGATTTTTAGAAAAAATAATTTCTATTTTTTTTAATAATTCTCAATAACTTTGTATGTGATTTGGCCGGTGATTAAGAAAAAAGTTTTATAATTTTTTTTTTTTTACATTAAGTTCCATATAAAAAAATCAGTGTAAAATATAGCAAACAATAAAACCCGACACTTTGGAAATTGGCACATATTCGAAAACAAACTTATTGCCTGCGATGTTGGTGAACTGGCAACACCAAGTTCAAAAGTTGGCAAAAGTTTTCTTTTAAGGTTTTTTTTCACCAAACTCGGCGCACTCGTTGTTATTGTTTTTATATGAATTTATTATCTTTTTAATGTTTTTTTTTGTATTTTTCTTCAAAAGCCATTTTTTTTGCACTAAAAAGGACACTGCACGGAGTTTTAAGTAGATATACATATGTATGTACACTACAATCCACATTTCAGCTGTATGCAGGTGAAGCATATTGTATTTTTCCTACCTAGTGCTCAAATTATCACCAAATTGTTTTCAATTATGAAATTAGTACTATTTTTCAGCCAAAATTTTCTTATGTTTTTAATTTTCAAAATTCATATTTTAAGAGACGAACAATTAATTTATACTGCAATCTAGCTTTTAAAGCAAAAAAATCTTTTCTACCAATGCTGCAATTATAAATAGCAAATATTTTAAAGAAACGTTCACGATTTTTTAATGAAAAACTTTCTAAGAAAGTAAAAATGGTTTTCACTGAAATTTGTTAAAATTGGCCTCTTTATAACCGCTGAAGCGATTTTCGGACGAGGTTCTTCTCCAATTTTATTTCATGTCAGAAATGCACTCGAAAAATGAATTTCCCATAATATTTTTTTTTTAAGAATTAGTTACTAAAATAATGTTCGATAATTTCATATTTTGAAGCACTTGAAGCACTTTTATATAGCGATCAGTAAAATTTTGCTAAATCTTATTTTTATTTATTTATTGCAAAACTTCGTTTTTTTCTGTTTTTTTTTTTTACTTCATATACACTATAAAAAAACCTTTACAGCAATATTTCCATCATCCGAATTTCACTAAAAATTTGTATGTGAGTCTGTAGCCAATTGAGTAATGGTGCGCGACCCCAAAAATATCAAAAAAAAAAGTTTCTCTAAATTTCTGACCTGAAATAAAGAGGTCATCATTAAAATCTCCTTTGAATCCCTTTCTTTTGTCTAAAAAATAAAAAGCTCAGTATAAAAATATTATCAGTTTTTAAATGAAATATTTTGAAATATTTAAATTATTATTGTTGTTTTCAAAAAATGTAACAAATGCTGGCTGATACGATTAAACGATTTTTTTCCGAAGCTTGCAGTTCGAGTCCCTCGTCCCTCTACCAGAGGAGCAGCTCAAAATTTGAAGAAAAGTACTAAATACGCTTGTCATTTCCGATTATAAAGACTCTTTTAAGCGCATCCATCGGATGTAGCTTACATTTAAGCTCATGTAATTTCGATAAAAAAAAAGAAGTAAAGGCACACCAGAATTAAAGAAAAATCAAAATAAATAAAATTAATAGAACAGATTTCAAGTTGAAGCGATCAACTTAAGCCTCAAAAATAAAGTATAAAGTTCCAATATCTGATGAATGATTAGTTGAATATAACCATTGTTGTAGAAAAAATGTTAAATTTACTTTAATAAATATAATAACAAAATGACTTTTTAATCGTATATTGTAGAATTTAAACTTAATCCTGTTAATATTGGAGAGCAATGAACGCATCCAATTATAATGAACATTTACATGTCCGGATCAAATGCCATCCGTCTGATCCATTGAATAAAATATGAAAATCACTAAAGACTCTATGCTATGAAATTCCCAAAAATTAACAATTTTCGCTTACGCGGTATCCAACAAACTACAGGACGCTTGTTGGGCTAATGGCAGACCACAACCTATTCCCCTCACAAGTGAACAGATAGGGCTTTAGTAACAGTAGAATAAATGTAAGGTGGCAGGCATGAGTTAGACATTGGTACACACTCTCTGCTTTTGTCCACCTAAGACATCTAAAGGAATTTCAACAATTGGATATCAAGACACCCATAAACTTCATAAAAAGCTTTAACGTCCTACGGGAGGACTATTTTACATTTAATTAAATTCGACCTCGCTCTGTCAGTATAAACAACCAACAGGTACGCGTCTATATGTAAGACGTATTAGCCAGCCAGTTTAACCAAATCTGTTGTGTTGTTGTTTTAGCAGTAAAAATATTCGCCAAAGTAGTTTTTGAAGAATGTTATGAGAGTGACAGTCCTTGGCCGAATATATACCGTGTCGTTTCGGTATAAAAACTGTCCGACTGTCGCGAGAACTATTGAATACTAGTCGCCGCTTACGACACTCATGCCTTACCGTGGGTAAATTCTTGAAACTCTAACCCGCTGGGATTTACCTAAATCTATGAACTAAGAAGGCAATTAAATTTTCATTGAAAAATTTTAAGAAACTTCCAAGTGCTCGTCAAAGATGGACACCAGCAAAGAGAAAATTCGCTATATTTTACAATTTTACTTCGATCAAGGCGAAAAAGCAGCCAAGGCGCCTGAAAAAATTAATTTAGTTTATGGGCCTGATACTGTAAACGAACGTGTAGCACAAAAGTGGTTTGCTAGGTTCCGTTCCGGTAATTTCGATGTCAAAGATGCACCACGCGTCGGGAGGCCTGTCGTTGAAAATTGCGATAAAATCATGGAAATAGTGGTAACAGACCGTCACGTGAGCACTTATTTAATTGCTGAGGAACTAAAGATAAGCCTGAAAACCGTTTGGAACCATTTGCATAACCTTGGATTCAAAAAGAAGACCGATGTTTGGGTGCCACACGAACTAACGCAAAAAAAAACATTCTGGACCGAATTTCCATCTGCGAACCGCTGCTGAATCGCAACAAAATCGACCCATTTCTGGAGCGTTTGGTGACTGGCGATGAAAAGCGGATCATTTACGACAACGTCAAGTGAAATCGGTCGTGGTCGAAACGCGGTGAGCCGACGGAAGCGGTGGCCAAGCCAGGATTGAAGGCCAGGAAGGTTTTGCTGTGTATTTGGTGGGATTGGCAAGGAATCATCTACTACGAACTGCTCCTCTATGGCCAAACGCTCGATTCGGCCCTCTACTGCTAACAACTGGACCGCTTTAAAGCAGCACTCATCCAGAAGAGACCATCTTTGATCAACAGAGGCCGAATTGTGTTCCATCAGGTCAACGCCAGGCCACACACGTCTTTGGTGACGCACCAGAAGCTCCAGGAACTCAGATGGGAGGTCCTAATGCATCCGCCTTATAGTCCGGACCTGACACCAAGTGATTACCGTCTTTTCCTGTCCATGGCGAACGCGCTTAATGGTGAGAAGTTGGCCTCAAGAGAGGCTTCTCCGAGGTTTTTGCCAATAGGGACGCAGCCTTCTACGAGAGGGGTATAATGAAGTCGGCGCATATTTGACTAAAATCGGACAAATGTACGCAAAGTTATCATATTTTGAAAGATCAATAAAAAAAAACCGAACGAACTTTTTACTTGACCTAATATATATTGTAGATGCCACATCAATATACCTTTCGTTTAAAGCAAGCTTGGACTGTCGTTAATCCCCGTTACCGCACTGTCCCTGCTTAGGGAATGCTCGAGGCTCTTAAGTATTCCTCTAGGTTTTACTGCTTTAGACAAAAAATTTAAAGCACTGAAAGGTCGGGAGTAGTCGCAAGAGCAACTGTGATATAGCGTAATCAGATTATTTGGTAAGTGAACCACTAAGGCTAAAATCCTTTTTAGCTATAGCCAGTTCAAATATTTCCTTGCATATACAAAAATAATTTTCCATTCAAAAATCCTATTTAAATCGATATCACTTCATTTTTTTTTCCAACTCACAAATTCATACATAAATCAAAACAAAAAAAATGAAATCACACGTACAAACTCTTTCGAAATTTTGGTCTCCCTCAATGTTTACGCTTTAAAGAACTCAACGCCTACTCACCGATATTATGTTGATTGTTATGTAAAACGGATCCGAACGCCATTAGATCCTTAACCGATGGTGTTCTTGAACCGAGCGCGGCAAAACCGTCGCCCAGAAATGACGCCAGCGCGACAGCCCTAAGGGGCGTTTTCGATAATTCGGTTAGAATTTTGTTGCTTTCGCTTAACACGCCGCCGCCGTGGTAAGAGGCCTCAAAGCCGCTAACAATTGTTGGTGTTGTTCGTGGTGTTATTACACTACTTGAAGCTGATTAAATTTGCTAGTTTGCTGCTGATGTTGTTGTTGTTGTTCTTGTTATTGGTTCAGCACACTAATAAAGTTGTCACTTTGCACTTTAGTTGCAACAAGCGTTGCTTGATACTGTAAGCCACACTATTAACTTGATTATATTTATATGTGTATTAAGTATGATTGTTGCCGTCGGCTATGCAACATGTACACACTCGTTTGTATATACGTATATGGGAGACACTTTGGCGACTAAGAAAATTGCACATCTACACACACATACACACGCACATATATACAATTAACATAAAACACAAGTTATGTGTGTGTGTGTGTGTGTTTGTTTTGTAAATTTTGTTTTGGGTGGGAGAACGACAACCACCGGCCCCAGCTGTTGCTATTGCTATTGCTGCCACGTTGGGCTTGCGCGCCTTGACGCGCTAATGCATATAATTAATAGCCTACTTCTCGGCGATGAGCCAAGTAGGCGAACGCGCGCACTAATTAAGCAAGTAGGTGACGAAAGCGCGACTGCGTTTGTCTACTTTGTTTGTTTTTTGTTTTGTTTTTGGGCCGGCAAACACTTTGACTGGCCGCGCGCCGAGGTTTAGCGAAAATATAAACAGGAACAAAGCCGAGGTGTTGAAGCAACAGCTTCCACTGCAGTTTCTAGTGAAGTGATATGTATGTACGTGTATGTATGTAAGTAGGCGCACAAAGTTTCAATTGGTGGGGGGGTGGAGGGGAGGTGTACGTAGATAAGCTATTAAAACATGCACGCGCATCGGTTGTTACGTTTAATGTTGTTAATTAGTGCGCGTGAGCTCGTGTTAGCGGCAGCGGTTGTAAGCGCGTGACTTTGATGCCGGCAGAAGTGTTGACGCCGGTGCAAAAAGGATTTAATGACTCGATTTTTGGTTGCCGCAGGCCTTTGCGAATACTCGTACACGCTTACACACACACACACACACACTCGCGCGCTATATACAATTTCACTTGATACACTTGCACTTTTGTCCACGCGTTGCTGGACATACAAAGATTTTACACCGTTACGTCTACGAAATATAGTATAAAGCTTAAGGCAACAGCAGACAGGCTGCTCTAGGTGAGTGTTTTCTTCTGTGTACCGTTATGTTGCGGCTGTCTTGTCCTTACAAATAGCTAGGCTTCGCGCCTTTCGACGGTGTTAAATTCAATTTTGGCACTTGACAGTTGTGATGCACGCGGCGCGTTGCAGTCGCAGTGTAGCGAGTGGGTTGTGGCGCCGGGTTTGACTTTTTTAAATGTGCAACGTTGAAGTTTCTTCAATACGCTTGCTGTTTTTGTTATCTTTCTAAAGGAAACCTTTGCAGAATTGGTGCTGAATTCATGAACTTTTGATATAAATATTTTTGAAAAATAATTTTTGTGAAATTACGTATTTTTTTTAACACACTGGTGGTCACATAAATATTTTTTTGAAACTTTCTTGTTGAAAAATTTCCGTTGGCTATTCACTAGACAGGTGTTTTCATTGCCTAATTCTTTGTGGTTTCTACAGGTTTTTTTTTAAGATTTCTTTATTTTATTGGGTATCCACAGCACTTTTTTAAACTTTTGAGATATTTTTTTTTTTAATAAATATTTCTTACGCCACTGAAGGATTGCCGTGCGGGTGTTCACAAGTAAACAACAAAAGCCGTGTCAACTGTCAGTAGCGGCCCACGGTAACATTGACAGCTGTTTTGCTTTTCGTTTTGGCACAACGCCAACACAAAATCTGTGTAAAAATTTCCTTCGAAAATTTCAAATTATTATTTTTGGTAGTTATTTTTTCAAAATTTCGCCCTCCACCGACATACAAACGCGTGTTTAATATACCATAAAAGGCGTATTCACTCAAAATACATGTGTATGTGTATAAATAGGTTTTGCGATACCGAATGCAGCACCGTCAGGTTGCAAAAAAAAAAACGTTTAGCGCACGTAAATCACTGTAGCTGCCACGCAGATACACACTTGGGACGAAACCAACGAGCGTACAACGCGAACGTCGAAAAGAAACTGAAGCGTATAGCGCGCGGAGCATATTCAACGGCAGCGGCAACAGCAGCAGCCACATAGCCACGACCATTCAACGAACAAAGCACGATGCGGATGCATTGGTAGCACACACACACACACACACACACACACGCGCGCGCATACACAGTGTGGTTGCGGCATGTAGAGGGCCAAGATGAGCGCGCACCAACCACTAGCAGAGCCAAGTAGTAGTAGTAGTAGTAGAGTAGTAGTGGTAGTAATAGTAGACAACAACAACATTGTATAAAAAACACAAAAATTATGAATTGTGACCGAACAGCTGCTGTGTTGCAGGTATCAACAACAAAGAGCAACAACGCGCAACCGGTTTGCCAGCCTCCTCGTGACACACACACACCAACAACCATATGTACATACCTATGTGCGCGTTTAACATTGCCACACACTCGCGCCACCCCAAATGACAACAAAACAACAAATGTACACTTTGCGCTCTCTTTATGCGCTCAGCAGGCATATGTATATTGCCGCAGCGCTTTGCTTTCTTATAAAGAATTCTTAAGCGCGCATGCGGCGGAAAGAGCGCGCTATATGTGTACGCATTTCCCCTTAAATACAAAATGAGCAATGACTGAAAGGCGCATGCAAGCGCTCCACAAGTCAAAGTGCACTCTCTTATAATTCATAGGAAAAAGAGTCGAGCTGTATGAGTGCAAGTGGTTTAACTATTTTCGCTGGCGTGGCCACTATCGTGCACTCGCTCGCACAAAAATCGCAATGGAGTCTGTTGCTGACATTTTCGGGTTGTGTGCTACCGGCATGGAGCGCGCGAGTGTTAACGACAGCCCCGCTGCCGCTAGCTATGAGCAGGCAACAGCTGAGAGCGTGTACATCTTGCCTGAGCGCCACCAAAAATTGAGTAATACGGAAAGGTTTTCATGTGTGGTTAGAGGGCGTTGCTAAGCAACTGATTGCGCTCAGTTGAGGTGATAAAAGGCGGCACGAAGTGAGCGTTGTTCCGGTGGCTTTGTTGTTGTAGGGAAAATTTTTGTAATTTTTTTTTTTGTTTTTTTTTTTTATGATTACTTGGCAGCGGCGTGTCATTGCGTGTGAGTGCGACAGTGGGTGTGTGTGTGAGTGTGTGTGTGTGTGTGTGTGTATGTATGCGTGTGCGCTGTGTCTCCTGTCGGAGTTTGTCGAACCAATGGTATTTTTCAAAGTGACATTTTGCTCTTTGCGCTTCTTATTGTTGACGTGCGCATACATGTTGTTGTTGTTGTTGTTACACCGAAGAGTTGTTGCTTATGTTGAAGTGGTTTAATGGGTGTGTGTGTGTGTGTGGGTATTTGCTTCCTTGTACCAGAAGTTTATGGTTCAGTTTTTGTTGTTGATTTTTTTTTTGTTTTTTTTTTCCTTTTTGCTCTTCCCTCTTGTATTTACATTTGTTTTTGCTTCTTTTATTATTCTTAGCTTTGGCTTATCAACTGTGGTGTTTTTGTTGTTTTTTGCTTGGCGCTATTTTTGTAAAAATATAGGAGAACTTGTTGTTGTTGTTATTGTTGCCCACAGTCTTTTAGTTCTTAAGTTACGCTCCTTTTTGTTGTTGCGTAGGTTTCTCCGCTGTTGTGCTTGTTGTTTAGCTGCTTGTTGTTGATATTGTTGTTGCGGTTTGTATTTTTATTGTCGTTTTCCAAGGTAAAATGTCAAATGCGCCGCGCACTGTCATTCCTGTCGGTTAGTTCTGCTGGTTACTCCTCACTGTTATATGTATGTAGGTACATATGTACTTATGTATGTGATACTTTTCAAGCAGTGGCAGTTATGCCATTGGTTTTTAGAGGGGCCTCAAGGAGTTTGTAATAATATTAGCCACATATGTACATATATAAATAGGCTTAGTAAGAAGTAATCCATTATTTTATTAGGATCTATATCTTGTGTTCTATAAGTGCAAGATGGCGTTAGAAAGAAGATATTTTGTACTAAAAGATCTCTTCGATCCCTCAACTCAATAATATTTGAACGCATGTCAAGAAGGTAGACCCTAGCAAAGAGAAAATATGATATTTTCTATAATTTTTCAACGCTAAAGGCAAAAGCGCAAGCTAGTCAGCTGAAAATGTGAATAGTTTTTATGGTCTGATACTGTAGCAGTCCATCCTGCACAATTTTGGCTTCGTCGATTTGGTTTCGGTAATTTTCATTTAAAGAAATACTTTAGGGTGTAGAAAATGTCGATTAAATAATGGAAATTGTCGAATCTGCTTGTCATCCGAGCAAAAGAGCAGTTTAGAGTACAAGTGGTTCAAGAAGTTTGTCTGGAAATCATGTTTTTGGTTACACTTGCTACATGTACTGCTAATACGGATATTAAAAACTGAAAAACGAGACTTAAGGAACTACATCTTAACCATGTTTCCTCAATTTGATAATTTGTTGTAAAAGATGCTCCAGGGTGTGCAAGACCAATTGCCGAAAATTTCGATAAAACATTGAAAACCGTGGAGTCTGACTGTCATGCGAGCATTGTTTCCACTTGAAAAAGGCTGAAATACACAAAGACTCCATGTAAAAATACGAGAAAAAAAGACTCATGAACCGAATTTTCATTTGGGAAACGCTGCTGAATCGTAGCAAAATCGACCCATTACTGAAATGAATAGTGGCTGGCGACGAAAAGTGGATCACAGTCTCAAAGCCAGGATTACCGGCCAAGAAGGTTTTGTTGTGTGTTTAGTGGAATGGCAGACCACACACATCGATATAGACCGGCCAGAAGCAAATAGAGCTTTGTTAAAAGGTTCTTATGCATCCACCTTATAATTCGGATCACGCACCAAGTGGTTACCATCTATTCCTGGCTAAGGCATATGATTTGAGTGGCGCAGAATTGGCCTCAAGAGAAGTCTGTGGTGATCGATTGTGCCAATTCATTGCCCGTTAGGACAACGGTTTTTATGGGAGAGGCATAATGACATTTCCTTCAGAATAACAAAAAGTTATCGAGCAAAACGGTGCATATTTTCAATAAATCGGATTGTTCCAGCTGTGGTATCTAAATCCCTTAATTTAATGCAAAAGTAATGGGTGACGTAAGAAAAATAATAATTTAATCCATCTATTGCAGAAATTATGGATTAATTTTTACTACACCAATATTTCTATCTATGACATATGTATTATATAAAAATAAAATTAAAGGCTTTCATTAGACAGCTGCTTGACACAGCGATCATACGATTCGACGAAAACCGCCTATAACGAACAAGAGAGTTTTTCACATTGAGTACCTTGAATAAGGAAGAAGATGACTGATTGAGAGAGTTTTTAGTTTAACGGAGAAAGTACAAAAATAAACGCGATTATCTGTATATCGCATATGTAAGTTAAAAGTGAAGCACCAGAAAAGCCTTTATGAAGGGAAAAGTTGAAAAAAAAAATCATTACAAAAAAAACCGATGAAGATTTAATAATTTTTTGAAATTAATAATATATTGAAAAAAAAAAATTCGATAAAACATCAATGTCCCTATTTGTATACCAAAAAGGGAATATTGTCAACCAGTGTGCGCTTTTTTTGGTGAGAGGATCAAGAATTAACCCACGGTAAGGCAGTTCTATCGTAACAGGCGACTAAAATTTACTAGTTCCGGCGACTTTCGGATTGTTACACGAGACCAAAACCGATTTTTATACACCAAAGACTGTCACTTCCCAAATACTCATCGAAAAACAGTATTTAGAAAATTTTTGCGGTTACAACAATAACAACAACATCGTCAATCAATGTAATTTCAATTGCTGTTTTCTATTTTTAATTTAATACTTCTTAAAATCTACATTTTATATAATGTTAAAATTTTAAAATTATTACTATTTTGTTCTATTTAACTTAAAAATAGATGGTTTAATTAAAGCTCGGTGTAACGAAGAAATCTATTAAACGAATTGGCCTGACAATTATTGTGTTCGTTAAATCGGAAACTATTGTACCTAAAAATTGTAATATAGGTATATATAAAAAAAATTAAAATCTTTATTTTAATTTTATTTTTTATTGAGCTGATGCAGACGATATATTTTTGGGGATAGTGAAAAAAATGAAAACTTTAATATAAATAAAAAAATATTTGTTAGAAAATATTCACGAAAACAACTACATAGCGACAAGTTTACAGTTACAGAATATCTGAGCACTTGATCGTGGATATGTAGGAAGAAAGGCACACATATAGCTTAATAGGATAACCATTGTTCGTATCCAAATCGAATAAGGGTGTCTGGAAAAAGAAGTCTGATGACGAGAACGTTGTGGTTTCTACTGCCCAAACTGTTATTGTAAATTTTTTCACTATCCCAAAAATTAAAATTACAATAATCCAACAGAACAATGAACTGTAAAAAATCTCTATGATTGATCAAAATATTCAAAATATTGCCAACGCCGCCACTGGAGCCATGAAATCGCAAGAGTAACATGGTAGTCTTCAACTAGTTTTGTCTTACTTTTATTTTTGCTTTTGTTATTGTTTTTTTTTTGTTTTTTTCTTTTTTTTGTTACACTAGTTTTGCCAACCAACTGAACTGAACTCGAACAAATACAAAAAAAAAAATACAAACAAAAATCCAAAGTAAAGCAAAAATATCCGCCCCTTTGACTTTTCTCAAGTGAGCGACATGCTCTCCGCTCGTCGTTTATTGCAGCGACAGCAACTCGACTCGAGTAGATAGAGTACTAGTCGCCGTTGGCGTTGTTGTCTTTACAATTGCTGTTGTTGTTGTTGCTATTTGTGTTTTGCCAGCGCAGAAGTTGCAAAACTGTCACAAATACACTTGCTTTGTGCTTTTGGCGTTGACTTTTGTGCATACACACAATGATGGGGATGTATGTGTGATGTATATATGTATGTATGTATGTATGTAAGACCTCAGTTATAGGTTTTACTTTATTTTTATATCTTTTTTTTACAATTTTTCTTTTCAGCATTCTGTCTTGCTACTGCTGTTGCTGTTGCTGGCCAAGTAAAGTTGTCGCGATTTTCCTTGTTTATCTGTATATTTGTTGTTGTTGTTGTTTCTTTTTATTATTAACATTGTTTTTGCAATTCTATTTTGTTGTTGTTGTTGTTTTAGCCGCGCCAGTTTTTTTGTTTCGCCAAGTTTTCAATGCTCAACATGACACGGTAATAAGCCAAAGATCAAAGAGGCATACAAATTTTTAAAAAGAAGCAGTAAAAAATGGAAGACAAGCAAAAAAGAAATGAAAAAGAAGCAATAAAAAAAAAATAATAAAAAAAAAAATAAATATTTGTATGTAAATCGAGTTTTTGCTAGCAAAATAAGCGCAAAAAATTTTAGCGAAGTTTGCAGTAGAAGCCAAAGCAGCAAGTGCGAGGTGAGAAGGTGCAAGGAGAGCAACTGAAGCGGCGTTATGCTGAAGACAGAAATATTTTTATTTATTTTTTTTTTGCATTTCAAGCTTACATTTACTTAGTTTATTTTATTTTTTTTTAATTTTTCTTTTATTTTTTTTTATTTTTCTTCTATTTTTTTCCTTTTTTAAATATTTTTTTTTAATTTTTTACAATATTTTTTTATTTATTTTCCAAAGCCTTTCTTGCCATTTCTTGTTGTGTTTCTCTCCTAACATATTTTGTATTTCGTTTTTATTTTCTTAATCATACTCAGAGGAGTTTTAATGTTGATTTTACCTACTGAGAACTATGCAAATAACTGTGTTTAACAAGAGGCACACACATACACACAAGCACACACACATGGGCTTACTTTTATTTCTTCTGAGTGGGTGGGCGGCTCCTGTGTCACTAACAGCAACAAAGGCAAAAACGAACAACGTTGCGCATTCGCGACTTTTATTGCTGTTGTAGGTCGCAGTTGTTGTTGTTGTTGTTGTTGTTGTTGTTGTTGTTGTTGTTGTTGTTGTTGTTGTTGTTGTTGTTATTGTTGTTGCATGCAGGCGTGTTTTCCGCTTCGTTCAACATTTGTTCGTCTGCTGTCAGTATTTGTCTCTTGTCTGTTTGCGTCAACCAGCCAGGCGAACAAACACACCTCCACAGCCACCACCAACACCACCAACACCAACATCACCACCAACACCACCATCACCGCCACAGCCATAGCCATAACCGTCAACACAAACACAAAAGCAAATACACACATAAACACGCCCAAATAGACTTGAGTGCAAATTCATACATACATACATACATACATATACATATGTACATACAAAAATATCTGCTGAACTTTTGTAAATTTTTTTTATAACTTATTGATGTTTGTATGTATGTTTGTATATGGAATATATTTGATGAAAAAAAAATAAAAATAAAAGAAAAAAGAAATGAAGGAGCGAAAGCGCAGCAGGATAAAAAGAATAAAAATATATGCATACATACATACATTTAAATATATGTACATATCCATATGTATATATACATATATATATATATATATGTATGTATACACCACACATTAGGGTGTTAAGCTGTGAAGTGTTTGGTTGAAGTTTGTTTTTTGTTGTTGTTTTTGCACCAATTCAACTCTCCAGCAAGCTCCAACGCTTGGCTTGGAATAGTACAATGATTTTTGTTGCTTTATTGTTGGGTTCACACATTTTGTCCTCATATTTGTCTGTCTTTTGTACTTTGCGCTTTGTATTTTGTATTTGTATTTGTATTGCGGGTGTGTGGATATGTACATAAGTATTGTGTGCGCGTGTACATTGATGCTGTTGTTATTGGTGTTGATGTTAATGTCAACTGCCACTGGTGCTGCTGTTCTTAGTTGTGTTCACAATTGCAAGGACTTTAACGCTTCGCGTGCATACATTGACAAACATATAAAAATATGAACGTAAATATGTATTGTATGTTTGCCTGTACATAAATACATATGCATACATATGTGAATGCGTGTTTACTTCGAGGTTTTTATTTTTTCCTGAATTGGCTAAACAAAGTATTTCGGAAGAGTGAAAGTCATTTGTTGTTTGACGGGATTTGACAGTTTCAGTACTGAGTTTTACCGAATTTATTTCGTCTCTACATTAATTTGACTTTTGTGTTGTATTTACCAATACAATTCGATTTTCTAATATTTTTTTTGTTTTTTTTTTGTATTTAGCTTGGGAAATTGGGATTCAAGTTTAGGTTACCTTCGATGTATTTCCTGTTTTTGAATGTAGAAGTTGTAACGAATGTTAAATAAATAAATGATGATCCTAAAAATAACTTAAATATCGACTTGAAAAATATCTTTTGCATTATTTAAATGTATGTGGGTAGATAAGTGTTCCCTCCATGAATCCAATATACTCTGGGCATGTGTCACTAGCTCACCTCCCTGGGTCCCACAAGAGTTTTCTCTGGTCTTAAGACCTTCGCATATCTTTTCGCAGAATTTTCGAGTATTACCCTTGTCAGCCGGCTTCTCAAGCTCCTCGAACTCACGCATTTCGGCCTCTTTCTTTTTTTCCATGCAAATGCTCCTTGCTTCCCTCTTTAGATCTCGGTGTCTATCCCATTTCGCGCCATCCCATGACGTACCACAACTCCCGTACACCGAGTAGCTGATGAGTGCTCTCAGAGAGCAGGAGTGCAAGTCGAGTAGAAAACCTTTCGACAGTCTGTTGTGATTGCAGCTTTTCAACGTCGAACTTTCCTTGTGTTTGTTGACGTGCGTTCTTTGATACACAGAGGCGCATGCGTATCTTCGCTGTAACAAGATAGTGGTCCGTGTCGATGTTGGGTCCTCAGAGTCTAAAACATTGGAAACATGTTTTCCGTCTATCACAACACGATCGATCTGGTTGGAAGTTTTTTGATTAGGTGACAACCATGTGGCTTGGTGAATATTTTTGTACTGGAATCTAGTACTACAGACAACCATATTTCGGGCCCCAGCGAAGTCGATCAACCTCAACCCATTAGTGGATGCTTCGTTGTGAAGGCTGAATTTCCCAACAATCGTACCAAAGATACCTTCTTTGCCCACCTTGGCATTAAAATCGCAAAGCACGATTTTCACATCATGGCGAGGCAGCGCTCGTAAATGTGCTCTAGGCGCTCATAAAAGCCATCTTTGGCCAAATCGTCTTTCACTTCCGACGGGGCGTTGGCGCAAATCAATGATATGTTGAAAAATTTCACTTTGATATGGATTGTTCTTATGGGAATTTTTGAGAAACACAACACCTAAAAATCTCACTTCAATTCCATTCTTGAAGAAAAAATTTAAATTAATCTATATATATAAAAGAAAGTCGTGTTAGTTACTCCACTTATAACTCAAGAACGGCTGAACCGATTTAGCTGAAAATTGGCAGGGAGGTGGTTTAGAGCCAGGTGAAGGACATAGGATACTTTTTATCCCGATCGACAGCATTCCCGTGTGACTTGACATGAAACGTCAGTCAATATAAAACGTGGTATAAAAAAAAAATCAGAATTGAAATAACAAAACGCAAATGACAGCTATGTAATGACGTATGGATGACAATTTGATATTTGTAAGAAATCAATAATAAAACTATTTCTATTAAATAAATAATTAACAATTCGTATAAACAGTGAAGTGAACTATAAAAATCGGTATTGTTGAAAATTTGAGTTTGAGTTTGAGTGAAGTGAAGTTTAATTAATAATGCCGCGACCAAGACGATCGAATCTTTCCCGACAAAGCCGTGATGCAAGAAGAATACGTGCATCTGGAGAATGGTCAACGAGTATATTTCACGGCTTCGAATGCTACGCAACGCGCTGAAACACCTCCAGCAACTACATTGACCAGTTTTTTTGCAATCTGCCAAAGCGATCAGTTTGCACGAACTTTGCTTTACTCGGAGATGCCACGTTATTTTACTTGGAATGCTTCTTCGAAGAATTTTCAAAGACGGAAGCAAGACGATGCGGTTCCTGGGTATCCAGATGTGCGTTCTACTGATGCTCTTGGTCGTATGTATACAGTTCATCCAAAGAATAAAGCTGGTAAATGTACGTGGGCCAACGTCATTTGAGTCACTACGAACTGTTAATGGTGTAATATTCCCAACATATCGTGCTGCATGTGAAGAATTGAAGTTATTAGAAAACGATAGTCATTGGGATACGACAATCGCTGAAGCCATTATCTCTGCATCTCCAAGCCAGATACGCACATTATTCGCTATCATAATTTCGACATGTTTTCCATCAAACCCATGTAACCTGTGGCACAAATACAAGGATAATATGTCAGAAGATATTTTACATCAAATTCGTGTCAGCTCCAGAAATCACGATATTGAGATGAATAAGGAGATACATAATCGTGCTTTACTCTTGATAG
The DNA here is from genome assembly GCA_037013455.1 of Ceratitis rosa. NCBI lineage: Eukaryota > Metazoa > Arthropoda > Insecta > Diptera > Tephritidae > Ceratitis > Ceratitis rosa. Next base: position 2,502,496 of record JAWMAG010000054.1, on the reverse strand, counting down.
AAGATATGTGTTTCCTCATGTGCGGTAATTTATTAATCAGGTTAGGAATGCCAGCACCATATCGTGAAATGAATGACGCATTTAATCGAGTATTGGAACGGGAACGTGAATATGATTACCAGGAATTAGATTTAGTAGTTCAAACGAATGTACCCCTGCTGAATTACCAACAAAAGGAAGTTTATGATACTCTAATGAAGGCAATCGATGATGAAAATGGTGGCTCATATTTCCTAGATGCCCCTGGTGGAACTGGCAAGACATTCCTCATGTCATTAGTTTTAGCAACTGTTCGGGCGAGATCTAACATAGCGGTTGCATTTGCTTCTTCTGGAATAGCAGTCACATTATTAGAAGAATGCCGTACGGCTCATTCTGCATTTAAATTACCGTTAAATCTTCAAACTATTGAAGAACCAACGTGTAATATTGCAAAACACTTAGCAATGGCCAAAGTTTTAGCGGTATCGAAAATCATCATCAGGGACGAATGCACAATGGCGCATAAACGTGCATTAGAAGCACTTAACCGAACATTAAAAGAGTTACGCAATGACTCGAGATGTTTTGCAGGAGCAATAACTTTACTGTCTGGCGATTTCCGCCAAATACTCCCAGTAATTCCAAGATCTACGGCTGCCGACGAAATAAACGCTTGCCTCAAATCGTCAAATCTATGGCGCTATGTGAAGAAACTGCAACTGACAACAAGCATGAGAGTTACATTGCTTAATGATACATCTGCTGAAGATTTCTCGGAGCAATTGCTGACTATCGGTAATGGTCAAGTACCTGTCGATGAATCGAGCGGATTAATATCATTTCCAAATAATTTCTGTAATTTTGTCTCATCAAAAGACGAACTTATCAACAATGTATTTCCAGAAATTATTTCTAACTACAAAAATAATGAATGATTGAGTGAGCGAGCAATTTTAGCGGCTAATAATAAGGATGTAGATGACCTAAACTACATAATTCAAAATAAGATCATTGGAACAATGCATTCATTCAAATCTATTGACTGCGTCACAAATGAAGATGAAGTCACCAACTATTCAATTGAATTTTTAAACTCTTTGGACGTGCCTGGCTTACCACCGCACAATTTACGCCTAAAGGTTGACTCCGTAGTAATCATGCTTCGAAACATAAACCAACCAAAAATGTGCAATGGTACGCGTTTGGTGGTTAGAAAATTGATGAACAATGTAATTTACGCTACGATAACGATAGGAACATTCAAAGGTGAGGAAGTTCTCATTCGGAGGATACCGATGATCCCAACCGATATGCCGTTTGAATTTAAAAGACTTCAATTTCCGATACGTCTTGCATTTGCCATGACCATCAACAAGTCACAAGGCCAATCCTTAAAAGTTTATGGTTTAAATCTAGAACATTCATGTTTTTCCCAGGGTCAATTATACGTGGCATGTTCACGGGTCGGAAGACCAACTGCGTTGTTTGTTTTTGCGCCAGATAATAAAACCAAAAATATCGTGTATCACAAAGTACTTAAATGAAGAGCAACCTATGTACTAAAATACAGATATAATTACAAATGAATAATGTAGGTATTTAATTTTTTTGTATTTTTTCCAATTAAAAAAAATATGATTATTTATTTTCATTATTAAGGCGGAACAAAGTTAGCCGGGTCAGCTAGTATGAAATAAAAATAAATTTAAAAAATGGATTAATTTCGTTAAGCTTTACATAAAAGAAATCCTCTGTGGCTGTGTGTGTGCAATTTTGTGTTTATGTCAGTAAGGGGTTATATTTTCCGAAAATCCGTAGTTGATCCGACAAGTCCGTTGGAAGGACCAGGTAGAGAAGGACCTGGCTGTACTTTATATTTCCAATTGGCGCCAAACAGCGAAAAAAAGAAACGAATGTTCACTCGGCTATATTCGCGTAAGTGGTGTCTACGCCACTAAAGTAAGTAAGTATTTACCATTTATACTTATTATGGTTGGTAATTCATCGATCGATTTGTTGAATCATACTTCGAAAAAAAAGAAGAGATTCTTCAAGCGGTGGCTTTTGTAATGGTTAGGCTAACACCCACTCGAACGAACTCGAAAATCTATCACAAAAGCTGGTGGGCTTGGGCATTTGGATTAACTCTCTGTGATGAGCTTTAGATGCTATTGTTTGTTGCGACACTGGTTTTGTATATTTTTCTATATTATTTACTTTTCGTTTCAGGAATTTTTTTTACTAATCTTCAAACGCAGTTTACTTAAAGTTGATCTGTTGCAAGTTGCATTTCGTCTTTTATTATTGTTTTTGCTATACACAAGCATATAAAGACTTAGTGGTGTATTTGTGCCACATTTTGGCTCGCACTCAAGAAATGTATCCACTCATAGTACACTCATACACACATACACATATACACACTTTACCAACCAATACTCATGCATATATTCACTACATACCTATATACGCTTGGGCCAAAAGTATTTACAACAGCAATCAATATATATTTATAAAGACATACATATACCTATACGAATATGTACATCCTTCATCCTTATGTATTTAACATCGCGTGTCATGCCACTTGCCTTTGTGTTGCATGCAACTGATTTCTTGCATTGATATTCACATGAAGTTTACTTGTCCTTATCGTTTGCTTGTTTCTGTTCCACCCAGTCGGGGCGGGCTACTGAGCTATTGAGTTGGGCATAATAAATCTTTTGTTGTTATTGTTGTTGTTATTGTTGTTGCTATTGTTAGTTGCTACTGCATACAAGCGCTTGCCATCGCAATTTTGTTGGCATTGATATACATAAATGTTGTTGTTGTTGTTGTTGTTGTCAGTTGTTGCTGTAGCTATTCAGTTGCTTCTATTGTAGTTCTTGTTGTTGCAGCTTGTTGGCACCATTGTTGTTTGGTTGGCAAAACTGTCACTTGTTTGCAACTTTATTGTTGTTATTGCTGGTATTGTTGGTTGTTGTTATTCTGTGTGTGTGGTATTTTGCATGTTGTATGCATAAGCATTGCATAATATGGCTTTTCCGTTTTCATATTTGTTTGTTTGTTTGTTGTTGCTGTAGTAGCTGTTGTTGGAGTGCACTTTGTTGTCAACAACGTTTTCATACACAAACAACATGCATCATAGGAAAACATTTACAACATGTGAAAATGTCTCTTACGTATGTGTATGTGTATACATAAATATGAATGGTTGCACGTACACGTATGGTTGTGGCAACACAGTATTTCTTAGAGTCAAGACGACAATGTTGCACAGTGCAATGATTTTCGAATTCAATGAACAAAAAATATTTTATTAAACAATTGGGGCATAAGAGGGCCTCAATTCAATGTTTTCTTTTAACTTCTCTCGAAAACCGTTGAAAAAAGAATTGAAATCCGGTGCGGCAAGTTGGTGCTTCATCATCTCTAAGCTCGTTACTGACAGTCTGTGTATTGAAAACAGATCACAGCAGTAAGCGCGTCAACAATCGGAAGGTATGGACTCCTTTTATCCTGGAAGAACTATATGGAACAGGTGAACCAAGAGAAGTATTTTTTCCAATAGCCCTTTTTTGACAGATCCACGCGTGAGTCATTTGGCATTTCAACACGGAAAGACTTACGCCTGAATAACGTTTCAAAATCGTTCAACTTTATAACGAAAATTCACGTTCTGTAAAGAATGTGTTTCGCGCGCCTCGCTCTTCTTGCGGTCAACATAATCGGCCTAAAGTGCGTACTATTCGCAACACCATAATCCATCTGGAGACCCAGCATTCATTATTCGATAATATTCAAACCAATAGACCACGTCCAGTACGCAGTGAAGAAAATATAGCGGCCGTAGCTGAGATTGCACACGAAGATCGTGGAGAGTCAATTAGGCGCCGTTCGCAGCAACTCGGATTGACGTAAGGAAAGGCTTGGTGCATTTTACGTCGAGATCTAAACCGAAAGGATACAAAACACAGCTTGTGCAAGAACTAAAGCCTCTCGACCTTCCCAAGCAACATCGCTGTGCTCTATGGACTCTTGAAAAGTTCCACGGAGGTCCGTCGTTTTCGAGCCAAATTTTGTTCAGCCCATTTCTGGCTCAATGGATTAGGGACAAAGAGCAACCTGTAAAAATTCAAAAGCTGCCTTTTCATACACAAAAAACGACGTTTTGATGTGGTTTGTAGGCCGGTGAAATCATCGGTCCATATTTCTCCAAAAATTATCCGAGTGAGAACGTAACAGTTAATGGCGACCGTTATAGCGCCATGATAACCGACCATTTGTTGCCTGAAATTGAAGCGCGTGATCTCGGCGACATTTGGTTTCACACATCGCGTCTATCAATGAATTTATTGAGGGAACACTTCGGTGATTCGTTTTGGGCTAGTCGATTGTTCACCAAGATTGTGTGCTATTACACCGTTAGACCTTTTCCTGTGGGGAGATGTAAAGTCCAAAGTCTATGCCGACAATCTCGCTTCGATTCAGGCCTTGGAACAAAACATCACGCTTGCCATTCGCCACTTACCAATCGAAATGCTTGAGCGAGTCATCGAAAATTGGCCTCAATGGATGGACTCGCGACCAAAATTGAAAGAGATAATCTTCAAAAAATAAATGCCAAAAGAACAATAAACATTCCTCATTAAATATGAATTTTCTGTGTTTTTTTTTTTTTCTTGAAGTAATTTTTAGCCGAACTTCCCGACAAATTTTCGGAGTACGTCTTGATGTTTTTTCAACAAATTGAGGAGCCCACACTTTATACTGAGCTGCCTCTGTTCAACCGATGGGTTTTTTATTTCCTTTCAGAATTACACTCGGAGTGTTTGATATGCTCTGGCCACTTAAGGATAAAAACTGGATCATTTAGATGAAGACAAAAAACAATAAATTTTTTGGAAATGTGCCGGAGATTGATGAAGGAAATAATTAATATTCATTTAAAACTAGAAAAGTGAGAGCAATTGACTGTCCATTAGGCCTCATGTGAGTCCGGCAACTTTTACCGACCAGCATACGTGGAGCCGTTAGGATTCATGGAAAGTTCGGGTGTCAAAGTTATGGTTACTGGCAGATTACAACGCTGGAATCATTTCTTTTTTTTAGCTCCCAACGGAGTGTCCCTATTTACCGAAGTGCCATCGAAAATATTGTAATTACATCCAAGCTTTTTGTATCCTTCCATTCTATATGTTCCAGTTAATTTTTCCACTTGTTATGACATCTCTAGGACAGTTGGTCGTTCCATTGCCTAAATACATTTTTTCCATCAAAAGCAAAGAACCCCTAATATTACACAAAGTATTTCCCTCCCAGCCTGCCAAGGATTTCTCAGCGGTTGTTGCTTTACTCAAGGCTGCTAGTTCTTAACTAGAGGACCTTTCTCTGTAAATGCCTGCTCAGTCCGAACTAGCAATGTTGGCTAAAGTGCTTTAGTTTTTAATGCTGACGTAAGGATGCTGTAAATGGATCCAGAGCTCACAGATCACTCTTCTATAGTCAATAAATAATCATTTCAAGGCAAGCAAACGGTTTATATAAATATCTATGTGGGCAGATGGGGCCACCGATGTGGGAGCATCAATACGCCGAAATCTAAGTGAGATAAATCTTAAAACTATGCTGTTGAACCAACATTAAGCTACACATTCTATCCACTTTGATTCCCTGTACGAATTTCATTTGATTATTTACCTTGTTTTTTGCCATAAGAAATGTGGAAATATATCTCCCATCTCATCGTTTCTACAGCTTCTTCAGCGTCTACTGAAGGGAATCTTAAGCCATTCCCAATGCCTATCTTCCATGCAGCGCTCTACCAAAACTCGTCTTATTTTAGAAAAGAACTGCCTTTCCACATGACTTTATCCTACCCCAATTTAATTAAATTTGTCTTGTTTTACTACAAATCACTGTGTAAGACCATATTTATACAGAAAAGATTTGGTTGGCGGTTTTGTTTGTATTGGATCCTTCTGATGAATAGCATGTTTGAGAGAGTTATGCTGATATCCAATGTGAGGACACGTATAAAACATTCCTTTTTTGGCTCGAAAGTGTTGAAATAACAAATACTGATATCAATATCTAAAAACTAGTTTCCACATGGACCGGTGGGTTTAAGTTCTCCAAGGTCAGAGTCAAACTGGTAAAACTGTGGACATAAATCTTCATCTTCTTTTGCTAACGTTTCTCTCCTGTTGTGAAATTATCAAACCTTTATCCCGCCTCTGATTTTATATTCACTCCCAAACTGCTGGAGTCAACCCAATGTTTCTAATTGGAAAATATGATGGTCTCAAGATGTTTCATTTAATTTTACCTCGACGAAGAAAAATATTAAAGTTATTATAAAAACAACAAAAACATATTTCATTGTATCAAAATTGTTGATTAAAAAATCTAGCATCTAGACATTTTAGCAGAAATTAATTGCCTTTACCTTAAACACTGTACCACCTTCTCCTCACTCACGTTCTCAACTTTATTATTGTTGTCGTTTTGGTCATTTTGATTGCGTGTCCTCCCATAACCATAACTGGTAGCTGTTCGCAACTACATGCGTTTAGTGTGTAAATGTGTTGCCATATTTTATGTCCACTCATAAATTGTGACATGTTGTTCTTCCTTGACTTGAAGTTGACGTTGTTCACCAGTTACTGGTCACTTTGTTCTTGTAGTTGTGGGTGTAAATAATCTATGTGCAAGTATGTTCATGTAGACGGTGGAGTTAGTGCTCTTTTGCCTTGTCTCGCCAGCAACAACGTTGAGCAGTCGAAGTAGTAAAGCTTTTAGCAGCCATTTTCTGTAGTAATCGTATGTTTGGGCTTCATTGCGGTTTGACTATTCGGTTGCAACATTCCAGTACTTATGTATGTACACACTTATGGGCGTATGAGTACTCGTATATGGTTTCGAACTGTCTTATATGGGCGATCACAAATACTGAACCACCTCCGACCTAGTAAAGAGTGCTCGTGAATTTTCAATGAATTTTTACAGTGGCGTTCCTTTCCTACGCCATTCGGTGCCAGATTGGAATGATTAATTGAAGCCAGGTCCTTGCCCACCTGACATTTCCAAGGAAGTGGTGGTCTTCCTCTTCCCTTACTTCTACTGGTAGGCCAAAACTGTACTGTTTTCACCCATCCGGACAACCTGACCTATCCAAGGTAGCCGCTGTCTGACTGACCTTAAGCAACACTAAAAGCTCCGTCAGGATCGGGAAAGACCTCACTGAGCCGTTCGATACCAAACGAGGCTTCAGACAGGGTGAGTCCTTATCGTGTAACTTCCTTAATTTGTTGCTGGAGAAAACTATAAGAGTTGCAGAGCTGAATAGTGGAAGTACAATCTTTTATAAGAGTGCACAGCTGCTGGCGTACGCCGATGATATTGACATTATTGGACTCAACAACCGCGCCGTGAGTTCTGCTTTCTCCAGACTTGATAAAAAAGCGAAGCGAATGGGTCTGGTAGTGAATGAGGGCAAGACGAAATATCTCCTGTCATCACACAAACAGTCATCGCATTCGTGACTGGGCTCCCACGTCACTGTTGACAGTCATAACTTTGAAGTCGTATCTTGGAACCAGCATCAACACCAATAATACTGTCAGCCTAGAAATCCAGCGCAGAATCACTCTTGCCAATAGGTGCTACTTTGGACTGAGTAGACAATGGGAAACTAAAGTCCTCTCTAGGCGAACGAAAACCAAACTCTGCAAGTCATTCAGCATACTCATCCTACTATATGCGCAGAAGTATGGACGATGTCAACATCTGACGAGTCGGCCCTGGGAGTGTTTTCTTTTTTTTTTTTAACGATGAACCCAGCGTTATCCACCTCCCGCCCGACCGAGCGAGGGGCGCGTCTAAAGGAAATCGAAAAATCCAACAGACCGGTGACCGAAAACCAGTAACAGTCCGGATTGGCCTGAACCCGAAACTGATTGTGGAAGGTCGCAGTTACACTTCTTCGAGAGAAAAGTTTTTTCGAAGGATTTATGAAAACGGCGAATACCGCAGAGGATGGAACGATGAGCTGTACGAGCTATATGATGACATTGACATAGTTCAGCGAATGAAGACACAGCGGCTACGCTGTCTAGGTTATGTCGTTCGAATGGATGAAATCACTCCAGCTTTGCAAGTGGTGGAAGCAGAGGAAGAAGACCATGTCTTTGACTTGTTTTGATTTGGTATTTCCAAGTGGCGCCAAACAAATTTGCGCTCCTTCATATGGCTGCTGTAGTACACTCGATTCCCTCCAAGTCTCGTCCATTGTACCTATTGGACGGTGGTGATGTCAGCTTTTATTCTTTCGAGGACATCAACCAGTCAGGTAGCGGTACCTACCCAATTAAAAGATCGTGCAGTCCGGTTGCATGCCCTGAAATCGTGATCCTTAATTCCTTTGCAGGGGTCGTTATCAAAAGGGATGTAGTATCTCATTCAAGGCTTTGGCATAGTTTTCATTGGAGCTGGTTTCTACGTGGCGGATCCTAAACCTAGCACACAACCTCGCTAGGCGAGTGGGTTTAAGTTTTTTGGACTTCGGCGAACCCTTAAAGGGAATGCGTCCGAGTAGCACCGCTGCAGTCTTATATCTTTTAGCCATGACCCTAAGCTGCACACGTGTTGGTTACCGCATCTAGCATACTCAGACATGACTACACCCCATTACTTACTTATATATAGTTAAGCACTGCAATATGTTGTTGTTATTGGGAAAAATATTATTGGTCTTGTTACACTTTATCAAGCTTGTCAAGCTTATTTAAATAAACATATATACGCACTTCTATGTATGTACATAACTATGTATGAAACTATTATCAACTGTTGTCAAATGCATTTCTCTACGCATTGGATTCACTGTCACAGTGCCGGTCTCGGTCTCGGTCTCGGCCTTAACATCGAGCTGCTGTTATGTTGGCCTTAGCTATGGATATTGATTCACTTTATCATATCACAGTTGTACGGTATTTACGTGTTACATACGAGTATGTATGCACCTTTGTATGCAAGTGGACCAAAGCCATCCATTGCCTCTGGTTGGGACAGCAACACATCCATCAGTAAAATTTAACTAATGCTGCTAGCGATAGGCAAATGCATTTATTTACATATATCTATTGTACTTATGTATGTACATATGAATGTTTGTCACATGTATCATGCTGTCAGAATGCATAATGCTTTTTGTTGTTTTGTGTAGTCATGCTGCATGCCTGTGGGTATGCAGCATCTAAATTTTTCTGGGCATTTTTTGCCGAAAAAGAGAAATTTCAAACTTTTTGCTGAGAATTCGAAGGAGATTTTAAAACAAATTTAAGCTTATTATCGATGAAACTTTACGATGGTAAAGACTTTAGCAATAGCTGAGTGGTTAGCTCGCTTACTGCCATCCGGCAGGAAAGGGTTTGAGTCCTGTTTCAACCAACATCCCAAATTATAAAAAAAACAACTTTTCTAATAGAGGTCGCCCCTCAGTCAAATTAAATTTCTGAAATGAAGTTTGAGCTCTGTATAAAAATCCATCGGTCCTTCAGAGGCCACTTAGAACAAACTGTAGATCCCTCCGTTTGTTGGAAGAAAACCAAGACGAAAAACCGCAAATTAGAGGAGGAGCTCGGCTGAAAAGCGCTTCAGGGAATAAAGTTCTTTGTAATAACAGTTACAAAAAAAAAAAAAAAATTGGAAATACTCTATTTTAATGGAATCACCCTTATATTCACCCACATCTATTTATGAACATACATATTCATGTATGTATATATGTCCTTGACTGCAGCCCTGTTGGCATCCTAATGCTTGACCACATTTTGAGTTGTGGCAATATTCTTACTTATATGTTTCATTTTATTCACCATACTAGAATATTCCTATTATTACTGCTTTTGTTGTAGCTGCGTAAATTTTGTTATTCTGTTGCAGATGCTTCTATTGTTGCTGTTTTATTTGTTGTTCATCAAAACTTTTGACAGTTTGCGGCAGCACAACATA